>VZRS01011110.1:530071-770226 GCA_013398055.1 Ifrita kowaldi
GCCCTGGGAGTTGCCGTGCTGTGGGCGTCCCAGACGGGCTCCGCCGCCGCCGGGCACGCCGAGGGGGTGAGCGCCAAGGAGAGCCGGTCCAGCCGGGCCAAGAGGCGAGGGCACGGCGGCGGGCACGACGCGCTCAAAGGGTAGGTGCGGGGCCGGCCCCGGCTCCTCCCGGCGTGCCGCGGCGCGGGCCGGGCAGCCGGCGCACATCTGCCTGCGTGTGTGTGCGTGTGTGTGCATCCATAGCCAGAACCCCTGGAGCTCTGGGGCTGCGGGAGCTTCCCGAGCCCGCTTGGGGCTGCCCGTACCGAGGAAAGTTTGGGCTGGGGGGCGCCGAACGCCGCCTGCAGCACCGCAGGGCAGCGCCAGGGCTCGGGGCGCGGAGCCCCGCCACCCTGCCAGCCCCCACCGCGGGGCCGGGTGCTGGGTCCTCTGCGACCTGCAGCCGTTCTTCACCTCTGGGCGGGCGATGCTTCGTGAGGATGAGCCGCAGCAGCGCGGGGGTTGCTAATTTATCTTCTAAGAAGGCCTTAGATAAAGGCGCGCTGTGGGCTTGTGCATTCCTCGCGCATCCCGCGCTTCTGCTTTGCATAAAGCAGGATAACGGTGATGCCTGGAGCCCACAGCGTGCCCTTTCCATCAGCTGCCCTCTCTCATCTCCACCTTGAATCTTTTGTGATGTCCATCTTGCTCTCAAGTGGACCGTCTAACTATCTGGTACTAGTATGAGCGAGCCCAAGCATACAAGAGTTTGATTTATTATGAAACATTGTGGTACATGCTTAGCAGAGAGGTTTTTTGGAAGGCTAAATCTGTGTCAGGCAAACTTTTCCCAATTCTAATGGAACACCTTTCCAATGCAAAAATAGTTGTGAAGTCAGCTGAAAGGCATTGCATGCATGTGCAGTTGAAAATCTAGTTCACTGTAAAGGTGAAAAGTTTATAATAAAGTAATGAAAAAGAAGTTTCCTTTTTCAGGTGATCCAATATGCTTTTTCAGCCCATAGCCAGATTTTTTCTGTTGTCAGACAGAGGACAAATGTAACAAAAATTGTATTAAATAGTTATGCTTCTGTAAGGGATGCAGGCTACTTTCTTCCCCCCCTACCATTTCCTCAAAAAGGAGCTATTCCAACTTTATTGTTAGAGGTCTTGACGAATATGCTTTAATTTCTTGCTAACTTCCTCATAGTTCTATAGTACTTTTTACCTATATTTGGATTTACAATCTTGGCTTTTTAATGCTTGCCTGATTGAAAAAGGTTTATGTTTTCAGGTCTGCATGCTGCAAAAATGGATGTAAGCTGTCAGCATTGTTTTTCATGGATCTGATTTTGTAGGATCAGACTCTCTTATTTCATTTCCTTATACCTTGTCACAAAGTAAATAGTTGGACAGAGCAGATCTGAAGTAGATGTGACAAAATCTAGGTGGTGAGAAGGACGTACAGTAAAGTTTGAGGGACTAATCACAAGCAATAAAAGATGATAAAGAAAAACATTTATTAGAAAGTGCCTGTATTCTTTAGGGTGTTTTAATAACTTGTGTTGTTATAGAGCTCTGAGCTAATATCAAACTGATAAACACCATTTTTTGCTCAGTGGCACAGAGTATGGCATCTAGCACACTGTGCTGACTTGGAAGTTAGAGGCACCTTATCTGAGGATAAAATTTCTTCAGTGTATATAACTGTCACTCTCGCCTGTGCTGTTTAGACAGTAATAACAGTGCATCCAGGGATGATATTTCAAGTGTTAATTATTTTTGGAATCTAAAATGGGTTAGGGTAAGTACTTAATCCTCTGAGTTGATTCTTACGCTTAACAGAAGCCTGCCATGTTTTATGTCCTTTGCAATAATTCTTCCTTTTATTGCATATTATCCATGAGTTATAGATCTGCTTAGTAATCTGCAAGTCTAGAGGTAATGTCAACATAAGTTTTAGGTATTCTGTATCTTAGTTTTTTTGAATATTGCAAATAAGAATGAGTGCCCTGGGAAGCAGATTCTTAACAAGGATGTAATAATTTGCCAGATGAACTGAGATAAAGACAAGATAAATTATTAGTTTGGTTTCTTGTCAGACCTTTTTTTGTAACACTGATTTTAGGCTGAGTATAGAGTTCCCAAATTGCTTGGAGGACAGTCATTTTGATAATTGTTGGGTGAATCCTGCTGGATATTTCCAGTTTAGAAGTTTGAGCACTTTCTTAGGTGTGGTACTGTACTGTACAATGTGAATAAAAAGAATTGTCATTCTAACAGACAAGGTTGGAATGAATTCTCTGGAAGGACAGATGGAAAACATATTTTGAATGTACAGGAACCGTATATACATTATTCATTGTAATTGGAGGACTGAAACACTAAAAATACGATTTTACAAGAAGACATAGTATTTTTTTAACTTGTTCATCAGTACAAATGCATTTGGGAATCTGATAATTGTAATACAAGTCATAACAGATGCTGGGAAACTTTATTTTCATGTTATTGCAGTTGACTAAGACTTTCTTTTCATTTTGAAATGTACTCTTGCTCTGATTGTAAGGCACATGGGGATACATTTCTTACACTTATTCTTTTTGTGTGTTTGATTATAATAACTATTGGAAGTCTTTAGCATTTGAAAGTATTGAGGTTAGTCTGTGTGAATTCTGGTCTTGTAGGTCAAAATGAAGCCCAAGATCTGTTTCAACTCTCATGATTTTTCCTGCTTAACATTTTGTACTGCAAGCTGTTGACTGCAGGAGATGTTTGCTT
This sequence comes from Ifrita kowaldi, assembly GCA_013398055.1. Lineage (NCBI taxonomy): Eukaryota > Metazoa > Chordata > Aves > Passeriformes > Cinclosomatidae > Ifrita > Ifrita kowaldi. The sequence continues at coordinate 532,832 of VZRS01011110.1, forward strand.
TCGTCTGTGTGACCTTTGCCTCATTGTTTATGCCAGTGAGCTGTCTGAATGTATAACATGATTCTAGAAGCATATTTTAATTGTAGTAATTATAAATTATTTGGAAGTGCCTCTTAGCTTCTCATTTTAAGACTTTACCCTTGCTGCTCATGTAGTTGGAATCAATCCTGCTATGGAGGTATTAGAGGGGAAGTCTTTTAATACCATCTGTGTTTGGCCTGTTGCAATGTGTATTTATGTGCTGGTGCCTCTAAGTGATCAGAAAGCAATCAGAATAAAGGCAGTAATTATTAGAAAATATAACTAGACTCTCTGGTCATGGAAATGTTGCTGGAATCCATTGTGATTCAGCAAGTTAAAATAATAAGCTGCTAGTGAGACACTTGTCCAGATCCCCAGAACTTTATCATGGATGTTACACTATTGAGTTATAAGGCAGCAAGCCATTATCCTGCTCCCCCTTAAGCACCTAAGGGTGCAGTGTCAGTTTCTGTAAGAAATAAACCCTGAAAAATGTGCCATGAATGGGAAGTTCTTTCTAAACAATATATACTTGAAGGCAGCCATTCATATGTCTTTCAATCATGTGAATATAGAGTAAAAAATAATTTACTGGTGATTTGATTGGTACTTGTCTGAATACAAGAAGTATCGTACTCAAAGATCTTAGAATCAATTAGGATTTCTCATTTTCTGGTGATGCTAGACGACTTCAAACACTAATGAGTAGCAGTCAGTTCTTAATAATATTTTAAGCAATGTTTGTCATGTTTATCAGTCTCTTCTCAGTATAATGGCCAAAGGAAGCAATGATTTGCCTAACAAATAGCAGAAACTTTGAAAAAACTGAAATTTCTTCAAGATAGCTGAATTCTGACATGTTTCTAATTAGGAGACTAATTAAATATATTTGTGCAAGAATTATTTAATTTCTTTGTTTTTATTATGTTGAAATTATAGTGAATATTGCAGAACAAAATAGTTGGCTCCAAAGTGATTCATGAAAGTCTTGGATTATAGGTATTCAGCAGGTGATTGAGCTTTTTGGACCAATTTCTTTTGGTTATCTCAAATAAAGGCCACAGGTTTACTGATACACTTCCATGAGTAAACTTGGTTGGATTTGACCCCTTTTATGCATCAGTGCTCCCTGCAATAGAATAAATCTTATAAATCTATAACTTAATTCTAGTGTTCAGCTATATAATTAGGGCTTCTGGTTTTTGTTTAAAACCAATATTTACCACTAAAAGCCTGCTGAAGAAAAGCAGCCTTTCTGTACTGGTAAATATTTGTTTATACTGAAAACCTCCAAACATTTTTCTTGCCACTTGTGGCCTTAACACCTCTGGGCAGCTGCTGGTGCCACACCTTGTCAATGTCACTCTGCAAGCGGGAGGCAGCCTGAACACTTGGAAATAAAAAACTTAATTAAAAATACATGCAGGTTGCTGTAATCCTCGATGTGCTGAAGCACTCACCTGCCTTCCAGGTGGCATGGCTGGCTTCCTTCCAGTCCTCTGTGCCTATGGGGCAAAGCTTACATGGAGGATGGAGAACTTTTATTCCAGCACATCCTAGTGTGAAAACTGAAGTCTTTGGCAACTACACGTAGCATTTATATTCTGCACCTCTCTGAATGTATTTGCCAATGGTTGTGGTGCTGTTCTTTTGTTATTACATGGTGCTTGGAAATCTAGTTCTGGAGTGAAATAAGCTCACAGATATTGGCACTGTGCCTCATGTATGTGTTTCCTCTCTTTCGGTATGATGTGATTTGATGTAGGTGTGACTGTATGGAGCAGAAGAAAAACAGTAAAAAGGAAATAATCTTTGGGGCTTTGTAGTCCTTGTAGTCTCCATTTAGATATCCAAATTGTGTCATTTGGACACCATCTCTTTAGAAGGCACAGCCTTAATCCGAATTCTGGTTTATCAGTTTTGGGGATAGACTTCTACGCCTCTCTAGTTTGTAGGGCAGAATTAGGACTTCATTCATTTTGGTCATGCCAGTGAAACTTGTGGTTTAAACTCTTGGTGAATACTGTTGTAGTCTCCCTTTCCCTGGGAAGGCTCTGAGGCACATGTGATTCCGTTACTAACAGCTTAGCCAGTGTTCCTCTTTGTGATCCTTTCTCACATTATATTGTAGTGGGACACAAATGGTTTTGAAGCACCATGTGCCTCTCCTAAAATACATTAGATAAATACTTTCTCACCATTTGATGGTAGTAGGTAATAAATAGAGCAAACAGAGGAAAAGGGCTACAATAAACAGTGTAGCAGCATTCATGATGCACTGTATGAAATAAGATTGTTTTGGAAATGTTGTAAAATCGGCCAGTGAGACTAAGATGAAGCAGGTTTCCTGTGACCCAGCACCACTGTGCCAAGGTGACATGTTGAAGATCAGGAAGGCAAGACTGGATGTAATAGTTTTCCTTTCTTCCCCTCATTTATCTGTGTATTCATTTTTGTCTGCATAGCTCTTGGCTGTATCAGGCTGGCCTGATGCACTGCCCCAGATGCTGCAGGACCAGTCACAGCTGGCCTCTGGTGGCTTTTGTGTATTTCACATCAGTATTGTCACTTGAGCCCCATCACAGGAAGGTACCTTGCTGTCCTACATCCTGAGGGGTCCTTTAAGGCTCGTTGTTGCTGTGGCTTAATTGCTTGGCAGGTTACAAACAGATGAATCCCATAGCCCTTACTCAGAACACAAGAGATGTTGTGGATTGTACTTTGTCTCTTTCTTTGTGCTCCAGGTAATAATTCCCTTTTGTGGGTTTGTTAGGCAGTTGTTTAATCTTATGTGTGGTGGTGTCTTTCTGGAGACTTTCTGATCTGTTTCTTAGTGTTTAATTGAACTTTTACTGGCAGGGGTGTACTGTCTTCAGAAACTGGAGGCATAAAGGGTTAGGGGAAGAACAGCACCTGCAGAAAGTGTGTCTTGTTGGAGCAGGGTGTAGTAATTTTCAGTTTGCAGTGCAGGTTTCTTGACAGAATTGCTTCAAGGAGACAGAAGAAACTCTGGCTAGGCATAGCTGCACTTTTCTCAATCAAGAGCCTACTTAAGATTTATAAAAGTAGACTCCTCCCCTATTGTTAGCCAGCACAGGATACATTTTTTGTTCAGTGGTGGTTCCACAAGTTGTTCACCAGATTCGATGTCATCTGGGTCTGTTTGCCTTGGTCACTGGATAAGCTTCTGCTCTATGTGCAGCTTCACACAGCGGTGTCAGAACCTTTGGGCTGTGCTGGGCTTGAGGATGCAGACTTGAAGTAAGTAGAGGGCTGCTCCCAGTTGATGTGGGAGCAAAGGGAGGATCTCTCGGTTAGAGCTTGGCAGGAGCAGTCCATCTGTCAGCTTCACTTACAGTCATCCTTATCAAATAAGACTGCAGCTTCTGTTTCCCTGTATGCTTATTTTCCTTTCCTGTGGTGTGTTGCTCAGCATTGCTGCTCACTTAGGACAGTCTTTGTCATTCATCTTCCATCCTGCAGACTTGAAAGTTTAATGTATGAACTTCAATACCGTTTTTGACAAGGGTGGCTTTCGATATGTTCATGGACCGAGCAACTGTTCTAACCTGTGTTTGTTAGAACAGTATTACCCAATATGAAAGACCCCAAATATTTAGCTGTATGGATCACTAGGAAAACTTCCTCTTGGTTAGAAATGTGGTAGACACTGGGTAATAGGAGGCCATCTCTACTTAAACAAGACTTTAGGACCTTGAGATCTTTGAATGTGCACATATGAAAATAGTAAGAAATGAATCATTAACTTTTTTGTTTTGCAATGAGATTGACTCCCATCTCATCCTTCTTCTTCATCTCCCTAATGAACCCTAAACATGGAGAGGATATAGAGGCATGTCTGTCACTTTGGTCTTGTTCCCCAGACTCAGTAAATATTTCTGTAGAATGGAGTAATTGTGGCCTGGAGTGTTTCTGATTAACCATTGCGCTGTGCTGGGAAATATATTTGTAGCTTTTCAATCCTACATTTCTCTTTTGGTTGTTTTCTCATCCATTCTGACTCTCCCACCTAGTTTTATTTATTTAATATTTTTAAAAGGATCTCAGACCTACTGAACAGCCTCATTCATGCTGAGGCTGGTGTGCAGATAGAGGCGTGAGGACAAACATTTGGTTTTTTGTGACACTTCAGGAAAGTTGGGCTCTTCTTTGGAAGGTACCTTGGGATGTAAAATGTAGCCTGTTAAATTAAAACCTCTGCCTTCTGGTTTTGCTTATAGATCGTCACCGAAGTATGAAGGAGGTCTAGCTTTTATCTGGAAAAATATTTTCAGTGTTGACTTACTGGAGAATCTGTTGTTTTCCTTTCTACTTCTCATTTTATGAAATGATTCATGACCATTATAGCCTCAGAAATACCAAAAGAAAGCCACAGTTCTTTTGTCTACAGTCTTAATCATTTTCATCCTCTTTTTCAAGCTTCTCTCTCTCTCATGTTTTGCTGGAGGACATCAGAATATCCAGTGATGTTCAGCTGAGGTTTCAAAGTGAAATTTGTTTCCTTTCAGGAACATTATTTTTCTGTCTCTTTTCTTCTTCTTTGTTTTTCCCACTAATATTCCGTCTTTTTCTCTTCCCTGTGTACAGAGTAAATTAGTGTCTGCTGGGGACGAGTTGAACTAAAACAGTGGGATTTGTATCAGCAGGGTTTTCCTGTTTCATTATGATAGATATGCAGGTAACTGGCCTTTTGAAAATGTGGAGTCGCTGTCCCAGCAAGGAGACAGACAAAGGGTAGAATAGTGTGTAGTGAAGGGAGGAGGAGAAATAACTGATAACTTACCTAGAATAAATCTTCAGTAGCCTAAGGGAGAGCACTTAATACACAAATTAATAGCATTGCTTAACACCTAAGGGTGTTTTCTGACAGTGTTGATGCAAGTGTCAGGTACAGGAGACTCCCTAAAGTATTGGGTGTCCTCCATAGTGGGGATGGTGGGTGGCACCAGCACAACCTGCAGCCTCCAGGGAAACCTCTGAGGGGCTGGCCGGCCTTGGGCTTGTCTGGCCAGTGTGCCCCACACCAGCCCTTGTGTTGCTGCTCAGCTTAGGCACGGGCTGGCAGAAATCCTGAGTTCCCTGTGTGCTTTCCCTTGGGAAACTGTTAGAGGTTTGCCTCCTCAGTAACCATTAGTGGGTACATGGTGAGTGTGGGAAGTAGACCTGGAGGTGTGAAATGATCTGTCTCTGTTCCCCTGTTGGAAGTGACATCTGGGCAGCTAAGCATTGCCTTAGTTACATCCATTTCCCATGGGATGTTGTTTAGTGCTACCTGATAGAAAAGAGTTCTTGTCCTCTGAATATATCTTTTTAGTTTGGTCGGATTCTTTTGTGTGTGTTTGTTTTAAGAAAGTACCTGATGGATCCTTCGTGTTTACCCGCTGCACTTGTCTGGCCTGGCAGATAGTTTCTTGTGGTGACATACTTGTACTTTACATGTCTTATACAGCCATGGAGATGGGTTTTGAACTGGACCCGTTGACATTCTCAAGTGGAACAATGAAGGAATACATGCCAGAAATGCGTCTGTCCCTGGCTATGAATGAGAACAATGCCTGGCTGTCAGGTTAAGATGAGCGTGTCCCTGCAAAAGACAGGGTTGGATTTTCAGAGCAAGTGTGGAAGAATTCTCTTAATGTCAAATGCTGTTGTTGGATTGCTGTATTTAGCTGTCACAGTGTGATGGAGGTTAGGGTTAGAAAAGTGTTCAGTGTTGCTGCAGGAAACTTGCATGTCATTTTGAACTCTTGACTTGCACATAGGCCAAAGCCAAAGATACCCGTAGAGCTGCTCAGCATGTTATTTTTTTAGTTGAACTGAGCCAGGATTCTGGGACAGCGGTATCCTTACTGTCAGAGTGAGAAACAGTTATCATATTAGGCTCTCTGCATGGCACAGGCTTGCTTATTGCAGTGTAAAAATGAGTACATCAGATGCAATCCTTTGTATGTAAAAAATATATTTTGCTTAAAAGTGCATGCTTATTCTTTATAGTGTAATAGAAGCTAAATTTTGTGTTTGTTTCAGAGTCTAGCATAGTTTTGTAGGTTTTCCTTTTATAAGATTGAAATAAATAGTTTCAAGTGTTCTCTTAATGATCTTCACTGAATGGTTAAAAGGGGCACAGTGATAAAAACATCCCATGTTTATAATTAGCTAAACAACAGAAAAGAAGTCCCTGTTTAAACTATTTGAGGTACCTGGAAATGAGCCTTGTGCATGCTAAATGCAGACCTGTGTCTGTGTTTTTGGCTCTGTCCAATGCACAGTTAAGTTTTTCAGTCTGTGGGTGTACTCGCTGAAAGTGCTGAGTTCAGAGCACAGCCAGGCTTCTTCCTTGGGCCTGGGTGCACAGTGCTGTGTCAGGGCTGCTGCCTGTCATGTTCTGTAGCTGTTACTGCTGCATCCTGCTAGGAACCAGATCTTCCCTTCCCAGTTCTGCTTTGCTCGCTGCTCCTTGGAGGAAGGGGTTAGGTGCCAGCACAGCTAAAGGAGGTGCTTTAGATACTGACCTCTAATTTATGCATACTTGGCTTCTGTCATTTAAGTGAGGAGGGATCTTGGGAGGCCATGTGGTCCAACCCCTACTCAGAGCATGGTGAGCTTAAATCACGCTGCTCATGGCTGCGTCCACTAAAGTTTGCATTATCTCTGGCGATGGAAGTTCTTGATTCTGTGGGAAAGCTGAGGAAAAGTCCAGTGGAGTCAGCAGAGCTGAGCCACTCTGTGCATTTAGTATTTACTCTGAGACACTGAGAGGTTTAGGTAGGTGCATAAAGCTGGTTTACAGCAAAAGCTATCCGTCTGATTTTGTCTCTCTTGAAACCTACTAGTAAAAGCTATTCATCTTCACATTCTGGAGCCTTAACTACTATTTCCCATTACATCGGTTGGACTCAGACAAGCACATTTTTAAGACCAGCCTCCAATTTTTTCAGGTGCAGTTTGTCATTCTTTTTAACTCCCCAGTGCAAGTGTGGAAGCATCACTCCAATTTTATGTGGAAATTATCAGTAAATAGTTCTGAGTACAGTTTTAGCAGCTACCAGAGTTACCCATGTAAGAAGAAAAATAGGCAAAGGCTTCTCTAAAAATAACCACTGGCTGATGATATTGCTTTAAATTGTATTTTTCTGCCAGAAAACTGGGTCCTTACATTATGTTAAACATATGCTAACCACTGCAGCCAAATAGTTAATGGAAGTTGTTCATGAAACATTCTCTTGCAGGGAGGAATCCCTACGTATTTTTCTAGGGAGAGGAAAGTTGAGTTGAGGGAGCAATGAGAACCCCTTCCCAGTATCCCTCCATCTCAGCTCAGCTCTGACTGGTGATCAGCTGTTTCTCTTGCTCTCTCAGCTGCTCTCTGCCCACTCTGGTCTCTGTCTAATTTATTTGAGACCCGTGCTTTGGGTTTGATTCAGCGCGGATTACGCCAGCGTTGGCCGGTGCATGGCAGCGCTGCCGACAAAACTTCTGCCTGAAGCCTCGCTCACAGCAGTGCCAGAAACTCTTCCTCCCATGGGAGTTGCTGATGGGCAATGCTTTCTTCCGGAGAGGGTTGTAATTTCCTCGAGGGGTCACCGGCAGGGCAGAGCGGGGATGTGCAGAGTTAGCTCTCCCCCCGGCAGGCTGCAGCTCTGCCGGGACCCCGGAGCGGACAGTCCCAGTGCCGGAGGTGTCCCTGCCATTCCCGGCCTGGCTGCTCGCTGCTGCCGGCTTCACACAGGGCTTTTGAACGCCTCCCTCACTTCCCTGGCTGTCACGTACCGTCGCTGCCTGGTTATAGCTGATAAGAAGACTCTGCCAAGCTTAGCGTGATTTGCTTCTCGTTATTTTACCTCTGTGTGCCCGCTCCGCAAATCCACCCTCAGTGCCTGGGTAATGGCTGCAGATCGAGGGAGCCGGGCAGCCACGCATCCCTGCTGAGGCAGGGCTCTGGAAGCACGGGAGGGACAGATCCAGCGGGTCCTTTCCGTGGGTGACATCAGCATTGCCCCGTGGAGAAAGGAGACCTTTTATCTGAGCGTGTGTGACAGCCGGAGGCTGTGCTGCGTCACCGCGCTGCCCGGGGCAGGACCGCGCGTGTCCGCCTCACGGAGCCGGTGCTGCAGCTCTGCCCGGGCTCATTCCCCGCACGCTGGGAAAGGACAGACACGGCTTTACTTCGTAAGGAGGTGTAGGGCCTCGTGGCTGTTTCTGAAGAAGAATATCTTCTGGTTTGGTGCACGCAGGTGCTGTCAATATCAGTGCAAGCCTATCACTCTCAAGTGTTAGTTATCAGAATTTCCAGATGAACCTTTTTCTCTCTGCTGTTCCAAGATTTTTCTAGTTGATGACTCATGTCTAGTGTCTTTTGATAATTCAGCTCACTTTGCTACTGAATTTCTGCTTGCGTATCATTAATCAAAGACATAATATCTTGTTTACTTTGGACATCTTTGATGAAAGTCTGGGCATCAGCCATCCTGTCTCTCAGCACTATACCATTACAGAAATCCTTTTATACTTTGCAAGTTCATTAAGTGACTCTAAAATAAAATGAAAGACTTGGGTTTTTTTGTTGTTCTTTTTTTTCCTTTTTCTAATTGCGATGGTAACAGCTTTGTTCTGAGATTTTCTCTTCCTTCTCTGGGCTTTGGAGTGAAAGGAAGGTGCTGTAGGTGGTTTGAGGGTGTATAGACATGCTTTTGCTTATTTTTTCTTTACAAATCAGATTTTATAACTGAATTCTGTTTGTAGTGCTGTTCAGGAAAACAGTTTTATAAGAATATAAAACACTTCTTTAGTATTCATAGCTTATAATATCAGCAGGAAAATATGCTCTATTTAACACAAAGTGGGTAACTGTTTAAAGTAAGTACCATGATAGAGCCTTTACAATTTGATTGATAGTTTCCATGATTTTACATGAGGTAAATTATTTATTATTGCCTCAAATACTTTATTTATTTATGAAGATTTATTGCTATAGTGTCTGATCACCTCATAAATATCAATGAATTTAAAATTAATTATTTTCAAAGTAAGTTTTCAAATATGCACGATTTAAGAACACACCCTCTGTCTCAAAGAAGTAGCATTCAGACTTTAATATAGGTTTCTTTTATAAGCTAGACAGCAGCTTTCTGACGAAAAAGTGTTCCACTGGAAAATGCACTTGTCAGGCTCAAACCATTCTATGGAAGTACAGTTTGATGACTTTTTTTTCTTTGTTTTCAAAGCTAAGCACGCTGCATCAGAGTTGGAGCCTCCTGGGTGTATGGCTTAGCCTCCCCTGTGGACAGCTTCAAGGCTCTCAGGGTCTCTGACTTCATGGTTGCTGGCACATCTAGGTTTTCCAGAGTCCCATTTTGGAAAAAGATTTTTAAAACCAGGTTTCTCTGTGCCACAGAAATCTGCTCCTGACTCTTAACGTGGACCAGATGGTCCCTAAAGCCACGTACTTGCTGAGACTGAAGTTTGACAGAGTATATAAACATTGCTTTATGATCAGCCTTGTATAGATCCTCACCAACTGGAACTGGAAGTGGGTGGTTTATGCCTGTAGGTTGTAACAGGTAGCAACAAACCCATTCTATCTGTCTTAATAAGTTCCATTATTTCTTCTGACTGGAGAAGGTGAAAAACAATCTCCCTTGTCTGCTTGCCAGTCTTACTTGGCAGATGGCTGTGGAGCAACATTTGGCATTGATGAACAGGGAACTCTAGGAAAAGTTACATGGTTATAGCCCTGCAGGGAAGTAGCTGACATTACTAAAACTGAATACACTGGAATTAAATGAGTAAGACTTTGAGTCTGTAACACCAGTTGCAGGAAGGGAAAAGGACCCTGCAGCAAGTCCAATTGTGTTGCTCACATTCACCTCAGTTACTATTTTGTAATTATCCAGAACCAGTTGGTAATGGTAGTGCTTGCTTTGATTTAAGTAGTTTCTGGCCGTAGTTGGAAAGAATAGGTGTCACTGAAATTGGTGTAATCAGAATACTTGAAATTGCATGAGTAGTGCTTATCCCTAAATAAATACAGTATATAACTTCTGTTAGCTAGAAAATGTGCATAAAGAAATGTTTGTATATATTGAGATTCTTAAGTTGCCTCACCATATGAAGTAACTCTTGTTTACTTAGACATTGCAATACTAGGAATGAAGAACTTTCTGAAAGACCAAGGACAAAATAGTAATAGGAAACCTTTCCTAAACCAGTAAACGTTTAAATCTGTCTCTAATCTGTATGCAGTATTTTAATAAAGCAGTTCCTAGAAAGTTTCTAGCCAGTTCTAGCTGCATTAATCTCTTGAGTAATTGCTCACAATATTACTAGAGGTTGTAAAATTTTCCTCTGCTAAGATTATTAAGCATAAAACAAAAGAAGGAGCATGTTCTCATTTTTGAAGCTATTCTTACTAGCTTTATTTGCATGGATAGATGCATTAAATAAATAGGACAAGATTAAAAAAAATCTAATATCTGTGAGGGAGATGGAATCATTTCAACTTCCCTATTTTTACCAATAAAATCATGAGAGGAATAGTGTCATGTCCTGTCAGCTTTCACTGTAAACTCTAGTAATAAAGTTATTTGACAGGGTAAATGTGGATGAGAGGAATGGGTTGGAAAGAAAAATTCCTGTGGATGCATCATTTAAGGAGGGCATAGGCCCCTCATACTCATTTCATAGGACTGTACACCCCCATCCTTGATTATTTTTGCTAGTAAGTAATTTTTCCTAATGAAGAATTAACATATTTTTGCTCATTTATTTGGCTAATGTTCTTGTTGGCACGTTTTACTCATACATACATAGTTTTGTTCATGGACAAAATAGGGAACAGTAATAGTGCTTTAGAGTAAAGAAGAGAAAGCAGCAGGAAGCTTAAAAATTACCACTCAACAAGCACTAGATTTAATTTGTGCTTATTAATGGTGCTGGATGGGATCCCTCATTTTGTATTTAAGTATGAGTTTTGCTCAAAAAACCTGTATGGTTACTTCTTCAGATATGGAGTGATGTGAGACAAGGTTTGCCCATTCTGTTCCTGTTGTTAAGATGCTACCAGTTTGATTCTGTGCTTGTAATGTAATCTTTAATTTGTAGAAGTGTATGTTACCTGAAAACCCCAACAGCTACAGGCTAAAAACATACACCACTTCTAAATGTAATTATTGAAATGTGTATTGGAGTGATTTACTTTTCTGTTTTATGCCTCTACTTTTAAGACATATTTCTGAGTAAAAATAAGAATTCATCCTGGTTTTTTTTTTTCCCCAGACCAAATGTGTGTGGATCACGTTACAATGCCTACTGCTGCCCTGGGTGGAAAACTTTACCTGGTGGAAACCAATGCATAGTCCGTAAGTTAATCTAGTTACGTGTTTATCTTTGTCCTTCCATGTTTCAGGGTGTTTTTAATTGTATACCAGAACTGAAATGTGTTTCTATATGTTTTCAATAGCAGCTGTACATGATTGCTTTACCATTTAAAATATATGCAAAGCTAATATACAGAGTTTTTTGGGCTACAACACAGTGATGTGATACCAGTATTTAACAAAAGATTAATCTCATCCACATGTTCTGTTTAAGTCTGTGGCAAAGGGTTCCAAGGGGTGTGTGAACTCTCAGGAGTGAGCAGAATATGTTAATCTGTTTAAGTTAATGGAAGGAGGCAACAGCATCAGGCCAGCAAGTACATTTTATCCGCTTCTTTGGGCCATATCCATGAAATATATATGTAGGGGTATAAATACATGCATACATCGTAGTGCTACATGTGCATATTCATGTGTAGTGCAACAGCATTCTAGAAATGACTCCTAAAGGCACTTGGCCCAAGGCTGGTAAGACTCTTTCCAGAGATCCTGCAGCAACATGCTGTCAGATGGGAATTACTGCTCTTGTGTGTGTGTGGTGCAGAAATGAAGGAAGCATTGTAATGCTGCCTCAGTGCCATCCTTCCTCCAAGAGTAGTCTGGTAAAATGGACAACAGTTTCACTTTTCCAAGGAAATCTCCCCAAATCCAGTGTAGCCTGTGGCATGTTCCCAGACCTTTTCATAGCAGATGGTGAAGGTCTGGGTCTTAGCTGCCCCATCTAAAGATGCAGATAAACAGGAGGAACTGTTTTGGGATCTGTTGTATGCAGTTCAGTGAGTTTGTGGGTATTTATGTTATGGTACTGGATTTTCTGTCAAGTGTTTTTTTATGTGTTTGAGGTTTTTGAGACATATTTTAAAGGCATTTATGTTTTCTTAATAGCAATCTGCAGACATTCCTGTGGGGATGGATTTTGCTCTAGACCAAACATGTGCACATGCCCAAATGGTCAGATAGCCCCCTCCTGTGGTTCAAAATCAAGTAAGTATTTCTTCTGTGTCTCTGATATTGCTCTTTTGATTCTGTGAAGCTACTAAGGTATGTAAAATGGTTCAGTGCTCAGTATTTAAGACAAATGACCTCTGAGTCACCAGATGTACTTTTACCACGGGAAGGGAAGTGTAGCTTCCTATGATGAAACCGAAGAATGACTCAGAGACTGGCTGTTGGAGACACTTTTTTTTTTGCCAAATCAAACCCAAATTATTCTTGTTGGAAGCTATTTTCATTTGCCGCTTTGTAACACTAATTCCAGTCTTCCCTGCTTTCTGGAAAATGCCTTATCTCTGTTCTCTGACAGACATGCACATGTATACAGCACAAAAGCTGTAATGATAGAGAGATGACTCTTGACAATTGGCTTAAAAGAAAAATAGAGTATGAGTAAAGTTTCAGTTCTTCTTGTGGTTCTTTTCCTTTAATATTCTGCCATTGATCTCCATGGTTTTAGCCTTCATTGGAGTAGCACAGATAAATGGGTGCAGGACTTCACTACAGTGTTTAATCAAGCAGCTTCTAAAGCCTATATGAAATAGCTAATTTGGTTGTTGACCATTACTTCTCCTAAGTATGAATTTTCTACTAATCATAAGCTTAATCTCTGCTGACATTATTTTCCTTACATTGCTGCATAGGTTTGCCTGCTTTTAAGTGTTGATTCTCTGTATACAGTATAAGTATTAACACTTTATAAATAGCCTTAGCAGTTGGCTTAAAATATATATGGTTTATATCTTGTTCAATTTCTGCAGTAAGATACATTTTGTGTATGTGGTTACATCCTCTTTATTTATTAAAGCATACTAATTCTAAAAGCAAAAGTGTCTTTTCAGTTGTAGGGGGAAGAGACTCCACTGCTTCTGTGCACTCTTGTGTAATATTTTTTATGATTTAGCACATCATTAGTACTTACAGAACATACTTTATGTAAGTCATTTGCTCTGTTGGCACAGTAGACAAAACCCATGAATATGTATTTACACAATAGACCACAATGACCTAGATCTGCAATTAGAAAACAAAGTAAACATAAAAAATACTGTTTGACATCAAATGGTTACTGTTAACTACCTTTGGTAACAGTTAACATTTTGACAGAATATGCATTCATGAAACCTTATTTTAATTATATGTTTTAAAAAATAAGAAAAAATCTAATTAAAATAATTTAAAAATTGAATGTAAATGATACGTGTTTGTCACATGCAAAATAAAAATAGCAAATATGAGTGAAAATGCCATGATTTCTCAGAATTAAGTGTATAGCTTCTGATACATGAGATGTGTCTAAGATATCCTTTGGATATTTTTATGTGTGTCTTTAGTACTCAAAGAATCAGTAGTGGGCATGGGTTTTATAGCAGGTACATCCATAGACAGAAACTGAATTGGCAGTGACTCTTATACTCTGGTTGTCTGTTGAAATAAAATATTTAATGCAGATTGGAAAGCATGTGGATTCAAGAGCAAAACAAAGCCTCCAAGTTTGATTCTTATGCAGGTCGGTTGCTGGGACTTCTCTGGTTAAGAGTCAGCTTTAGGAATCTGATTTGTGGTTGAAAAGATCAACCGGTGGTTTTCTCAGCAGGGATTTTAGTGACATCAGTAAACTTGCTGGCTGAGTAGTGGTTATTTCTGTGTAATCAGTGAATTTTTGGGTGTGCTTGCAGCAGGCTTGGAGATAAGATTGCCAAGTGTGGAGGCCTCCGTGCTGCTGGCTCTGGTGTGCGGGTGCTGTGATGCTGCAGGTGCTCCTGTGTGGAGATGTGCCACACTCCGTGCTGTGGGAGATGTGCTCCGTGCTCTGCCAGCTCTGGTGGCAGCGACTTCACTGCTGCCCCCACAGCACCCGGGCTGTGGCTGCCGTGTCCGTGTCTTTTGGTGCTGCAGCCTGGCCCTTCTTTGTGCTCCGTTCGTGCTCTGCGATCCTGCCTCGTGTTAGGGCTGCTGCTCTGCCCCTGTGGGAGATGGGGCAAACGAGGAGGAGGGTGTCAGGCTGCCCCCAGGGTTATGGGTCAGGTCTGTCTCTGAGCTCAGCCCCTGGTTTTGCTTCTGTAGTCAGAATGGTTTGGGCTGGCTGAAGCAGGGGAAGGCGTTTGCTGATGGGGCTGTCCCTGAAGGAAGGGAGCTGTGACAGAGGCAGTGGGAGCTCTGGTGGGTGCTCGGGGTGACAGCTGTGGAGACAAGTGTCTGTGTCCAGAGTGGGGCTGCTCTGCTCCTCTGCCAGCAGCGTCAGAGGCACAGCCAAGAACCGAGCTCCTCCTCAGACTTCCCGCCCGGAGCCTTCCTCAGAGGCTGCCGGTGGCATGGGGCTGAGCCGGGGCCTTGGCTCCGCGCCCCGGGACCCTGCTCCTTGGGTGCTATGGGACGTGTCTGCTCAATGGCAGTAAAGCCTGGAGCTCAGCCCCCTGCCTTATGTTCTGCTACTCTCAGAGGTGGTGTAAGGTCTTGAATTTCGAATGTTCCCAGAGTTTTTGAGGGCACCGCAGGTTTTGTGTGTGCCTTGTGCAGGGCAGCAGGCCCATGTCCTGCCTTGGCGCTAGCTGCCATCTCTCTCCTGACTCAGTCACTCGACAGAGAAAGCACGCCGAGCATCTGGGATGCGATGAGGCCGTCATTCCTTGTTTACAGCTCCTGGCAGGCAAAGCCCTGCGTCATGCACGGCCGGGGCTGGGAGCGTTTCCTCGGCAGTGGCACAGAGGCAGAGCCGGCCTCTCCTGCGGTGCCCGCTGGCTGCCCTGCCGCGCCCTCAGCCTGAGGGGCTGGGCCAGCGGCTCCGCTGGTGCTCCCACCTGAGGGCTGCAGACCCTCACACCTCACGTTTCTTAGTTTGGGATCGCAGAGTGGACGGCACCTGTGCTACCTTCTGTCTGCGTGGTGAGCTCCTGCACGTTTCGTGAGCGGTTGTGGTTGTGGTAGTGCTCTGGGTGTGATGAAGTCTTTACTCAGTTTTTCTGGGTATTTGTTTAAGGAGTCAGGAACTGTTATGCTTAAGAGGGCAGCACTTTGATAAAAAACGCAGCTATCGCCCACGCGCGAAGCCCGTGGGGCTGTGTATGGTCTTGCTGGCTCTTTTGCAGGTTTATAAAGTTGAGTTCCTGCAGTTATTCCTGTTTTGACTTCAGACATTTCCAGTGCAGACTGTTTACAAATTGGATGTGAAAAAGAACAATATTTGATTAAATGCAACCGTTTATTAATGTTAACATTTCCTGTGCGTGCCAGGGTAAGGCAAAGCTATATGCATTGATTTACCGGCCTTATGGCAATTCCTGTGCTTTTTCTTTGAATCTCTGTCAGTGTGATATCTTGGAACAGGTTGTTTCATTTACCGGAATATCTCCACTGACATTAATGGAATTGTTGATATAGCTGAGAAAAGAGAACCTGGACCTGCATTAATGAGCTAGTTTTCAAAAATGCATTTTTAAAATCATCATCTGAGCTCCAGACAGCCTTTGAATGTGTTTCTGTAAACTTTTGGAAGGATAATATTACAGAATAGTCTGTATGACTTTGGAAATAGTCTTTTCAACATTCCCACAAAAGAGGGCAGAAAATAAGTAATTAGTTGACTGACTGTATGTCTTTGAGTCTCTTGCCTGGTAATAGGGGAGAAAGCTCACTGACTTAAATGGCTCATTTTAGTAAAGATGACTGGGTGTCCCAGCAGTCTCCCAGTGATTTTAGTTTAAAACAGAGGAAGAAATATTTTACCTTGGAAAAGTTCTTTTAAGAAGGAGTAAGACAAGTTATGGAAACTTTGTGTGTGTATCCCAAAATGAGGAAATATACTTTATTTATACATGAACAAATAATATGAAAATCATCATTTAAGCTACTGTTAACCTTTTTATCTCAAATGTAGTTCAAGCTACTTAAATGGCTTTGGTCTTCATGTGGGAATGGAAATTAGCTCTTGGCATAGCTTGCTCTAATTGAAATCAGTTTGTGGTTTTTAAGTTCCTTCCCTGCTTGACAGATGATATCATTTCCTATGCTTTTTGTAATCCCCTCTGTTCTTCTAAGATTGTATAAAGCTGAGTTGAACTACACATTTTAAAGTAACTATACACCTTTTTCTGACCTACTTAGGACATTGTCCAAAAATCTTCACCAGATATTCACTCTGTATTTGCAGACAATTTTACTTTTTATTGAGGAATGTTAGTACATTCTTGTTGCTTGAAGTACTGAAGTACATCCAAAGTAGAACAAAGATGTATAATAACTATTAGGCACATAAGAAATGTAGTACACAGTTTTTGCTTTTGTAATTGAATAATTAAGATTGCTAGTGTTTTAAATGCTAGATTGCTTTAACTTCTTTTTCCAGTTGTATGTTTTACTTCTGTTTTGTTGATTCATATTGTTATAGAAAGCAGTACAGTTAAAATTATTATTTCTGCTTGAAAAAAAAAAATCTATTCACATACTTCTGAACTGTTAAAAGCCAAATGATGCCTAAGGGTTTAGTGTGAGATGAAAAATTCAGTGTTTGGCATGGCACCTGTTAGCTTGCAGGCTCTGACGGGACATGCAATTTCCATTTTTCAGTCCTGAGCAGTTCAGACAGCATGGTGTAGGTATCCAGTGCTCCATCACAATCCACTGAAACGCTGATCAGACTGTAATCCTATCTGGGGAGGAGCCTTTCATGTGGTTCCTGTTAAGAGGAAAACCATTTCCTAGCTGCTTACTGGAGTGCAGACCCCAGTTCACAGCTGTGTTGGACAGCGGGACCTGTAAGAACTTCACTTTTTTGGGAGACCTGCCCAATTCTCTGTGCCTGATGAAGAGCCTGACATACTTTTAGTTGCTCCCAACATCTAGTTAAGAAATCTATTTGCTCCTATTACTAGAAGAATGCAGCAGAGACGTTATGCTTTACTGGCATGGGGCTTAAGCTGCCTGTGAACCATTATAAGTGATGGGGCTGCAGCTGAGGAGAATGGGCTGCTGCTCCCCTGCCTCTTCCCTTGGCAGGGGAAGTTTGTTGGCTCTGGGGAAGTGCTGTCTGTGAGCTCTGCAGCTCCAAAGCACAGCAACTCTACTGGAGGGGTGAGCCCACAATTGGCATACAGAAGGAAATCACTCTGTTATTTCTCCTTTTTATGCAAGAATTCCTGCATGGCCAGGTCAGCTTCTGGTGTTGCATGTGTTGGCAGAAAAGGGGTGTCTTCAGGAGCTTCCTTGTATGCTTCCCTTTAATATTTCCCTCCCCCACTTCCCAGATGATAAGACTCCCTTTCTAATGGTGCTGTCTGCCAGAAGTTTAGTACTTTTCCCTTGTTGAAGACTTTTTCTCATAATTGCAGACTAGGAAAGAAATGTTGAGGATTTATGCTCATATGAAATGCCTTTGACTTCGTTTGAATGAGAAGGTGCATCAAATCTTTGCACCATGTCCTATATTCCTTAGGAACTGTATATCTATATTGTGTTCTGCAGTGCCATTCTAAGTATCTGTCCTAAAATGTGCATTCTTGACTTCTAATACTTCCTGGTTCACAGAATCAATCCCTAAAAAAGAAAGTGAAGTCCTTTAGCAAACAGTGAAGTGTTTCTGACTGGTTCGATTTAACTGAGGAAAGTCTCTTTTCCTTTCAAGTCCAACACTGTAACATCCGGTGCATGAATGGAGGTAGCTGCAGTGATGACCATTGCCTCTGTCAGAAGGGATACACAGGAGCACACTGTGGACAGCGTAAGTACACTCCTAGCAATGTAGATACTGTTAAGTGATTCTGTGATATGTGGATTGGACACCCTTTAGCACTAAATTTCAGATGCTGTTGAGCTGGTTTTTGGTCAGGTGTAGTGCAATTTTACAGAAAAACACGGGACTTTGTAATAAATGCTGAGTGATTTTTACTGATCAAGTAAGCATCATGTGATTTCATAACAATTGGATATAACTTGATCCTGTAATTCTCACACTACCATAATTCCCACTGACCTCCAGGACTTTTCACCCACTAGATCAATGGGTCATACATGTAAATTTTACATGGGATTCAGTTTTTATTTTATAGATAAAATTAAGATTCTTAATACAAAGTCTTGTTTTCATTTCAAGGTTTGCATCAGACTTAGCTAGTATGCTTTAGAAATTTTGACGTTGTCTTATTGGAGTTGATCGACGGGTTTTTTTTATTTGCTCAGTGAGTCCTTAGCCAGAAGCATTCCTGGATCTGCTGCTTGAAATCTCTCCCAAACTGACTCTGGTGCTCTCTTGTTCTTCTTGGCTGGAATGCTGTGAAGTAACTCAAATAAGGATGTAGACACTGCTTTTAACCAAGGCTGTCATGTTGCTATCTAGTGAACTATTGGTCTGACACAGAAAATGTGTTTAGCTCATTTAATGAAAACCTTTTGTGCTCTGTCAAAATCAATGGCACACTTTACATGAACTTCAGTGAGACCAGGAATTTACCCTAATAATCTGGAGGAGGATCACATGGTGAAAGGATTAAGAATTGTATTTCTGCCTTCACTGTGAAATATCAAGTGGATAAAAGAGGATAAATGGAAATCTTCCTTCTACTGAAGTGAATGTGAAATGGAACAAAGAATAACATTACTCAATGAACATCAAATTGTATTTAAAATCTCCTTTTTCATGTGCATGTTGTATTTTCTGATTATTTTTGAGAGGAACTGCTTTTGGAGTTTATTACTAAAAAATTGAATTCTGAAGCCAGTGACATCATCATACAGGGGAAGAATATCTTGAATTAACATGGAATAGATATTGATTACATTTTACTATCCTAATTAATAGCAATTAATCAGCAAACAGCCTTTTAACACTGGATTATTACAGGAGGATCAAATACATTTGAGGATTTGCGGATGAAATATTCCTCTGCATCTTCTTTGTGCAATCTCTATCAGTGTCACCCCAAGGGAATTTGTTGCAAGTTTGAAAGAGATGTTATTTAGAAGTTATGGGATTGTCTGGCTATCCCAAAGAGAAAGGCTCTAAGAGGTCAGAAAAGCTGTGGCCGTTCCTGTATTTGTGTTACGCTCCCTTGAAAAGATGAGTTCATGGTACTAATGAGGCCAGGAAGTAGTAAAACGTCATTAAGTAGATTCTAGGAAAAGAGTTTGGTATCCTGTTATGTTTGCCATTTTTACCAGTTTACCTAGGTTGGTCAAGTACTACCTTCATGCCTTTTTGAAAATAGCTCAAGAAAGGTTACTTTTGCCTTCCCTTTGATGCAGCTGTCTGTGAAAATGGATGTCTAAACGGAGGGAGATGCGTAGCTCCGAACCGATGCGCCTGCACGTATGGCTTCACTGGACCCCAGTGTGAGAGAGGTATGTGCCCTAAATCACTGGCAGTAACTATGTTCCAACACCTCTGACAGTGGGGTTGTTGGGCCATTGCCCGTTGTATTCTATAGCTGAATTGGTTGTGTTTGTTTTTGTTGGTCTGAAGAAGGAAAATTAATTTAAAGTAGCATTTTTAGAAGTATGTGAACTTCATAAGGGTAGAGACCAGGATGAAACACAGATGGAACTGTTTACTTTTTTGTGATGAAAACATTCCAGTGGAAGAGGTGGCAAATGAAAGTTTTTGTGTGCTTTTGCTCAAACTTCTGTTTCTAAGTCATCAAAAAAGGTCTTTGAATCTGTTATACATGATAAGTAGCATCTTTCCTCTGTCTTTATGTTTTCTTTTGCAGAGTTTATTCAATTTTTTTTCCATATTGTTTTCAATTTTAGCTTTTTAGTTGCATATCCATAGTGATAATCTTCAAATGAAAACACAACTATACCAACTACCTTATATGGTATGTGGATTTTTTTCAGGGTTATTAAACCAATTTAATGTTTCATTTGTGAGCAGTATAGTGGACAATGTTTAAGTATAATCCTGTTGAGTTTTATAAAAATACAAATAAAATTTGTATTTTTATAAACAAAAACAAACAAATACAAACAAAAAAAACTAAAAAACAAAAAAACTTTCATTTGTCAGAACAATTGGTCTGTGTTGTTGGAAATTCATACATGCTACTTATAAAATAGGTTGTGTTACATATCTGTGAACCCGGGACAGAATAGACATCAATAATCTAATTTTGGGCTTCCGTGTAGAGGATGTAGATTTCATTAGCACATGAAATTTCTGTCAGTGAGAGTGTCAGATGATCTCTGCTGTCAGCGCTGCACCTGGAGGAGTAATGGTTGGCTTTTTTATGTGGGCAGCACAGGTGGGTGATACAGAACAACAGCTCTGAGGGGACCAGAGCTTTTTGTTCTGTGCTAAAACAGGTGGTAGGATGAAGCAGGTATTTCCTGCACTCCCTACTGCAGATAAAATTGCTGTGTTGGTGCCGTGTGAAGTCTTGCCAGTTGTCCACTCAGATGTTGTAAAAGTAGTTCAAACTAGTGGTGAATTTTTTCCAAAGATTGAAAAGTAGCTCTGTTCTGAATCATGGGATCTCACTGCTGGAGAGCAGTAAGAGGAATGGGCAAGTAAGTTAAAATTCCTAATTTTGAAGATAATAAATGCTTATAGGTGAGAATGCACTGAATATTACTGCAAGGACTTGGAATTTCGAGCAATTACTGCTTGTTCTTCATGGGTGAGGTTTTTGAGCCCTCAGTCTGGTGAGGAGGTGTAAAGTGTAAGTTCAGAGGAAGATTGTTCAGTGCTACTTCTGTGTTGCCTGATCCGAGACCTGTTTGACTCCACATCATTAGGGCAAGTTTCTAGGCTGAATCCTGGTAACAGCTTCAGTCTTGTCCCTCAGGGCTCCTTCCTGGTGGTGGGTGGAGTGAGAAACTGGTGGCACAGAGCCATTTGAGCCAAGTCAAGCTGTCCTGAAATTACATGCATGCTGTTGAGCACAATTGAGGTAGAAATCTGTAACTTACGTGCCTTGTCCATAGGCAGTTTTTTACTTAAAACATGTGTTTGATTTTATAGTTATCAATAAAAGAGAAAATATACATGAATGAGTTGTAGTATTCCTGGTTAATGCTCGCTTGCTATGTTGAGGCCAAATGACTGTCATATCTTCCCAGAAAACCTCTGAAATTTGGCTGCTTTCACAGATTTCCTGCAGCCTCTCTACCTAGCTGAGCTAATATGTTCCCCTCCTCTAGAAAGGGTGTGGTGGTTTTTGGTCTCAGAATCGCATTATGCCATGAGAAAAACTTTTTCTGATGATAACTTTTCAAGTATAAACTGATCTTGGTCTTAGAATAACTTGCCTTGTTCAGCACATGCACCTGTGTGGTCACTGGGGAGTTGTCTGGCTGCATATGATTTTACGCAGCTGTCAGCTAAGTAAGAGGTCCGTATTTTGAATCTAGCTTTGGAAAGTTCTGTGGATTTGACACTCCCTGGTGGGCTTCTGATGTACATGTGAATGGATGTTAGCCAGTAAATTGACAAGATTCATGCCTTGTAGAGTAAAATCGTGTGCTTATTAGAAAGAAAAGAAAGAGGGGAGGAAACAAAACAACAAAACCAAAGCATCTCTGTGCATGGAAGCAGGGGGGAAAGGAAAATACTCCAAAGAAACAGTCTCTTGAACTATACCATTTCTGGGGGAAGCAGGAGAAGCAGATTGTTTTGAAAACACCATTTCTGGATATAAACATAATGTGAAGTGATACAGTTTTGTGGCATACACATTCTCCATCTGTTTGGCTGTGGTTTGACTTCTAGGTTATGCCATCCCACAAACTAAGAGTTATGGAAGTAATTTACTGCTGTGTATCACCCAGTGCTTTTCTCTACAAACATCAACTAACAGTAACAATCAAAGAGTGTTTGTGGCACATATGTCACACACCAAAGAATATTCCAGCCGTTGCTGCATATGTCATAACTTAGAGCTGAGTTGAATAAAACAATGTTGAGGCAACCAAACACGTGGGGTTATTCTAATAATCCGATAGGGAAAGCGCTTAAAATGTTGCAGGTGGTTGGAACAAAATTAGATCCAGTTTCTTAGGTACAGAGACAAGTTGTGTAGTTCTGTGTATACTGTTTTAAGTAGTTTTTCCATACATCGCCTCATGATCACATGACCATGTGATTGTTATTGAAGATCTACAAGACTTCTGTGTAGGTTGGTAGCATCAAATACATGCACAATGAAGGGCTTTATCTGGTGAAAGACTCACTGCTTTCACAGTGCAGCAAACTCCATCAAATTTGGGGCATGAGTGTTTCTGTGTGTTTATTCAGTCATTCTTCGAGAGGGTAGCCGCTGGCCTTGGACAGTTTTGGCACACGAATTGCTTTTTTGTATGTCTTAGAAGTGTTAATCTTAGTGTAAAGCACTATAAACATGAGCACAAGGAATTTTGAGATTCACTTTTATCACTGGAGTTCCTCTTCATGTTCTGGGAGTGTGTACCATGTCACTGGTGAGACAGGCTTCACCAGAGCTGGATCGACTGCTTCTTCGCGCTGCAAGTGGTGCACAGGTGTCATTAAACCCTAAGCTGTTGTGTGTGGTGTTTGGCTCCTTCTCACAGTGGGAGAAGCTGCCTGGACATACTGTCAAGTGTATGCAGCTGTATCATAAAACAACAGACCTGGCCTTTCTGTGGAATAGTGTTCAAAAAGGTGGACTTGACATAAACTCAGCAGTAAAAGTGTAGTGGAGTTGGGAATGCTTCCTACAGCCATTGAAGACACATTTTAAATACATAGCCCAGGAAGGAAAATATTTCAAAGTCATTGTCTCAGTTAAAAGTTGAACTTCAGGGATTTCTTTTAGGAAGGTGCTGAGTTCTCTGGCAGTGGTCCAGTGATGGGCTTTGACGTGCCTTTAAATTCAAACCCGAGATGTCAATATGCCTAGAATTATGCAAGTGCTTAAGGGCCTTGCTGGATTTTGGCCCAAGCTTTCAGAGTTAGTTAAGATCTGAGAGATGCACTCAGCTTTTAGCTTATCATATTATTAATGAAAAGAAATATTAGCAGTCATATTATTAATGAAAAGAAATCACAGGTAGCGGAATATGAAGATGTGGGCAAAGCAAAATTTCTCCCACAGGTTAAAAACTGGATGCCATCTTCATGCCATTTGAATGTTAATGCTGAGTAACTTGAGTGAGTTACAGATTCTGCAGTTTCTTTTAGAGTTGCTGAAGAGACTGAGTGCAGAGACTTAGCTTATGTTCCCCGGAGGATGATTCAGAACATTGACAGCTCTTTCTATTGTCTGTAAAAGAGCCTGGGGGATTTAGCTGGCTATGGGAGATGCCCACGTTTGGGTCATGTGAAAACATCCCTGTATCCTGCACTTTATGAAAGTCCAGAGGAAAAATTGATGTTAGGAGCTCAGGGAGATCAAACAACCCTATCAGATTTGGTAGAGCTGTCTCCAGATTTGTGCACAAAGGCTTTCTTGACTCTTTGAAACTGTTTGTCTTTGGACATTTGGGTGATAATACTTCAAGAGGGTGAGTTCTATATAATAAAAGATTGTACATTGTTGTTATCCTTGTATTGCAGAAATGCAATGAAATATGCTTTTCTTTTTCTGTCTGGATTCATTTAGAGGAACACAGTGGAAGCTTAGAATGTGTTACAGCCCTGTTTGTTTATTTGAATGCTTGTGACAACATCAGGGGCTCAATTCTGCTGCATTCTGGAGTTTTGCCACTCACTTCACATAGAAGCAGAACTGGGCCCGATGTAGGTCAAATATTAAAAACGTACCACGTGTGTTTTGTTTTTTTATGGACTCAGAATATGAGCAAATGATTGCTTTTTCTTCAAACAGAGTCGTTTCTGTACTGCTCTCTTCATGGCAGGAATTTTTGCATAATTTTTAATTATATTTGGCCATTATTAAAAGTTCCCAGAATTAATGCCATATGTAAAAATATCTTTCCCAGAGCCTCTCTATGAAAGTGCAGCCGCTGAAAGTGGTCAAGAGTAATGTAGGGCTCTGTATATTTTTTTTTCTTTCTAAATACTACAACGGGTAGAATGTTTTTACAAAGAGGACACTGCACCCCTTAGTGTGCCCCGTCTCTGGTATTTAGTCTAAATGGAAAGTAAATAACAAAGTGTAGATAGCAGTAAAAGTATGTTCCCAAAGCCTTATGTTGCATTTAAAGTAGTATTGCAGCATATGGTAGCTGGCAAACATTTGAATAAACTTGATTTCTGCAACTTTCTTCCAAGAAACACATCTGTTGACATAGACGTAGTTTCTGCAGCCATGTAACATGAATGCATGTACAGTGTTACAGCAGCAAACTGAAAGATGGCTAAACTTGAAGGCCTGCAATAAGGACTCTTGCACACATTTTTCCCCCCTGAAAAGTTATGAAAAATGGCTTCAGGCTGAAGATCAATATATTCAGTCACAGTGTGATGTTTTACTGACTTTAAAATAATTTCAATATATGTTGTCACCCTTGATGTCTTGCAGTTTTAGAATAAAAATTCCTTTGGATTATGTTTTCTATAAAAGAGGTTGAGATAACTGGATGAGTTTTTCAATTTTTAAAATTGAAGTTGCAGCTTTATGGTGGAGAGGTCAGCCTCTACAAAATGATTATATGTGATTTAAGGTAGTTTGTGATACTTAGCAATGTAATCAATAGATCTCTGGACCAGAACTCAGGACTCAGCTCAGTCTGTTATTTGATGCCAAAAAGCATTTTTAGGGATCTTGTGTATAGGAAGGGAAGGCTTTTATCCATTGTTCTGGTTCTTGCAAATACACCCCATAACTGGTCCTGTGTTGTTTGCTCTATACTTTGTGTGTCTTAAAATATCACATAGCAGGTTTTAAAATGTTTCTTCAGATATATGCTTATAAGCTTAATCAAGATCCGTAAATGATTAAGTACATATGGCTTAGGTCTCTTGTGAGATGTTAGGGCTCCAACTTTTGTACATGAAGCTGAACATTTACATTTTGTTCCAAATTGAGTTTTGATTTCAGTCAAACAAACCTAAAGTTTTCATTCAACTATTTGGCAGACCTTTTTATATTTCCATGCCTTCTTGATTGGCTGCTAAGGACACTGACCTTTAGATGTGCAGTAAAGTATTATTTGGACTTTGCTGTGTTTTGATTTTAGTCGTAGCAGTGGAGATGCATACAAATTTAATCACAAATTGTGGAGTCTGTATTATCACAAAAACATTTGAATGAAATAGCTGCATTGTTCTAATCTGTAAGGTTTGGTTCTTGCATGTAGGACATTGAAAGGACTCACAGGAAAGTCGCAGGATCATTCTTCTGGTGCTGGAAACAGCTTTGTTGTTGAACCTGACTCCTACTGCCCGTTGTGCTGGCAACCTCTGGCTCCTGTTTGCTGTGCAAGAAATTGGGTTCAGCTTTCACTGCAGCTGGGCTGGACCTTGCACTGGCTTTGCCTGCACGTGGTACTTGCTGTCTGCCTTGTAGTGTCTTCAGAAATGATGAGTGGAGGAGAGACTTTGAAAAAGTTACCTACACAGATGTCTATGTTTGTTTGATTATGGGATGTTACATGCAGATCATACAGATATGACTTCTATATACACAGTGCAGACAGTTGAAAGCTGTAACTTCCCTGAATGGCCTACACTGCCAGATCTGTGCTCTGCAGTGTTCCAGGCCTCCAGAATGAGCGTCTTCAAGCTGTTCTTCCCCTTTTAGTACCACTGTACCTGGCCCATTTTTCTAATTTCAGCCAAAACTTGTAGAAAATAAAGTAGCTGGGCACAACTGATTTCTCTTGGAACTTTCCATAGAAAAGGTGCCTTTGAAATGGTGGCTCCCGAAGCTGGACATAACATAGGGCATGAGTAAATGCAGCTGAGAGCTTACCTAACAATGCCTGCTTAGCTGTTTATGGAGGAAATTATTCCTTCTTCTCTGGGCTGCAATGTATTTTGACATAAGAAAGTGCTGCTACCTGAAATCCTCTCATTTGTTACAGTGCAAACAAATGTTTCCTTGTGGATCACCCATTCATAGCTTTTTTTCTTGTTGGGCTGGTAAGCTGAGAATTTTTGTTAAAGTTGCCACAGAGACAAATATCAGTATGCACGATGCCTCAGTCAAGTTTGTGACTTTTTTTCCCCTTGTTTTTATAAGTGATCTAAAACTCTTGATGGTCAGTTCTAACAAAGGAGAGAAACCTCTTTTAAAACATAGATGTAACCTAATGGGAGGATAAACTGATGAAGGCATTTCCAAGTAAAACAATTCTTTTATGTAGGTCAGCTGCAAAATGCTAATGAAAATGCGTCTTAAACAGAGGTGCTCAAAGTGGCCAGTGCAACTGTTTTGACACATGTAAGTTTATTTGCTATGTATTAGTAACAGAGCTGTTGAAATCTCTGTAAAAATTAAAACTTTTCTGAAGTAAACTGTTAGATTTAGAAAGAGATCTATCCTATATGAGCATAAAAGCTGCAAAAAATTGTGGGAAACAACTACCAAAGAGCAGCTGTAAGGACAGGCACATTCTCACTTCCAGTTTCCCTTGAGAGGTTCACGAATAATGACTGAGTAGTTTTTATATTCTTTTTCGTGACAGCTTGTACAGTTTGGCACTTTAGAGAAATGCTGTAGGAAAAGAAAAGAGGCCTAAATGAGGTCTGAAAAGAAAGGAGCCCTGAGAGAAATATCCAAATTCTGCTATGCTGTAAAACAGCCTGGCTTTGCACTCTTTATCCAGAAGAAACTTCTTTTGGAAAAAGGTGGAATTTTGCTACATAAAGAAACCAAGAGTCAATATTTCCCTTTGTAGGAAGGTGTGCAAAGGCTAGGGATAAGTAATTTCAAAAAAGCATGAAAGTTATTGAAAGTGCATGTGTATTTGCGCTTACATACAGATGTGGGTTTATGTTCTAAGAAAGAAATGTGAAACCTTTTAAGCACCTGATTTTTGGTTGTGATCTTATACATTTACTTTCTATGTATTGCAGGCATTATCCAAGCTAAACTAGCACAGGTAGGCTAATGGAACAGCAGTCTGCTGTGCCACAGCCTTTATTTCTTTCCTTGCTGGTGTAATTCAGGTTATAGGTTTCCCATTCTGAAGGAGTGGGCTCTGCACTCTTTTACTTGTCCCTGAATGTTTAGCTTAGTGTGTACTCAATTTTTAAAAAGCATTTAACTCGAGTAAGCCTGGCTTACCAAGTGATCTTGGTCATGTTTTATAATGATTCTGTCCTCAATGTTTATGTTTTTTTGCAAAGTTTACCTAGTGATTGCCAGGTGTTCAGTACTGTCCCCATTTGCTCCTTACTCCTTGGGATGAATGGTCTTCTGTGACCCTGTTGTGCTTTTTCTTCTAACACAGAGGTGCTGACAGTCACAGGGAAGCAGGAGCTGAGTAGACACCTGGATGTGAGCAGTTCTTGCCTCCTTGGGGAACTGGTGGCTGATGCTTTCATCCTGCACCGCTGCGCACAGCATGGGACAAAGCCAGAGGTGTCCTTGCTGGCATTGCAGCAGTGGTCATAAGTTCAGTGATATTTTACTAGACTTACCTTTTTCCTTATTTCTGTATACACAGGGATCTCATAGTGCTCTTTGGTCTCAAGATCAAGCCATCAGTTTTTGCTCTAGGTCCTTTTATCTCGGTCCCATTGCTTACAATGGCTCCATTGAATCTATTGATAGCTGAATTTTCAGCAAGGCTTGGAAAATCAGTTTATCTGCAGCAAAAACAGACAGCACACCAAAATGCAAATCTGCTGTTTAGTGGGGTAACTCCTACCTATCAAACAATGCATTTACATTCTTTTAAAAATAGAACTGTAGGAATTACAGGGAGAGAGGAATTTCTAACTGTATTTCAGCTTACAGTATTGCTTAGGGTGGAAGGGACCTCTTGAGATCACCTAGTCCAACTCCCTGCTCAAGCAGGATCAGCTGGAGGAGGTTTCCCAGGACTCTGTCCAGTCACTCTCTGGAATATGTGTTAAAATATATGTTAGTCTGTGATTTGTAATACCTCCAGCTTTACCATTCAAATCTATTAGCTATTTAAATAAGATCCAGTGCTAACATTGTCAAAGTGTTCACAATTCTGGATCTTCTCCATTTTTTTTCTTTTTTGTGTGTTCTGTTATCCAGAGAGTGTTTGTCCTGTGGCAGTGATTGATTGAGTGCTGTGAAATGAAAGCATGTGTTATGCTGATAATTTCTAATGTACTTGCCTAATAAAATTCTAGAAGTGGAACAGTTAGTTTAAAAATAAAAAACTAAGCTGACAAAATTGCAGTGGTTCATGGGGTGTGGAATAGGGAATGGTTTTAAATCTTAGTAATACTGAAAAGTACAGACACACTGTCAGGGGAGTTTTCCTGTTTGCACTTGACACTAGTTGTAGTTACCTGCTTGTCACTTAATACAGAAAGATGGGGAGACCTATTAGGTACTTGATAATTTCACCTGATTTAGGAGGCAGCTGGGTCCTTCAGTGATGGAAGATTTTAGGACCTCAAAAGCTCCTGTTTGCTTATGTTTCTGAGAACTACAACAAGAAAAATGTGGTTAACATACAGTGGAAAGATTATGCTGTGCTCTTTCTTCAAAGTGCAATTAAGGTGGATTCTTAAGTGAGACACACCTTGAACTGTTTCTTCAGGGGACGTTGGGCTGGTCTTTGGGCTGGATTGTCCAGATGTCTTAGCTCAGTTGAGCAGTACGGTGTCAGAACACTACTTGGACTTGAGATGTTTGTAAGAGGTAATAGTAAAACCAGCAAGTGATGGATTATAATTGTCCTGCTGGGATATGATGAAAGCCTTTATGAGAATCTCCCTGTCCTGGTATGACAGTATGGGTGGTAACTTGGAGAGGTTTGTAAAATGCAAGTATGACAGCTTTACAGTTGGATTAATATGGGCTTCAGAAGAAGCCACAGGGTCAGAAATTACTTCCAGGCCTGTGGCTTGGAAGGCCAAAAGATCTGCCATTGAAATGGGCAGTGAAAAAAGAGGTGAGTGATGCACCTCTGTGAAAGGATCCTATGAAAGGAGAGTTGGTGTTCGGTTACTTCAGCTCCAATAATCTTTAAGATAAGATACAGCATAATGATGCAGATATTATGACTGGAATTGAATTACAGTACATGGTGTTGAACTAATTCCAGCTACTTGATTCTTAAGCTGACGAGTAAAAGAGTAATAAGAGGATGATTTGTGAACTTTTTGAGGGATTGAAGTAAGGAGAGAGTAATCTTTTAATACACTGAAATTTGGTAGACTTATAGGGGCTCATAAGGCAAAAGCAAGAGAAACAGGTGAGAAGGGAAGATAGGCAAGAAGATGATGACAGAGAGGATCTAGCCAAACAGTTTTCACACCTCTTGGGAAAAGAGAATTTGAAGCAGGTTGAGAAGTTTAGACTGCCTCTTGGGCAGGGGAGACCCAGCGGAGGTGTGCATTCCATTCATCTGAATGGCTCTTCTAGTAAAAACATTGCTAGACACAAGCACAGGCCAGGAATGGCAAATGATGAATGACTTAGCAAGCTATCTTGCTGCGTATTTAATCTGTGTGGTTATCTAAATAATTTGAAATGCTTCTCTTGGCCTAGGCTAGGCTGGACAAAATGAAGTGCCATGCATTAAACCTTGTGCTATTTCAGTTCTCAGGTCCCAGCAGGAGCCCAACGAGATACGGCTCCATGAAAGGTGATACTATATTAAACTAACGGTACGAGTTGTATCAAACTTGGTTCCAAATTCAATACGAAAAGTCGTGGTTTTAGAAGGCATTTTAAATCTAGCACTAGCACTTCAGTCACTTGCTGATGTCAGTACAAAAAAAGTACTTTGTAGAGCTGCTGAGTGCAAGGAGGATGCGAGGTTAAATTGGGTTAGCGGAAATGGAAGACGTGCAGTGGAAGAAGTTTTGGTATCAGAATGTTTATGGAATTTGTCATTAAATAACAGAAGTGTTTAAACTGGAGGGCAAATTTAAAGCATTCCTTTTTATAAATTTTTCCCTATTTATGTGCAACTGAAATTATTTACAAAGGTGTACAAGGAAACATTAATTTCTTTCCCTCTTAAAAATGAAAGATGATGGCAAATCCATCTTAGTCTGTTACTGTTCAAGCCTTCTTGAGCTCAGGCCTGAGCCTCCGGTGTGTATTAAAATAATTCTGCTATTCTTACTACAGTTGATTACAGTGCTCTGTTATAAAGGGTGGAGGCACTTGGTGGCTCTCCAAAGAAAGTGAGTAATAATTGACCTAATGTACAGAGCACATGAATAACATATTCTTTTGGTAAGAAATTTATGTTTTACAGGGTGTGCTAGAGTTCACATCCCTTTTTCACATCTTCCAAAAGATTTTAAAATACTCAGCTGCTCTATTAAATTTCTAATTCAACAAATACTCAAATACAAAGTATGCATTAGATAAAGCTCTTGAGTTGAATCCAAACATTGAAAAATCTTCTAATCTGCCTTGAAAACAGCTGTTTAGAATTTTGAGTAGAAATAACAACTTTCTTCAGCCTACGTTGATGATGTCCGTTTCACTTCAAGCTGGGAGGAATTTCTCTTTGTTACTCTGCAACAGCAGCAAGCCTTTGCATCTATGATTCAAGCATAGTAGGACTGGTATCCTGGTGCTCTTTGAAATAAATGGTAACACTTCCTTTGAATGCAGTATAATGGGGGAGAGACTTGCTGAGAAGACTTAAGATCGTTTTGACACTTCAGTGGTAGCTGTCTGGAGTGCAGCCTACAGAAGCTCCTTTTAACATCTCCCACTACTGAGAGACTGCTTCATGTTTGTCTGCTGAAGGAATTCTTGATACGAGAATTGAGTTTTTTAGTGTCTGAAATTATTTAAACAAATTAGATGGGGTTTGCGCATATGCACGTATAACTTTTATTCTTTGTTCATAAATATTTGGGTAATCTTTTAAAAAGTTACACAGTGACTCAGCATCAAACACCACATACAAAATTTCTAGGCAACTGCCCATTGAATCCAAGGAAATACCAAAAGAGTGCAAGATGACTGGCATTTCAATGAACGTCTAAAGCAGTAATGATTTGCCACTTAGTGTAAACTACTGCCAAAACCCGGCAGGGAATGGCTTATGTTTATTCCACAGCCTGTTTTGCTGTGTCCAGAGGATAGATTATACATGCATTTCACACAGACACATTTGTGCCTGGATTGGTTTTATATTCAGACATCTGGGCAGTACTTTAAACTCACAGGTAGAAGTCTTGACATTGTTCAGAGAACTGAAGCCTGGATGAAACTTCGTAGTCACTACTGAAGTGATCCAAAACATACTCACATAAAATAAAGGGATGCCCAAAGACCTAAGCAGGCTTTGAATCGGGAGTCAGAGAGACCTGATCAGATCTTGTCAGTGAGATTTCAATCAGGTTATTGAGAAAGCAATTAGATCTGTGCTGTGCTACCACACAAAACTATCAATCAGCAATTTTGGATAAAAGTTAAAAGTGCTTAAGTGCATAAGTCACAAATATGAACATGTTTTAGCAAAGATTGTGGTTATAGTGTATAGAAAATAACATTATATGGAATGGTATTTATTTAACTGCAACTAGGGATTTCAAGATGATGAGTAAGAAATATTCTAGTAGGGTAAATAGCAAAGAAAATCCATACAGCCTGTTTCAGTTTTATAATAATACTGTTCTTTTCCTTTTGGGCTCACGTGCCGCAAACACGGTCTTTCACGTGATATTTTCATTTCCAAAGTATTTTTAGAATGCAAGTGTGTTAATGTACATTGATTAACATCTAGAAAAGTTTGGATATGTGTCCTCCATGCGTGAAGAGCCCTTTTAAATCTAAAGGAGACGTTTGTATTTTAGTAGGATTTAGGTTATGCTCAAATTTGAGCGGATGTGGAAGAGTTTTGGGCCTTCCTTTTTGATGAGATTGTCCTTTTGTCTTTTTTTTATGTGTGCTGGTTTTATTCAAGTAGTCAGCACTGTGTGTGGTTTGCAGTGGTGGGATGTTGATGCAGAGGTGCAGATGCCAGTGATGCTCCTCACCTCTTCCAAAGTGGAATGGGATCACAGTCTGTCAGCAGATTTCTGCCCTGCAGAGGGGCAGCCTGATGCTCACCTGAAAAATAACCAAAATCACTTTTGTGAACAGGGCTTTTAATCAGCTGTTTAAAAATTGCTGATCCAATTTCAAGTTTCTAATTAAATGAAATGGGAGAAAGAAAGAGATCAGCATGCTGCCAGGCAAGAGTTCCCATCCAGTGGTTATCTCATTTCGAACGTGTGGGCTAAATATCTTTATAACTTAAGCTTATAGTATATTCACACACTAATAAAATGTTCTTATGTAAGGGTAGTTTAACTACCACAAGCTTATTTTATTTTATAAGACTAAACTATTTGATGCTCTAAAAACTTTTTTTCTCCTGTGAATGTTATTTATCACAAGTGTAGTTGAAACCTGAAACTTAATTATTAAAACAGGTATTCAGATCGTTTCCTGGCAAGAATGATGTGGATAAAAGACATTATTTCTGGAGGAAATCCTACTTGCCTTTTGGAGATAGTGCAAAATATTTCTGATAATCAGGAGGAAGTTTTCTCTTCCACTGAAGAGTCTTGAATTATGAGCTTTCTACTGTTTTACAAGAATTTTTTTAAAGCCACCTGGAAGTTTTCCCACAGTGCTGGTTAAGAAGCAGCTGAAACTTTAGACACCACGCAGAACAGTCTGTTGTTCCACTAACATTGCTGGAAGTCAATCACATATGTATTGATGACCACCTAGATTGCTAAATGTACCCATTCTACTAAAGAAAGAAAATATTTCCTATACTTTTAGGTACAAGTTTGAATTGGCACTGCAACTGCTAAACCTTGCAGCTTAGACAGGTGCCAGAGCTCCCACAGAGGAACTTTAAACTGCATTATGCTGTACCCTGTATGCTTCCCCCTCTTAACTCTTCACTGCTCCCCAGCAGTAGAAGGGCGCTCCCTCTTCCCTCCTGCTTCCCTTCCCCTCTCTCCTCTTACCAGTTGTGGGGACCCCAAGGTGCTGCCTGGCACGTACTGCTCTCTTGCACTTGGTCCCAAGCAGAATTTGGCTTTTAATACCTAAAGTATCGTCTGTCTCAGCTGTGGATCTCTTTTGGTTTGAGGGTAAGGGATCCCTGGCCTCCTGATGGCTTAATACTTCATTCAAAGCCCAGTGAAGATAAAAGGAAAAACATCCTCAGGAGTTTTGGTGGTGTGGAGCAGGTCCTATATCCAGAAAGGTAAGGCAAACATTGAGGCGCTGCCTGCACCTGGATTACCTCACTTCTGCTCTTTCTCTGAGTCCTGATTCCTTGACAGGACCACCCTTTAATTTAAGTACCTGCTTTGTGTGGTGTGGAGTTACACCAGGAAGACTTGTTGGGGAGGAAAAAAATGAACAGGATGCGCTTAACAGTCTGTTTTGACTGTGAAATGAAGCTTGTTCCTCTCAGAAATAATTTTAGAGAGATATATATATATACATACACACCTTACTGCTCTTTTTTTTTTAAATGAATTTTAGCTCTGAAGATAGGAACACAGATCTTGTCATAGTTTATTTTGATCCACTCAATCGTTCAATTATTGTTCTTTTAGTGTAAACAATATTTCAGAAGATAGCACAAGTATTTACTATCTAGTAGAAATCCTTTAGCAACAGCTTCAAATGGTTTTCTTATTCAATATAGTTAATTTTATTTCTTGGAGATGGATAGATATGAGCTGCCTAAATGAACAGATAAGCAGCATGTTGTCAGTTAGATTTGGCCATTCTTCATGTGGTTTGTAACGCCTTTTTAATCTCATATTCTCATTTATCACTGGCCTGGTGTTTGTTTTTCCTGATTTAGAATTATGACATTGAACTATATAAATAATATCGAGGTAAATAATTTGTACTTTGTCAGCTTGAAAGTGTCAAAGTACAAAACAAATATGGATACCAGCTCTGCAAATGTGAGGAAAATGCCTTTTGGGAAAACGGATGGTTAGTATCTGCAATTTGTGCAGTCATTGTTTATTCATATTTGGCCACCCAATGTTTCTTGTGGATAGTGTTTCAGAGTGCATAGCCAGATGTGTCACTGAGATGCACATCCTTTTGCTGGGGTGTTCTCAGGTGTCTTTGTGCTTCTTGCTCCCTGCTGTTGTTGGAGCATGGGGCTGAGCCCTGCTGCTCCCCGTTCTCCCTGCAAGGCGTGGTGCTTGCTGCAGCTCACGCGGCTCCTGGGCGCAGCTGGGGTTGTGCCCACCCTGCTCCATACACGGATTGCTCTCCTGGATGGCTCTGGCTGGCTGGCTGCTCTCTGCTAGCTGGCTCTCTGGCCCTCGTTTTTACCTAGTTAGTTGGCCAGCCTGTCCTGGCAAACATCCCTCTCCTGGTGGGCTGGTGAAGCTCTCGGGCTGGCCAGCCTTTTCCTCCCTTCCCTTTCATTTTCTCTCGTTCGCACACATGGTGTCTGCTGGCTCCCACTGTTTATCTCTTGTCTCTGTGCCTCCCACTCATTTCTTACATTTGCTTTGATCCAACCCGTCTTTGCTGCCTTCCTGTTTTCCATCCCTCTGCTCTTTTGCTGTTTTGCTTCTTTGTATCCTTGTTTCCTTTACACTTGTTCCCTGAAGGCTTTTTACTCTGGCTTTCCCCTACCTACAAGCAGTATGTATCTTTTCCAGAGCTTGCTGTCTCTCTCCTGTCTGTTCATCTGATCTAGCAGCCACATTGTTTGAAACAGTTACTAACAGAACACTGATTCGTGTTACAGGTTGGAGAAACTGTTATATTTATCACTTTTTGTTTACTCTGGATATTTTTGTAAGTTTATAAATCTAGTCTATGCTTCCATAGAAACACCCATAGCAAAACCCCAACTGAAGCACTTTGTTGTGCTTCTGTGCCTTTTTCCCCATAATTGTGGATTATCAAGTATCTGTGTATTCTCTATAATTCACTGTCGTCTCCCTTAGGACTCTTAGAAATGTCACAACTCACTGTTTTAATCCAGACATCACAGTTATAACTCTAGTCCCACAAACACTTCATTATTTTAGTGTGGAATAAGGACTTTTGGGTGATCACAATGATGGGAAAGGAAGTGCAGAGAAAATCCATGGCAGTTGAGAATTTGCTGCTGAAGACCCTGTGAGAGAAGGCAGAGAATTCTCTGGCCATTCTTCTGCTTGTTTCAGTCTTTGTTCCAGAGTCCTTGTTCAGACACAGTTCTGGGTGATGCTAATTGAAGTTTTGTCTGAGTTAGGACTACAGAAACAGATATGTTGTTACATGCTGTAGCATACCTGATGTAATATGTGGTTAAACCCCCTGTAAATATCTATATTTTTTTGTCCCTATTTGGTTCAAACCTATTTTTTAAATGTGTCTCTTTTCTCTTCACATGTTTTTATTGTCCCTAATTATGGGGTAGCCTAATATCATCAATGACTCTAAATACTGATTAACAAATCAGTCCCTAATGGTAGCTACGCAACCTTGTCAATGGGAAAATACTCTTATCCCCCCATATGTGTTTTCTCCCTTCATGACAGAAATATGAATCCCATGTGAGACAGCATTTTTCCCATGTAGCAGCCCATTCCCTTCAAGTGAACATCATCAGTCCTTCTCCTCTAAGATTTTAAAAGTTTTTGGGTTGCTTTTACACATGTGTATAGATATATTTCTGAAAAAAAAATAAAAGTTCATAGCATCTATTGAGTTGGAAAATTAATTAGACGACCTAATTGATTGTGCATGAGTTCCTCTGTGGAATGTGTTCTGCTGCTGTTGCACTCACCCAGCACAGAAAATCTCAGGAGTGAGTTCCTCTCGCCTTTTACTAGAAACTGACAATTAATTGAACATTATAAAACCCCCATAAAACACTACAACAGTCCCCACTCCAAAAAAGAAAAAAAACCCAAACCCAACCAACCATAAAACCTTGAAGCATCGTAACACAAAAAAACTTTACATGAAAGATCTTTTCTCATTTTATTAGAAATGCCAAGAGGCCTGAACTCAGCTTGAAGCTCCCTTTATCATTCAGAAAACATACAAGTCTGTGTCCCAAAGGCTGTGTAGTCTGAAGAGGAAAAAGCCCCACCAGCATCCAGAGGTATTGGCAGCCCCACATTCCACGTGGGGAGCTAATAAACAGGGAGATTAAGTCACTTGTGTAAGGACGTACTGGGAGTCTGTAGCAGAGTCTGAAACTGAACCCAGGTCATCTCAGTCCCAGCCAAGTGTCTCAACCACAAGACTCTCCCTCCTATTCAGTATGTCAGTGTAGAAAGTAGGCCAAAAAGCAGTTTCCAACCCTTAATACACAGCATTTTGCAAGGCTGTGAAGTATTATGTATTAGACAGGCATCTGGATCAGCAGCAGTTTCTGTGGATACTTTTATCTGTAAACAGAAGCAAAGCCTGTAAGGGCTTCGTAAATTTTACATAAATTATTATCTTTTCGATAAATAGCGTAGTTAAATTCATAAAAACTGTCCTTAAATTCAAGGCATTTTAATGATTTTTAAGAATGGAAAATGTGTTTAAAGGACGTCTGTTGTCCGTGGCTCTCTAATTTCCATGTGTTTTAGATTCTGGTGCTACTCATCCATCACGATGCATCAGCAGCGAGGCGTGGCTATGCCAGGCTGTGCAGGGTGCTGCACCGTGTGGTGTAAGCTCAGGAAGGGAGCCTCGGGTCGCATGACAGGCTAAGGCTCCAGTGTTATGCAAAGGTTAAGTACTCCTGTGTTGGGAGTTAGTGAGGCTTGCAGTTTGCTGACCTAAATCTGAGTGATTCCTATTGTGTTGAGTTTTTGCTTGTCTTTTGGAGCATCTCTGTGTAGCCAGGGTGTAACAAAACTTCATCTTGAATCCGTTGTACCCTGAATGGAAGGGGATAAAAGAAGTGCAAGTATGGGCGAATATACGTACGTGTATAACCATCCCCCTTCTTCAACTGGGCTCTCCCATTTTGGTATGAGATCAGCATTAGTGTGTGGTAGCATACAAAGAACAGGCCAGAGCTTGTTTGTTCCCCTCAGGATGCTAGTTAGTTATTCATAGATACCTGGCTTGCTTGCTGAACCCCTGATTCCTTTCTCCCACATCCCCCAAATGAAAATTACTTGTCTAGTTCTCACTGGCTCTCATGAGTGTTCTCGAGCACCGCTTTATGAGCTCCATTATTTGAAACCATTTGTCCCAGATGTTGTGTGCATTTACACAGACAAATTTCAGTGATTGTCGTGGAAAAAAAAAAAGATCAGCTCTGATGGGATTTATGCAGCATGAAGGTGAGAGGAACCTTGTTTCCTAAAGTAAGTGGTGAGAAATGATTCAAAATGGTGATCAGTGTACTGGACCATTCAGTGCACATGACAGTTTCCAGGATTCTGATGCTATTCCTTATAAGCACATAATTAGTAAAATACAGTTTGAGTGTGTCCCTTTTGGTTGAACCACTATGGCCCAGCTTTTGACAAGAGGCCTCTGAATCTGGGTGGGTCTCTCTCTTCCCCAACACCCCCTCAACACTGTCTGTTTTCTATGTGAGAGAGTGTTCATGCAGTCACAGGCAGTGGGATTCCCCCACTGAGTGATCATTCTCTCCTCAAAGTCAGTGGGTCTAATGCTTCCCTTGTAACTGGGACCTGGGCTGCATGCTGGATGTCAGGTCCAACAAAACCAAGCAGTTCTATCTAACAGGGAGGAAACAAAAACCTGTTAGGATTGCAGTCTTAGATCTTGAATGTTTCTGTTAAAGACACTCAGGCCGGTGGCTGTTTCCAGGTTTTAATGATTTGTCCCACGTGTGGAGGCAAATGAAATCTTAGGACCTGACATTCCCTTCAACAAATAGAAGAGATGCCAGTTTCAGTGCTGAGGTAAAAAAAGATTTGCAATATCTGTTAGACTAAAATAATGTATACAGAGCAAGTGTGAAGGGTAAGAGAAGGCCAAAGGCATGAGCCCAGATGCTATTAAAAACTTAAGAAATGTTAAACAATATGCTAAGAATGTGGAGTTGCTTACACTTTCAGTAAAGGCACAAAACCTTTCCCATATTTATCTACAGTATTCATGACAATTCAAAGTCTTTTAGAAGGACTTGCAGTTGTTCTTGACAAATACCTTAAAAACCAAAAAGTGCTCTTCATTACATCACTAACAGGAGTCAGTAAAGACCTTTTGGTCTTGTCTCCTGCTGCATAAAAGTAAGAAGAGAACTCGACCCCAAGTTTGAGAACTGTGTGTGGATTAATATCCCTTCCCCTCCCCTTCCTTCCCATTTTAAGATACTTACTATTCTGTAGTCTCTCACTGCTTGGGAAAATCAGACTTTTGATGTGATTTTTCAAAGAGTTTAATTGACAATTGTCATAAATAGTTTCTATAATCTTAGATTAAAGATGTGATGGTCCTCAGTCACTTGAGGCCAGTCATTAACTGACTCTGGGGGACATCCACCCATTAGTGCTAAGCAAAGAGAAGGCTCCTTCAGCCAAGTGGTCAATGAAGACAGGAATGACAGAAGGCCTTAAAGAAATAATATGAGTAATGAAACACATGTATTAGCATCTCATGTACTTCCTATTGGTGGGTATAATATAAATATAATAAAATTATACTTGCTTAGTTGAAAACTTATGAATCAAGATTGGATCATTTACCTTCTTGGTTTTTTACTTCTAGCAATAGAAATTGAACACATGTGAATTCTAGAGCTATGGCATGTATTCTGTAACATTTCAACAGAGATACCTCAGAGTTATTCAGAGTTAAATAGTGCACGTTATTGCTGTGTTTATTTTTGGACCACAGTCTTAATGCAAATCCCATATATGTGGTTATGCAAAATGATCCAGATTCTTGTCGTGATTACACTGGTGTACACACAGAGTGATGCCACAGTTTCATTGAGGAAGGAATCTGATCCTGTAACACAGAGGGTTGCATGGTATTTCAATTAAGTAGTTGATGTGTTTCACCATAGAGTTAGAGGTGAGGTATTAGTGTCTGAAGCAATTTTTGTACATTATTGACTTACATTTTCAACACTTCCTTAGATTTTTTGGTGGATTATTGTGCAACCATGAAATGAAACAATTGTTAAAATATTTCTCTAAAAAGCAAATACTCTGTGTTGTCACTATTTTTCAGATATTTTTCATGTCTTTTTAGCTGGCTGTATAAAATACAAAGCTCTATGTTACAGCCTTGCTCAAGAAGAACAGTATTAGTTACTCCAAAGTCTTTAGGCTAGAAAAAAAAAAAATCTTTATTTGCATCATATCAAGTCTGTCATCACTAAAATCATATCACAAAAATACATGTATATGAGAATACAAAAACCTGAGTGAGTGTGTGGTTGAAGAAATTTGGCCAGGGAGCTGTCTGCCATGTGGAGAAGAGTCTTTACAGGGATACCATCTGTTTGCCCCTTCCTTTCATTCAGTGGAAGTTTTCCACCGTTACAATTTCTCAGGAGTGCTGGTCTTTCTGGATTATGGAAAAGAGGGAGCTTGCTTCAGACAAGCTTGATGATTCCTGTTATAAAGGAGAAAGATATTGATTGTTCTAATTACCTTGTAAAAGAGCTGCCAGGACTTCAGAAGTTCAGAGTTTTGTTAGGACCACAAAAGCTATTTGTGTAGGTATCATTAAGTCAATATATCATTACAACACCCAAACCATCATTATTACATTTACTGCCTTCCCACACTGGAAGCAAATTGACTTCTCCCCATTCCTGCTCTATGTTTACTCTTGCTGTGTTTCGCTGAGCTTGAGCACTGGAAATTGGTTCCCTCTCTCCCTCTCATCTCCCCTTTTTATTTATAACCCATTTTCACTTCTGGGCTGAGTTTCATTCCAGTGCTCTGCAATTGCATTCTGTTTCATGGCACTGCAGAGGAGCATTTATATTCTAGAAACGAAGAAGTTATTTCTGGTGTATTGTATCACTCCATCTCCTTTGTGAATGTGAGCGGTATCTCTTTAAATTGTATGCGTTGCGTTGTCTGAAAGCATTTTCCTGTCTTTGGATGTTACTCTATGTAATATTCTGTAAGTCATTAGGGTCTATTTTTCTTACAAGGTTTGCACTACTTTTGGATAGTCTAAGTTACTTTAGTCAGTGTATTTTGAAGACAAAGAGAAAAAGAAATACCCAGAACTCGTCTACTAGGTTTGTCTTTACCTTGCTAGTTAATAGTTAGTACTTCGTGGTATGTAAAGAGAGTTTCTATAACGTGGCACTCCTAAGAACACTTCTTAAAAAATAGTAATAAACTTCAGCTAACTTGTTCTTTTTAAGTGAAACTTGCACAGTTCTGTAGTAGAATCCATTCTCCTTAATAATCATCTGGTCTTGAAAATAAATATGTCACCAAAGCTAGTTACTTTTTAGCAAAAAGGGAGATGAAAGTCAAGTCAGAATTGTATTTAATTGTTGCTAGCTTGTCAAAGAAATGGGAAAAAATAAAATCTGCAAAGACAGGGTCCTTTGCAGCTTATACAGCAAAGTAGGGTAGGCTAAAGTTTGTCAGGTGACTGACTATTCAGAAATGAGAAGTTATTCTACATTTAGCTGCATTGCTTACTGTTTTCTTCATCATGGAAAAGAATAAAATGTGGTAACAATTTTCTGTATTTGGATTGCTGCCGCACATAATTGGGAACAACAGAGCTAAGGCTTTGATTTTGGTGAAATGCTTAGTCTGCGTGTTGGATTAAAATGTGTGCAACAAATCACTCCAATTCTGTAATAATAATTTCTGAACACTATTTTTTTATTTTATTACTGTAATGTTATTACTTTTCAGTTACAGACTTTGAGAACTGGGTCAGTTGCAAGAACAAAATTGGCATGAAAATAGTTGTATATTTGTGCTGGAAAATAGATTGCCAACATACTTTATAAAACAGTCAGCCTGAATTGTTCTGTGCATCGAATGTAAGTGATAATGTTAGTCTCGTATTATTAGTAAGCTATTAATTCAAAGTCCTGTTCTTTAACCAGTATCCTAGGAAGACTAGATAATATTTGCTAGATAGACGTGTTAAACAGATCATCTGTGCAGAAATGGATTGGTGAAGCAGCTTACAGAATGGAAAATAAATTTAGGCTGAAGTGTGCCAGCAAGTCAATAAATGAGAACAATTTGCAACAAGCAAAGGTGAGGAAGACATGAAGAAATGGGGTCATCAGATTCATGAATTAAAGGGTAATATTCTTGGGGCTGGATTATATGAGGCAGTAACTAACTTTTTGGCTGCCTAATACAGAATAAAGAGTTATGGTACCAGTGTTAGATATTGCTTCCATGGATGTTTTTCACTCTTGTGAAAATAACGAGAAGCAACTTGGAGCTGTGGTCTGTCCGCAGCACAGCTGTAGTATTTTGAGACATTTCTGCTGCCAGGTTTATATCCCTGCCAGAAACAGTGCCTGAATGGTTGCACTCTGAGTCCCTAGTTCCAGTGACATCTTAGCACTAGCCAGTGTTAAATCTCAGCTATTTGAGCTCAGTGCTGCACTG
Source organism: Ifrita kowaldi (assembly GCA_013398055.1). Taxonomy (NCBI): domain Eukaryota; kingdom Metazoa; phylum Chordata; class Aves; order Passeriformes; family Cinclosomatidae; genus Ifrita; species Ifrita kowaldi. The sequence continues at coordinate 574,784 of VZRS01011110.1, forward strand.
TGCGCTGAAGCAGCTGGAAGATGGTCTTGCTTATATGTGAAACCATCTCTGGCACTGGAAGGGAGCAGACAGAAGTGGCATGGTGATAATTTCTTCACATACCACATCCAAACCTACCAAACCTCATTGGTGAGAAGTGTCAGACATCATAGGAAATAAGTTTTTAAATATTTACAGAGTTTTGTTTTCTTTTCTTCTGAACACTCTCTGATATCTTTGCCATGTACTTTCCAATGATGACACATTGGGATCTGACTGGGGTGAGTAATGGTGTCTGGCTGGGGGGAGGAGAGGACAGGGAGTGCTTAACAGTGAGTAATTATTTAAGGAAATGGCCTGTGTGGAAAGAAAAGTGTGTTGTGATTGGATGCATTTATCAACTGGCCTTTCAGTGTCACCTGTGGACAGAGCATTATTGTGTCTGAGTTTTTAAATAGTTGGAAGTCAGTTTATTGAGCTAACTTGGGAATACGTCGGGGTCTGGTCTTGATTCGATCTGTGAATTGAGATGTGAGACGTGTCCCCTGTTAGAAAAGATGGAAGTAAATGATGGTTATCCCATGGTCATCCTGAGCATGGCCATTCACTTTTCTGACCAGCAGTTTAAAATCATAAGGTCTTGTATGCAAAATATAATTTCATGATCAATATAATTTCAAGTCTACAAGCGACTGACAGGGCCATTTTGCAAGTGAAGATGGAGTTACAAGCTCATTGCTCTTCCCTATTTCCTTTGGGCACTGACATGCAGAGGTTTGCATTAATTTTATATGAGGTGTATTTATGTAGAGCCTTCTGTTGGTTCTCTCTGTCCTTATCAGGAGATTTTAGTATGTCTGAAAATACCTAGAATCACTTTGATTTTGAAATTAAGCATGAAGTGCTGAACCTTTGTGTTCTGTAACTCCCTATGTGCTATGATGATGCGCACTGCTAACAGTCAGCTTGGTCATGCTGTTCTCTTCTGCCAGTGCCAAGACTCTCTGCAATTCTTTGAATTTTACTGCAAAAATTCTCAATTCAGACACAGCACATCCTGCCTTCTGAAATGAGGCACATTGTGGTTTTCTCCATCATCTCCAGAAGTATTGCTGCCTTCTCTGAAGAGAGTGAAATGCCTGAAGTACAGTGAAACGTACCATCCAGTGATGGATGCTGTACTTTTCCTTTGACAATATAGTTGTTTGTATATTCTTTGGCTGTGTGAGATCAGGCTCCAAAGGAGGTTCTCAGGTACAAGTGACTGTGACTCCCTTTCCTGACGTGTGGCTGAGCAGTGGCACAGGCTGCCAAGTGCAGTGGGTCACACCTGGGCAGCGCTGAGCAGCTGTGCAGAGATGAGAGGATGTTTCTGCCCTGTGCAGTCTCTCTTCTAATGTCCCTCTTTTATCCCCAGCTGGTGAAAAACCCCAAGCAGCCCTCCAAACAGCAGAAACAAAAGTGCTGCTAGGCAGGAAAATAGCTGTACTAATGGTCAGCATTAAGGTACTTCACTTGCCTTAGAGCCCTGTCTGACCTTTCTTTCATTATTTGTATGATAATGGAATATTCCTTTCTTTTTCTTTCCCTTTCCCCCTGTACTCATGAAAAAGGAAGTTGCTGGTTTGTGTTGCCAAGGGGGGTTTCAGTTGCACAGCAGTCTTGGCTGGATTTGGGGGTTCATGCCAAATTTTCCCCCTGTGAGGTGCTAACAGCTCGGAGGAACTGGGTTTGCTGCTCAGACAGTGCTGCAGCCCGAGGTACAGTGTGAGCTGTGCATGCTGTGTGCAGAGAGCTGGAAGAACAGCGCTCATTTTATCCGTATCCATTTTTCTGTGATGGCAAGAGATGGCATTTTCCTGCTTCCTGTAATGAGGTCTTGATCATGATCAGATAAACGCTGGCTTGCTGCAGTCTCATCCTTTGACCTTTGCACTCATTCAGTTTTGATTTATTTTAAAAGAGGTGGAGGAGTCTGTCAACCTCCCTTAACAGGTGGTTATCAGTTTGCAAAACCAGGCTGTTAATTTGAAACATCAAGAACTCTTTATAGGAGATTTATAGTGAATCCTAGAGGGAAGAGGGACCAAATTTCATCCAGCATCCTTGCACTAGCATAATTGTGTAATCGAGGTTCCATTCGTTCACAATGTTTTTAAACTTTATTTTTACATTAAAAACTATATTGTGCTTCAAACAAAGCAGAAGTAATTGTGAACAGGGGGCTCAAGATGTGTGCCTGGTGGCAGAATCCTGGTGCTTGTAGTCTCTTCGGTGCTGTCCAGAATGACTTGAAACAATTATCGTTATTTACTGCTGTGCTTGGTTTTGATCAAAGCCTGCCAGGACTACATATTTCAGCAGCCTCTCTGCTGCTTTTAGGGATATAAAGGATCTTTTGAGGAGATAACTAGAATTATTTGATGGTTCTGACTGAAACAGGAATGAGCTCTAGATCAAAATGCAGCTGCATTGTTGCATGGTGTAAACTGGTGCTATTATATTGCCCTCTTGCTCTTTTTCACAGTATATGAACTTAGTGTGACTTTACAGTTTCTACCATCTTCTGAGTTGTCTGAAGCTCCCTGTGGAATTATTCCTTGTCAAAATAACTAAGAAGTATGTAAAGAGGCAGATAAAATTGTTAGATAATGGTGGCTACTGCCTTACTGAAGGCTGCTTGCATGTGCTGAAGTTTTCATTAGAAGTGACTTAGATGATTTGAATTACCAGTTGCACATCTTAAAAAAATCATTGAAGTTATCCCTAAGAAAAGAAAAAAACAACCCATACAAATTGCATAATATGTTTTCTGGCTATATTTGACCTATTTCTCACTTTCCAGCTCCTGACTGATCACTGGTACCTTTTGTTTGAGCATTACTTATTGAAGTGCTTTGAGTAATCACAAATGACATGAATGTGTAAGGAAACTTTGTTGCTACAAAATAAGGATTGGGGTTTTAATCTTATATCCTCTTTTCATTTTGCCAACATGTTAGTAGAATCACACTGTCTTCTTGTAGGCCTTCATCTTGTAATAGGTAAAAAAATCTTAAACTCACTGTTTCAAACACTTCAATTTTAAACCTCTTTTTATTTTAAAGTTTTGTATAAAAAATGGGTTGATGTGTGGATTTCTCTGAGGCCTTAGGCTGGTGTGTACATTCATATGATCTTTTTCATATGCATTTTCTGACTTTTAGAATTTTCCATTAGGAACAGAAAAGAAAATCTTACTTGTGAAAATGTGGAAGACTGTATTTGAGAAAATAGAAGGAAAGCTGTATTTAGAAGAAAACTGAGTATTAAGAATAAAATTTATCAAGGCAAAATATTAGGTGAAAACAGAGTCTGTAATTCTCCATACTAAAGTGCTATGAACTTGAATAATAACAAATAGGAGCCAGACTTGCTTGGTTTTGAGTGCATATTTGACCCACGTCTTGTTACTGAGACCTTGTGGAAAGATCTGCATGATTATGAAGTTAATTTCGTTGGGTTCACCATATTTCTAAGAGATATTAGCCACTGCTAAGTCATTTATAGCTTGAAAGCAAACAATTGTAAATGCTGATCCATTCATATCCTACCATGAAACACAAGATGGGTTATTCACTACTGTCTGACGCGTGCTCCCGCTGCGACGGAGAACAAAATGACTCCTTTTTAACCCATCTATATATAAATGGCAAAGGGACAATCTACAATGAGGGATTTCATTCTGGGGAGGTACTCGGCAGATTTCCTGTTGCCAACACAAAACTGTGGCATTTCTAAAGAAATTGTTGTCTCTTGTTTTAATATTTGGGGTTACAACGTTGGGAGTTTTGCGTTGAGTAAAGCACATGTTCTTATTTTGATCAAAGATGAAAAATCGATCTGGGAAATAATTTTTTTTTAATTGATAGGTATAATTGATCATGACTTATTTGTTTTAATTTCTGTGTTGAAGGAATAAGATAAAGTTGGTGATATTTGGGTTTGTACTGCATGCTTCCAAAGCTGCATTTCTAGAATGAGAAATGAGAGAGAAGGCAATGTATGTTTTAAAAAAAGCAAAACAAGCGTGTTGAACTGGGAAAATTCAAGCAGTTACAAAAAAAGCTTTAAAATAGCGAAAATTCTGATAGAAGCTGTAGTGTGGAAAATTAATATGGGAAATGAAAGGACACAGTAAGAAATACCAAGCCAAAGAAAGATAAGGATGATGATAAGGAATTAAGTAATCAAGGGCAAGAAAGATGTTATCAGAGATTATGACTAGTTTCATAATGAGGCTGATGGAATTGCTAGAGAAGGGTGGAAGCGGTGTTCAGTAAATGTAGCTGTACTGTTTGGAGGGAATAGGACAGGAATTTTATACTTGAAATCTGAAAGCCTTTCAGGCTGAACTTAAATAGCAGGAATTGGATTTACGTATTTTTATACAGCTAGTCCAGCTAACCACAGAGCCTGAAAACAGCTAATGGGTTCTCACAGGTTAATTCTCCAGAGATCTGGAAGTACAAGACAAATTTCCAGAGGCTGAAAGAAAATTGTTGGTGATCCAGTATTTTAAAAGGAAAAGAGATTATCTGAGTGATTATAAGTGTGTTAAACAGGCAAAAGATAGAACGGCAATTATCAGAGTGATAGTGTCATTTAGTACAAGTTCATCAGAGAAAGATCCTTTGATCTAACTTGATATCCTTTCTGATATAATCATGTTAATTGATGAAGATAACAGTAGCAATATAGCATTATTGTTTGCCTTACAGAATTTCTGTAAGCCATTTTATTAATTATATCAGAATGGCTTGATTAATTATCAGAATTACAGCATATGGACACAGCATCTCTGGGTGGGCATGAAGATTAATTAAATGATCGGCTTCAGGGTGCATCTGGTGTGGGGAGATAGAGCAGATGGGAAAGACATCCATTTTCACTTCTGCCCTATTTAGCACTTTTGAATAATGATTTAGTGAAAGCATATTATTGTTAACAAAGTTCGGATGTGGCGTGAAAATTGGAGGAATTTATAATGTCATGACTCTAAGGCAGTGTGGATTGCTTAGTGACCTTGGCTGAGGTATCTGGTAACTTCTTCAGCACAAACAAACAAACAACAGGTTCACAATTTGCTGGCTGTGCTTACAGGATGCTGGACTCCATCCTGGTGCACCATAACAAAAAAAGCATTTTAGAGTTGCTTGCGAAGAATTAACTGGAGTGCGCACCCCGGGTGGACAGGAGACAGCAGGAGATGGCAGTACCACTGTTTGGCTTTTCCCCGTGGAGGGTGGAACAAAATGAAGCCTACTAGTGTGTTATTAACATCTTAGTTTGGTTCTGTCTGTTGGCTAAGTGGCCTGTCCTGCCATAAACAAATCAAAGCAGATGTGTTCCACATGCCCTCCATTCAGCTGTAGGCAAAGCTTGCCCACGTATCTGGTACAGCATACGCCTGAATAGCAGTGAGAACTGTCCTCAAAAAACTTCCTGCAGTCTCTATATTTGGTTCCCTTGAGCCTCATTTGAGAACAACCATCCAGCTTGTGGAAATAAACATATGCTAACTCTTTTATCAGTATTCTTTTAAATAATGCACTGCATATTTAAAAGAAACTGATGAAAAGACCCTGGAAAGAATATTATGAGTCATTAAATGAAGCAGCAAAGGTCACCTACAGATATAATATTCCTGCTAAAATAGACACAGTTTATATTTTTGATGGATTTGAATAAAAGAGCGAGAGAAAAAATGTTCTCTGTAGAACACTTCTGACATAAATTGTTGGGTTGGTGGGCAATTTGTGTGAAAAAGAATTGCCTAAAAGTGCTGTTGTTTTGCTTTATTGTGAGTTTTGTTGTGTATTTTTATTGCGATTCTGATCAGGTTTCCTTTTTTTGGTGCAGATTACAGGACGGGCCCTTGCTTCACTTTGGTAACCAACCAGATGTGCCAGGGGCAACTCAGTGGAATTGTCTGCACAAAAACCCTGTGCTGTGCAACTGTTGGGAGAGCGTGGGGCCATCCCTGTGAAATGTGTCCTGCCCAGCCGCATCCCTGCCGCCGCGGCTTCATTCCAAACATCCGAACGGGGGCCTGTCAAGGTAAGTTAGCAGCAAAGCTTCCCCAAAAGCTGCTGAAATTGTTACTGGATTAATCTTAATTGAGTTACACTGCTGTGAATAACCTGTCCTAAGCCATTCTCAGCTATATGTGTGAAGAATGGAAAAACACTGTCAGATGCATTACTTCATGATTCAGTGAGTGCCTGATGTTCAAGTGAGTACATTAGTAACTCAGGTCATGTGAGAGCAGCCAGCATCTTAATGAATTTCTCACTGCCAGCAGCCCTTTCCCTTGGTTCTGTAATGGTGTTTTTCTGAGTATACCACTCGATCATTCTGTGGAGGAATTCGTTTTGTTTCAGAGAGCACTCAAAACATGCAAAAATCAATCTGCGGCAGTACTGCCCCATTTATCCGGTGTGGGATTTTTCAGCTAAAAGTTGTTTAATTTGGATTCGTCTTGGATGTCTTATCTCTTGAGCTACACTGCTTTGACCTGGAGAAAAGTGCCTGTCGTGCCATTTGTAATGCCCTATTATGTATTTTATACAATTTTGGAAATGCATTTGCATTTGTTTCAAATCATAAAATCCACCCAGATGTTGCTTTCTTCTTTCAGAGCATGCCTTACCATAGAAAGTCCTTACACTGCTTTTGGCTTCTGGTCTAATACTTCCAGCTGTATAAATTCTTTTATTGTCTGGATGTCTGGCAGGAAACAGGAGAAAGTTAACAGGGGCAACTATGTATTAAACTGATGTGGATTATACGTTCCCAGCACCATATCTTTGGGGCCAGTTTATTTCAATCTGTCTAACATTTTCTAATAATTTACAATATTTTTGGAAATAGGGAAGATAAAGAATATAAATCAATGAGTGATTTTATGTAATCATGAAATTCCTATGAAGGGACTTCAAGGCATTCCATTACATTAAAAATGTCGATACCCTCTGTCACAGGCCAAGTCGTGGTTGGTGCCTGCAGACAGACATGATGAACTTCAAGATGGACATGGTTGTGTGCACTGCATGATGAACCCATAATTTGACCTCAGTGATTTGTTCCCCTCTCTCTGTAAAGGTCAAGACTAAATTGTGCAGAAATCTGTGAACTGAGGTTCTGGACACTTTTGAAAGCCTATGTACATAAATATGTGGTCCACACCCCTGAACTTATGCCACACCTAGTTATATCCCTCTTGTTTGTGTCAGGGGAAAGCTGCAGTGAACTCTCTAATGGGTTTGTGCAGTTTGGAGTAAGGATACTTCTGCTTACTGCACATTTCTTAGCAAGCAGCTACATTGATTCTGATCTGTATGTGGTGCCAGCACAGTTTTGGCCCTGTACATTTGACTTGTATTTTCCAGTTTTCCCTTCTTAAGTATTGTGTTTGTAATTTCAACAGATCTTTTATGGAATCACATGTTAGCTTTATTTTTCATGTAATTGTACTAAGTCCTTTTGAAATCAGATAACATCCATTCAGACTGAAGACATTTCAGGGATTTCACATCCCTATTCAATCTAAATAAAGGAAAACAGGTTAAATAAAATCCAGGTTCTCTGAAGAGAAAAATGAATCATTATTATTGTGTGGAGAAGTCATAAAAAATAAATCAGAAGTGAGGGCAAGGTTATTTTCAAAAGTAAATAGAAAATCACTGCCCAAAGTTTTACTTCAGCTGAAAGTTAAATTAATATCACAGCCTTGCTTTTAAAGATACAAAGAAGAAAAATTAAACCAAAAGGTGGAATTTTGAAACAGACATCATGACTCAGAAGTCTGACTTTTGGTTTTTTTTTTAGTTTCTGAGGTTTTTTTAAGTCAGTAAAGTGCCATGAAGTCTGGCTGATTACTGTTACTGAAGCGCAGCCCATTGCTGTAGCTCGAGTCCCAGCAGCCGTGTGGTTGAGTCAAGGCTGCTGAGGCTGTGCTGGTTCTTTGACCTCCCAGCACAGTGGTTCCCTCAAGGACAGCTCTGCTCTGCCTCTGCTGCTGCGCCCCAAACCTGGATTGGTTCACCCAGGGATCTTTATATAATGCTTTGCCATGTGCTGCAGATACGCCCCATGACATTCCTGAAACTTCCTACTTGTGGCTCCCAGGATAATTGCCTCTTAGCCTTTTGTACAGACATAATACTTCACTTTTCGGACTTCACATTACAGCTGTCTCTCTGGGATTTATAAAGGGGGGTTTGGAGGCATCATCTCCTTCAGCTTGTGTCCCTGCATTGAAACCTGTGTCAGCGTGAAGCCCAAGAACTCAAGCAACCTGGTTTTATCAGCAGCAGCAGGTTCTCCTGAGGGAGATGGGGGGGAAGCACAAGCATTTGGTTCAGAGAGTGGGGTGCTCTGTGCTCCTGAAGGAGCTCCTGAGCAGTAGAGACAGGGCAGCCCGTGGGGACTGTGAGCCAGACTTCCCGAGTGTCCCATTGCAGTGCCACTCCTCCGCCTCCTTCAGCCTCTTTGCTGTGGCTGTTATTAAGCCATAGCAACACTTCTGCAGCTAAGTGACAACACACGTTGTTGTGCTAAAATAATTGTGAGGCCAGAAACTGGGGCCTCTTGAAAATGTTTGTCTTGAGCTTACTACCTAGCCTGTGATATCATCTCTGTTGTTTCGTTTTCCTCAGTGGAAAAATGAAAAGCAAAGAAAGAAAAACAAAAGGGAAAAAGCTCTCCGAATTTACGTATATCTAAGCAGATCATTAATAATTCCTCCTGAGACATTAATTATGGCTATGAAACTTTCTGAGTCAAATCCTAACCACGGTCTAATGCCATCGGTGCTGATCTTCCTGGAGTGTCAAGTTAATAATTTCCATCAGGAATGACTCTGCAGTTGCTGTGCCTCTCCGTGAGGCCCCCTCCATGCACACTGCAACTGCTCCTCTGTGCTGGTGGCCTAAGCTCTGTATGGAGTTGCCAAGATTTTCAAGGGGGCAAGTGATTTTGGGTGACCAGCTTTAGGCACTTCAAAGAAACTTGAGTTCTGGCAGGCTGTGTTCTCTGCACACCATTCCCCAGATGTTTTGGAAAAACAAAGCAATAGCAGTTAGATATTTAATGGCTGTAATAATAATAGCCATGTGATTTCTTGCAGAAAATATTTAGAGTACTGTACTTAATCATACTTTGCATAGAGTAATTACAAAATTAGTGTCTGTCTTCCCAAGCAAGTATCATAATATTATGATGGGTGAAGAATGGATTTAAGCATATTTAATTTCTGTGTAGACAAATTATTGTGGCTGTTCTTGAGAAATGAAATAAAAGTGGGTGTTTTTTCCTTTTTTATATCATAGATGTGGACGAATGCCAAGCCATCCCTGGGATCTGTCAAGGGGGAAATTGTATTAATACTGTTGGATCTTTTGAGTGCAAATGCCCAGCTGGACACAAGTTTAATGAAGTAACACAAAAATGTGATGGTAAGAACCTCTAGAACTTTCTTCTGAAAGTAGAAGGAGGGGAGTCTTCTTTTGGGAGACCAACTTTGTTTAACAGCTTGTAACAAACTTTCTGTCTCTTTTGCCTTGAATATGCAAATAGCATTATTCACAACAAATACAATAGGGGTGCTTTCTCCCAAACCGGAGAATGTTAAAAATTAACTTAATTTGAGCAGACAAGTTTCATAAGTGGTTAGTGATTTTGGAATGCCAACTTTCAGTACCATAAAGGTATTTGTGAGAGGAAGGTGTGCATTCACCATCCTTTCTTGCATCAAGTGCCCTTTAAGCAGCACTCAAAATTTTTTAGTCATTTTAGAAGAATTGTGACTTAATCTTTCAAAAGAAAAATCCCTATTTTAGGCAAAACTTTATAATTTATTTGCAGGTTAGGGAGAGCAATTTCAGAAGAGCTTGTACACAGCATGGTTTACATATCGTCTGCCAATGATTTTGGCAGAATGCAACATACATTTGGGATAGAACAACATTGCAAGTGTGTCCTTCTGTGGATGAAGTACCAAGAATGTGGTGAATAGGAGAGACTGAACATGTGCCTTGTTAAGTAACCCTATTAGTGCATGAAAAGCTGAGAGTTGTAGGCTGCATCTCATAAACATTTTGATGATATTTTTCAATTGCTGAATCATCTTAAAAAAACCCCCAACCAACAACCAAAGAACAAAAAACCCCCGAACAGCCACCACCCTCCGAGCCTGCACTTGCTAACAGTTACAGAACTGGACTCAAGAACCTCATACAGGTGGTTGTGTTCCCAAATTCTGCCACAAATTTCCTGCCCCATTTGTGAAATCCCTTTGCAGCCATCACCTGGATGCAAAGATCGGATGAATTTTTCCTTCTTCAATTTCATACCTATTGATTTTTGAACCTCTGCAGACAGAGAGTTACTTTCAGTACATCTTCATATTGTATGTACCAAGCAATTTTAGTTAAAGCTGAATAGGTATTAATACAATTCAAATAGTGAAAAGTACCACCTTTATATCAGTGGCACGAAATAAGATAGAGACTCAACATTTAAGAACATGATCATGCAACAACAGCATATCCATTCTGTTCTTTCTAAATCATCTTTTGAATTTTATAAGACAATATAAGACAAGTTGTTTGTTTTACAGTAATTAACTGTAGTTAATTCTGCTACATAATAAATAACATCTGATTCTTTGCTTGGTTTAGCTTCCTATTTAGTGAGTAGGACTTCTGGCAGTTGTAACTTGGGCACTGATTTAGTTCAACTGGGAGCTACCTGCTGAGTTACCAGTACTGTTTTTTCAATTAAAGTAAGATCATAATAGCAATTGTCAAGTACAGGGAGACAATCAGCAAGATGGGAAATGAGATGTGTTGGCTGAGGTTCTCTTTATTAGCATAGCTGGTGGAAATCTGTATTTTAAGTGCTACATTATTTCCCTGCTTGATATAACCATTTCTTTTCCATTGGCACTAATGCTGAGGTAAATTCTATTTTTTGTGGTGACTGGGGGAGTAATTTTTCCTGGAGTGACATTTAAGTCTGCGAGTACATCAAGTATACTTACCTTTGTAAAACTCGCATACTTAGCAATGACAATGTTGCTTATATGGATGTCAACACTAATATAAATAGTGAAATACTGTTTGGGTTAGGCTCAACCCTAAAATAAAGAGTGATGATTTTGCTTTTAAAAAGGTCGGACTCTATATAAACAGTGGCAACACTGACTTTAAGATAAACATTGGTGAATTTGAGTCAGAAAATGCTTGAATCCGATCCATTTACAATTGCATTTTTCTCTGTTAATTAAGGGCTTTATTCAGACCAAAATTCAATTTCCACATTTTTTGTCACTGAGACTTGTGGGACTCCTGTGGTGTATAATCTTGGAGCAGAAGCCAGAAGTCTCTTAGCAGTGCTCCCAGGGCACTCGGACTTGAGGCTTTGGCAATATCCTCGAAGTAGCACTGAACAAAAAGTCACACCCCTCTCACACACCCAAGTGAGGAATGTGACCCACATCAGGACAACTAGCAAGATGCTGGGGAAGAATGTGTGCACAGGGGACCCAGGGCCCTGCTCCACTTAGGATGGCTGAGTCTGCAAACTTGGGTTATCTGTGTGCCACCCCAGTCCCTCCATTACTTTCCTGCAAAGGCAAGGGGCTACAAAAATATTAGAGCATCCCGTACTTTACCCAGGGGAGCAGGAGTTGTTAGTTTTTATATTATTGAGTTTTTATATTACTGTCTTCACAGAAGTAGAACTGAGATTCCCCTCTACTTGCTAAAATTCTCATGAATGGTCCTGTGGGACTTTGGGTGTTCCCCCATCTGTTGGGGCCAAATTCCAGTTTAGGCGTTACATTTAAATTCTTCCAGTCCTTTTTAATGACTATGGTATTATTCACTCCTTGCCTTGGTGTGTTGGGTGGTGTTGCAGTATTTCATCTCAGAAATTTTTGTGGTTGGTGAAATCATTATTACAGTCATGTGTCTGTCTTTTCGTAGATCTCTGGAGGAGAGGTTGGGTAGAGTCCTGTGATGCCATTATTTCTAGCTGGATGCGCCCTGTCAGGAGAGCATCTGGGTGATTGTAGATGGCTGTGACAAGCAGATGTCATTGATCAGCCTAGAGAATAACCTCCCTTTCTGCTCTGTTTGGCTGATTACTCTTGTAGGTACCATGGAAAAGACTGAGCTGTTTTTAACCTCAGCAGAACTCCAGGTTCCTAGGAGATGAGGGCAGTGCTAATTAGGTGCAGCTGCATTGTTAAGACAATCACTGGAAACTGAAGGCATAGTAACTACACATCACAGGCGGGCTACTGGTGGTAATTAAGGAGCACTTGGGGCTGACATAGGTTGTTATTCACGTAGCTGTAGATAATATAAACTAGCTGTGGAAGAAACCCTTCAAGTTTCCTCTGTGCAGCTATGATGAGTTGTAAGAATTTGTTAGGTTTTTTCCCTGCAGACTTTGAAAATTTTTCTGCATTGTATCCTCTGCATCATCATATGATGATGATTTAGTATATGGATTGAGATTTGTTAGTGAAGACAATCATGATATGGAAATTTTATTTTAAAATCGCTGACAAAATGTAGGGAGAATTACAGATTCTGCCTGATTTCTGCAGTAGATATTTCGGTTACACTCTAGAAACCTGTTGAAACTTCAGAACATTGATTTAGTGGAGAAAGTCAGGGAATACGATTTTTGTTGCCTGCAGTCATCCTGGTCTGAGCTGTAATCCTGTCAGATTGCATTAGTTAAACAATACCTAGCTGCTCAGTGCTTTTGTGCAGGGGATTTCCAAGACAAAACCCGAGTGCAGTAAGAAGGGTGGGCAGTTCAGTAGGTGGTACATCTCCCTTCGAGTCTGTATTGAAGCAGTGCCTCAGTGTGGTACCAGGAGAGGCTGTGCTGCTGGAGATCGTGGTTAAGCTCCTGATCACTGTGGTCATTACACAGTTCACACTCTGGTCTCAACACAGTTTTCCTAATTCTAGTGTGCAGAATTCAAACTGGATGGGTTGCAGTTAAGATTTTTATCCATCATTATTAAGCAGTAAAACTTTGGCAATTTACAGATACAATATTTTCAGTTTGCAGATACAGTGGTTTTTTAGGTTCTGTTTCATTTCTGTTTATAAGATGCCTAACAAAAGATGCTAATTCAAAACTGCTGATTATGCCCTGAATTTGATTATTACTACTAATTATAAAATACCTCTTCTTGTGCCAAAACTAATTTAGCTAACCTGGCCCTGCATCTCTTTTTGTCTTGAAGATATTGATGAATGTAGCACCATTCCTGGAATTTGTGATGGAGGAGAGTGTTCAAACACAGTTAGCAGTTACTTCTGCAAGTGTCCTCCAGGGTTTTATACGGCTCCTGATGGCTTGAAATGCATAGGTGAGTAGAATCCTGTGAACAGTAGGACAGTAGGTGTCATAAACATTCATGAATATCTAAAATGGGTAAGAGTATGTCAGAAACATATTTCAACTTGTGAACTTGAAATCCTTCTTTTATATAGACGTACATCACGTGCCTGTATATGTATTCTGAAATGAGTTTTCCATTTGCAGGATGTTTCTTCTTGCCTCTTCATTGTGACCTTCTCTTCTATTTTTCTGCTGCAGTTTTTCTATTATGTCATGTTTGTTGCCTTAGAACTTGTTTAACCATTTCCTTGGTACTGTTGCTTTCACATTTGTTTTAATTTAGTCTGTGTAATATTCAGCACTCATTTAGAAAAGCAAATTTGCATTCCGACTGTTATGATACCCTAATGCAAGTATTTGTCATTAAAGGAAATAGTGTGATAAACTGAGTGTGGGACATTTTTGTGTGCTTTTATGATGTTGATGATCTGGCAGGGCTGTTCTCTCAGGCTTTCACTGTGGCAGAGCAGAACCCATCTTCCAAAGGCTGGACCAGGAACCAAAGAACTTTGTGAATTAGATGACTGCCACTGCAGTGCCAAAGCCCTGAAAGAACAGTGTTAGCAGTTAATGCTTCTGGGAAGCATACAGCCTGCTCTGAGGCAGGTCTATTAATTTATTTTTTTCTCATTTTTGTGCAGTAATTTCTTTTTTCAGTGCCAGTGCTGAGTTTTGGGCAAAAATCAAATGAAAGGTTTATTTCCTCAGCTTTAGCTTGTTTATTTAAAGGCTCTTACACAGTGCCAGCACTAGGAATCAAGACAGCATCCTGTGTTTAGTACCTTTGGTAGAAAATAATTTCAGAAAAAAATTGGAAAGAATCCCAAACTTCACAGAGATTAGTACCAAATAGTATTAACTTTCCCAAGAGGTCTGGAAGTAGTTTGGGTTATGATTCATTTTGAATGGTGCCATTCAATTTCTGCAGGTTGTAAGAAATAAGCTGTTTTTCTTCCATCATCAAGAGTAGCTTTTCTGTAGGTTTGATCCATACTTTATGCTTAAAATGCCAATGGGAATTGCTTTTATTGCTTCAGATTAATAGCTTCTGAATTGCTATGGATCATTAAATCATTGATTGCTGCCTGCACTTAATATTTGTGGGCTAGATTCACCTTTCCGTAACAAAAATTTTCTAGAGATGCACAACTTGCATTTTCTTTTTACATCACCACTCAGCCAGGACTGGCCAACATTCACACCCATGTCACATTCCTGCTGTTTCCCAGCATTTTTACCCCATGTATTTGTAGGCTGAAGCAATTCAGCTAAAGAATTGGAGTTTTAAATGATGACAAGGTATGATAAATAATATGCCAGCCTATGAGCCATCATTAAAATTTTGGCTTTGCATTCAGGGCAAAATGTGCTAAATGGGAAGCACTATCAATTGTCTGTAGATATTTTGGATTCATATCTAATGTGCAGACTCATACTTGCCATATTCACAGGGACAGAGCCCAGCTCTGTATTACTGCTGGGCAAAACATGTAATCTTGATTTAATTACAACATGTCTGTCTTAAGTGAAAAGTGTTAGCTGAACGTGTCTGTTCTGTTACAGAGGAGGAAATGCTGCTGAGAAATGTATCCCTTAGGGGACTCAAACTGAGCAGCACTGGGGGCCAAATATCCAAAGGATGCACCAGGAGCTCCATTTTACAAACCTTAAAAATAAGAACAGACAAAGCAAAGATAATATCTCCTAGAGCTGAAGAGCAGAAACAAGAGCAGGGCATTTCATCCCAAGTACATGAAGAGTGTAGTGAAGAAAGTTGTTAGCCCGAACTTCGTACTTCCAACTGGCATAAATTTCTTTGGTCTGTATTACTTTTTGATGGCCTCTTTTTACATTTTTTCTTTTTGAGAGACACATTTTTATTGAAATTTCTTCTCATGGTGATTTTTTGCCTTTTCAGAAGGCTGTAATTTTTAGTGAAAATAATAAATACTAAAAACTGAAAAAGATAAAAGTTGTTTCCTGCTGTTCTTGTCCTTATTTGTGTGATTTTACCATTTGGAACAGTAAAGGAAAGGGGGAAAAGTAGTAAAAATAATCACTTCTGATTAGGAATATGGAAAGATTTGGTATTTTTCTCATAAATGCACTGGGTTTTTTTCTGAAAATGATGTGGCTTTTGGACACGCTCTTATACCTGTAGGTAGATAAAGCTGTTTGCTGTGTGCTTATCTCTTCACGGCTCATTGTGTACTTGCACAGATCCCATGTAGATTCCCTTTCTGCTTTTTTCCATTACCTCTCTTAAATGTTTCAAAACTTGGTACTGACCAAAATCAAGAAGGATGAATTACAAAGGAGGATGATCAGGTCTGTTAGATTACTTCCTTCTTCCCATCCACCCCACCATCACACCAAGCAACTGAATATGTCTCCAGGGGTACTGGAGAACAGTTTCGACTCCAAGGAGTTCTCTTTGATTTTTAAGAGGGTAGATGAAGGAGTAAATATGTGTGGCCAGTTTAGCTGGGTACCAGGAGAAAATGGAGAACCAGTAATAGAACTGAAAACTGATTTTTTGGTCTCTGTTTCAGATTTCCATCATATGATAATATGAGTGATCTAAATAAAGTTTGGAAATAAAGGCCAACTGACTCTTTTAGTTGTACTGCCAGTAATAGCCATGTTCAGGGTTCCAGCTAATAAAAGGCAGAACTATCACAGACTCTCACAACATATCACTATATGTCAATTTCCTCAAAATAATAAGAAACTTTCTTGCTTTTTTTTATATCCACTTGTGTAGCTAGTAAATTCTGGAAAGCACTGGTACTAGACAGATGAATCCACCATGCCCTAGGTAATTGAGGTACTGTTGCTTTAGGGAATGATGTCTGCTGTTGTAAGACTATATCTGCAACTTTTTCCACAACATTTTGACAGCAAGTATTTGTATATTTTAGAAACAAACTTGGTCTGGTTTATCATGCAGCATCAAATCACATCACAGCTTATATTGAGTTTGACATGATGTGACATATTGTGAAACAATTCCTCAAAGCTTCAGATGGTATCACAAGATTATTTTTTATGATTTTTTTTAATCTCATCCACATTTTCTTATCCTTCTCTAAGCTGAGCTATCTCTGTGCAATGTTGTTAGAGCTGAGTATATAAAATCTGGGTACAGGACATTCTTTGTACAAACACATGCTTATCCTTTTTAGACAGGAAGCCAACACATCTCCGTAAACAGTGTGATTGCACCAGTTAAAACTGTGTTGCTCTTTCTTGCCTGCAAGCCTATATCTTGTCAAATCACTACATACTTCGGCTGGGGAAGCCATGGCTAATGAAAAATGAACTAATGCTTTGAGAGCTGCAATGCTGTGAATTTATTGCTGTGTGTCCGTGCTTTCAAATCAAGGCTTAATTGATCTGGTACTACCATTAATAGAGATGATGCTGCAATTTTTCTGTAGGGGCACAGAAGCATGTGTTGTTATATACTGAATAAATGTTTTTACTGCATTTTTGCCTCTGTTAACTCATTGCTGTTCCATATTTCACTGCAGCTTTCTCACAGGTTACACTTGAGTCCGAAGCAGCCCAAATATTATCTAGATTTTTCTGTTTTTCTGTTTCTCGTAATGTTGCAAGGGCTATGTCATCGATAATGCAAATCACTCCAGAAAAACGGGACCTTTCCCTTTTGTGAAAGTCACATTGCTCATTGGACTGATGCTCACCCATGCATTTCTTTCTCTTGGCAGACGTGCGCCCTGGATTCTGCTTCTCCACGCTGAGCAACGGGCGCTGTGGCAATCAGCTGCCGCAGCCCCTGTCCAAGATGCAGTGCTGCTGCGACAGCGGCCGCTGCTGGGCTCCTGCTCCAGCCACCGCTCCAGAAATGTGTCCCATCAGATCCACTGGTATGAACCCACCTGCACTCTCATCAGCGTGCCTGAAGGCTCAAGTAGCAGTGATTTTTTTTTTTTTTAAAGCCATAGTGTTTTCATTACAGAACTACGCAGAATGGTTGAGGCTGAAGGGCACCTTGGCAGATTGTTTAGTCCAACTCCCCTGCTCAAGCTAAGCCTCCTATGGCAGGGTGCTCAGGACCCCCAGGAGGGCAAGCAGGCAGAAGGAATTATTTGTTGCTAATTAGTGTTTTGTAGCCAAGTTATTCTGACCTTACCTAGTTCAGATTTGTTTTCAACATTGTCTTCAAGATCAAGTTACTTCCTCTAGACCCTCCTAATATATCCCTATTCCCTCTGTGTTTTCATTCTCATTGGGAAACTGGGATTTCCTTCCTCATGACAAGCTTTCTGAGGTGCCATATATTTCCTGAAATTTGACACAGAAGATGGTTTCTCTCTGCTACCAAAATGGGCTGTTCTTTATTGCCTCTGTGTGTATTGAGATCCTCAGATAATGTATCACTTGAATCGAGAGAAGATGGTGAGCAGATTGTGAAACTAAATATGAGGGAGTGGAGGGAAGATGATTTTGAGATTGTTTTGGACTGGAGACCTAATAAAATGCTTCAGAAAAGGAGGATACAAGAAACTGAAGAATTTATGGGAGGAGGTTAAGGGAGGTGCAGAGTTTATGGAGGAATGGGATTGTAAAACTGTAGCAGTGTAACTCTGAAGAAATTGTCAGAGCTCATATATAGGAGTTTTTATTATTTTTGTTTTTAATCCTTTGAGTGAAACTGCATAGCACTGGAGCAGAAATCCACAATCAGAACTCTTGGAAGACTTTCGGTTTCTGTCACTGTCTTATTAATAATATTTAAACATGTTAATCGTTGAAAACTGGCTAGAATAATGCTAAAAACATAGTGCACTCTATTGTTGACCATCTGAAATAGGAAGACAGGGAGAAATTTTTCGGTCTTAACACAGTTCTTGTTTTCTTCAAATACTTTCTAATTATTCATATCTAACTGGTGAAGAAACTGGGTGGAAAAGTAAAGTAATTTGGCCAAAGCTACAGACTGAGACGTCATGGAGAAGGAGCTAGAACCCAGGACTTCCTGACTCATAAATCCATGCAAGGTCTTCCAGATCATGGTTATATGCCACTTCTTTTTTGGTTTTGCTTCTGACCTGGGATATAAATTGAGACTATAAATTACTCTTTTGAAAAGTGCTTTGAAATTCTTTGAAAAGCTTTACATGCATTTAAGGTATTGCTGTCATTATTTAATCAAGTTCAGTTATTCCTTACTTAGTGTATCCTGAGAAAGCAAGACAAGGAATTTGGAGCTGTCAGTGGCCCAAAGTCTCTTTAACTCTGAAATGGAAACTTACTGCAATATAAAGGGGAGCACTAGTTTCATGATGTAACTGAGTAGTTGCATTTTAAATGTGGGCAGCAGACCCAGTTGCTACTACAAAATAGGTTGTTCATTACTAGAAATTACACATGGAGATTGAAGTTGCAATTAAAAAGGCTTGCACTGTATTTTTTAATTACGCGGCAGGAATTGTTTATGTGGAATAACAGGGTTTACCATTGACACTATTTGAAGACTAAATTAAAGGAACAATAGAGGGAAATGCAGTGACACATGAAACAAACAGCTCGCCCATCAGCATGAAATAAATGGAAACATCATAATCAGGAAAAGCAGAACTTTAGGCTATGATGTTTGTTTAACAAATCCTCTGTGATTCAGGAAGAGATTCTAATGTGTTTTACAGGTGGAAGTGGACATGAGATGAAAGTGTTGAAGGCTGGAAATATCCAGCTTAGTTCTCCTAACATTTTCTTTATTTTTCTGTTCTCATTTTTAATATTGTTTCAGGAATTCATTCATCTCTAGATTTTTTTTCCCGTTATATAATTCCTCTCCCCTGTTGTGTCACAGACTTTAAATTCTGAAGTTCAAAGATACTGGCTGCACAAATAGTTACTTGTGTGCACACAGATTGTGAACATGAATTAGGTCAGCTGGAATGTGGTCTTTAATTGTGATACTCTGCGTGCATTTTTTGGATCGCAAGTTCCAAACCCACACTTCCCAAAGACAAAAGCGTCGTGGGCAAGAGGAAAAGTGGGGCAGTAGGGCAGATGCCACTAATAAACAATAGGAGAATGCATCACACTCAGCATAGACTGTGCTTGCAGCAAAATAGATCATTTTCCCATCATCTGGAAAAGGATGAATTTGTGTGAATCTGACTTGATTTCTCTTTGGCTACACTGCTTAGACTGCGCCTTATTTTGTTTCTGTTTTTATTGGCAAACTTAATTTTCACAGGGAAATAGTGTTCGTGTATTCATTCTCTAATTGGTTTTGCCTCATTGCTTATATTTATGTTTCTTTGTTTTAGGAGGTTAACTTTTAAGAAATCCAGTTGAAACTGGGCTTTTTTCCCTGTTCAGTATTTTTCTAACTCTGTGGCAAGCTTTCTATTAAATTAACTTGGGATCAAATCCAGAAGTCCTTCTTTAGGTAAACTTCACACTGAGTTCACCAAAGATTTTTGCTTGAAAGAAGACTAAGTAGATTAGGATCAGGTCCCTGCCTCACTGTTCAATTTCATGTCCAGAATGTCAGTTCTGTTACCTTTTTATTGGCAGTCTTCTGACAAGTTGTGTTGAGATTCTGTGGATTAATGACTCAATTCAGAGAACAAAGCTTGTTCCTATGAAGAAAACATATAGGCTCACATTTTCCAGATTATTTAAAGTTTGTTATTGCTAATCTGAAACTGGAAAAAAGGAGGAGAGTTGGATTAAATGGAACAGGCTGCAAGAGTCTAAAACAGCATTCATGTTTTCATGTTTCAGACGAGTACCGTAAATTGTGCACAGTAGCTGCTATGCTGCCAGCAAGACCTGACCTTCCTCCGGCCCGTCCTGACGTCATCCCTCCACCACTCATTCCTGGTGTTTACCCTCCTCCACATCCAGAAATCATCTATCCATCTCGGGCTCCACCACCTCATCGTAAGAGAGAAAGAAATAACCTCTTCTTGCAGCGTGTGCTTTTAGCTTCTTTAGAAACGTGCATTTCTCAGGAGCATGAGAAATTTCCCTTCAGTTCTTGGTATCTTTTACTTACTTTAAGTGGACACAGAGTCTCTGGATATCCTTTTAATCACAGCCTGCTTACCATGTACCTTATGGCAAGATACCTGTCTCTAGTAGTGTTTTCCCTGTTAAGATAGGTTTCAAAAACCACATTCTCATTGTGTGTATTGTGGCTCATGTATTGTAGTAGGTATATTACTGTTATTTAAAATAAGGCCGTTGTGAGCTTTGCTGCATGTCAGCACTGTGTAGTGTGAATAGCTCTTTGACTAGGTTGTGAAAGATATACATTAAAGAGCTTGTCAGAGAGAAAGCAACTTCTCTTTGGTTGTTTTCCTCACTTGCGCTTGGCCAGGTAGGAAATGTACTGATAAAAATACTACTCTGCTGGACACTGAGACTGACCCAGTGTGCAGAAAGAACTATTTTAGTGATAGACATGGATGGGTTTGTTTTCTCTAGAGTAAGAAGGAAGCCAGAACAGACTACCAATGCAGAGCAACATACCAATATAATATAGTCCTTTTTCTGTCCCTGGCACAGAGAATTTACTGCATGCCCATGTAGTCTGGAGTAGGCATGTGCCACCTGAAATCGTTTGGCATAGCCACACACTCTTTTGCAAATAAACAGAAGCTGATTTTGCCCATGCTCTGTGCAGATGCAAGCAGTCTCTGCTTGCACTGGCACCAGCTGAAACTATTTAGTCTTGATTCAGCACCAAGCTGAGCTAATAAGCCTAAGAGGCAAAGCATTTTAGCTCAGGCTGACACAGCACTGACGTAGCTGCACAGCTTCTGGTCAGCTGGGAGCAGGGACAGAGCCAGCTCATGCCTGCCTGCCAAAGACAGTATAGGCATATTCCCAGGGTTATCGCTGCCCTCCTGACTGCTATCTATCTGGGAAGGCAAAAATAATGAACTGTTCTGCCTGCTCTTTGCTACTCTAGGCTTTTAGTAGAGTCCCTGCAGTGCCACACACCCACTTTAGCTGTAGATATGAACAGACATCATCCTCTTCGGCAGGACAAAAGACGAAAACAGAATCAGACTTGCCACGATGAAAATTTCTGTGGTTGTTAGCTGTTTCCAAACAAATCCCTAAGAGTCAAAGGGCCATTTTCTCTCTCCTGTTTTATTGTGTAATTCACATTACAATGGAAGGTAAATGTTGACTTTTAATGGAAAATCCTGCTCAAATTGTAGATTATCAGGAGCTATTATGATGAACTATTAAAATATTTTTCCAACTGTTGATATTTCAGCAATCCTGCCGGTGAACTTAACTGACTATTGCCAAGCATTCCGGCATCTGTGCCGCAATGGACGTTGTATTCCCACTCCTGGGAGCTACCGCTGCGAGTGCAACAAAGGATTCCAGCTGCATGGTAGAGAGGACTGCATTGGTATGTGGGTTGCTGCTGTAAATCACAGAGGGGAATTTCATTTTAGAGAAAAAACCATTCTTCTCCACACAATGTAACAACTGAGTTCTTAAATAGAAGAGCCTCTCCTCCAAAAAAAACCCAGAAAAAAGACTTCGAAGAGCTAATTGATTTCAATGGCAAACTTATTTTTACAATTTTGCCTTTAAAACAGTACTTAACAAATCTTGTAACAAAATTATACAGAAGCAAGGATTTCTTATTTTACAAACTCGTGACTATAATGTGTTTACTAGTGATTGAAAATGTTCTCTTTAAAATGCTACCAGCTTTTTGAGTATGCAATGACCTATCATTAAAAAAAATCATAAACTTAGGCTTAGTAAGATTTACAAGTCCTCTTTCAGCTCATGAGTAGTATCTTGTTGGGCTCTTGAGACCTTTAAGTTTGGAAGTCAGCAAGAGCTCAATGATAGAAGCAAGGGTTAGCTGTCTCTTACATGCAAGGTTTTGGTTCTGTCGGATTATGGAGATGTGGGATTAAGGCCTCCACCTCTCACATATGCAGTATTTTATCTTACTGAAAATTCATTTTTCCCAGCTCTTGCTTATCTTAGAATATGGGATCTTTTTTTCTGGGCTCTCAGTGGTGTCCCCTTTCAGATTGAAGGCCACTATTTCTCCAAGTACAAAATAGTAAAATACCCCTGCAGGTAAAATGACTTTTAGCCAGTGTCGTAATAAAATTATCTTGCTTGTATTCCACAGATATTGATGAATGTGAAAGGAATCCATGCATTGGTGGAGACTGTGTGAACACCCAGGGATCCTACATCTGCCAGTGTCGTGTTGGGTATCAGAGCACAGCGACCAGAACCGAGTGCCGAGGTAATGGTCATGCAGCCACCTCTGCTTTTGTGTGCATGTCAGGAGGGAAAATAGTTTTCAAGCAAAATTTAACAGATGGGTCAAATGTGGGAGTTAAAAAAAAATAAAATCAGATATGGTAGTAAAAATTACTGACCTGCTGGAGCTGGCTGTTCACAGTCTGGGTTACGAGAAAAGGCATTTTGTCTTGTGCTAAAAGGATCTTGGCACTATTTACGGCTTTGAAGTGGAAGAGACATATTTTCTTTTTTAATAGTAAGACATTGTTTTCTTTTGCTACTTGAAGATCTCAAGGACAATTAAACATCCCTTCTTTGGAGAAACCCTATATATATATAAAAGACTAAGGAAGTTGGGGGGAAAGAGACTCCAGTGGGTAAATACAAGATTACACTGCCCGTGTGTTGCCTCTGCTCACTGCCAGAGAAAGAACTAAATATAAATTACAGCAATGAAAAGTTAGATATGGAAAAGTAGTGAGCGGAGCACTGGGGAAGTCTAGATGGGGAAACTGTGGAATCCTTGTTATAGTTATTTTGAAGATCAGACTCAACAGTAGTCCTGATGGTCTTCATCCTGTCTTCCTATGGGAGTGGGACCACATAACTCCTCAGCAGCCAACCAGCCCTCTGTCAGGCTTTTGTCACTCCCAAATTGCTCTGGGGTAGGAATTCGACTGTAAAGGTGGATGGATGCAGTCCTTTATCATTAAGTCATAATGAGAGATTTCTGGCAGAAGAATGAATGACTGCTTTGATATTCCAGAAGAAATGAAGCATCTAAATGAAACAGGGTGTTTGAATGCTCAGAGTAACAGTTTATCTTTGTATTTTGCTTCCTGCACTGAGTGCAGGGTGCAGAGCATGCACCCAGTGTGAAGCAGAGAGCTTCTATAAAGCCAGAAGGAAGTTCTCTGTATTAGTGTGCATTTCTTTTCTTCCTTTTGTGAATCAGAAAGGTGTTTGTGGTGCAGAAGCTTGCTCTCCAGTCCAGGAGGACACGCAGAGCCAGCCCCTCTGCTGCATGTTGCTGGGGAGTATTTGACCTAATTGCTGCCAAGCAGCCGTGCTGTGGAAGCATCTTCACAGTTCAGCTGACTGGTGGTGAGGGAGTGCTGAAGGGGAGCCTCAGCCGTGATGAATTTACTCATGAGTCATTTTTGTCACACGCTTTTAATTTGACTGATTCATTACACAAACACATGGTTGTCAGAAGCCCAGTAGCTTAATGGCATTTAAGTGTGGTCACTTAGCAGTTCCTTTGCAGTCTATGGGAACTGTGCTTGCTTGACAGCCAGAGCAGAAAGTGCTGTGATGTGCAGAATCTTGGTTTTCTAGAGGAATTTTTAGGACCAGTGTAGGGAAAAGAAAAAGGCTAGTGGGGTGCCTTTGGCAAAATGTACATGTAGCACTGGTGCCTGCCAAAATCAGCATTTGCTGTGGAATTACTTCTCATGACTACTTTGGATGTTGAGATTTTATTTTTTTGCATGCACAAATGTGTCTGTGCTGATGTGCTTTTGGAAATGTATTCCTTACGTCTGCTCTTGGAAAACACAATCTCCATAATGACCAGATGTTTATCTAGTCCTTGCTCTGAGGTTCCAGGGGAGGGTTTTTCCTGCCTGATGACTCTGATTGGTGACTGATTAAACACTGCAGTCTGCATTGCAAGCTACTGATTCATCCATTATTAGGATCCCTTACAATTCTAGTAGGAGATTGGCTGAATGAATGAATATCTTAATTGGAGACAGAGGTGAATAAAGTAACGCTGTGATTAATGATCTGAACAAAAAATGCTTCTCAGTTGCAGAAGAGAGGATATGAAATGTACCTCAAAAAAAGGTGAAATTTTATGATGATTAGCTATGAATGTGTGAGAGTCAAAGCTTTAATAGCTAAGTGCTTACTATAATCTACCCAACATTTCTGACAAGAGAAGGTCAAGTCTTACTGGGAGGTGACAGCGATTTTGGCTGTTTCAGTGAGAGAGGGACTTTGATTTTTTGCAAGTTTCTCTGAGGAGAAAAAAATGGTGATGTTATTTCATTTGAAAATTAGAAATGTGTCAGACTAGTGCTGGGACTCTGATCAGCTGTGAGTATGAACAATGAGATTCAGTATTAATTTTCAACACATTAGGATGCATCAGGTGCATTAAAATACCAAACCTAATGAGCTCTAAAAATTAAAAGGCCAGAAAAATCTTGAGATGCTGTGGCATTTTTGCCTGTCCTAAGGAAGAAAGCTGGTGGAGTAGCTGAAGCCAGAGATGGGTGCAACCAAGGGCCAGAAAAGTGGGGGGAAAAGGGGCTGAGCAGAGAGGAAAATCGCATTTTGATGATGCTGATTGATGATGCTTGTTTATCAAATGAGGTTGGTCAAGCCTGTACACTTTTGCTGGCAGTGGAGGGCTGCAAGCTGCTGCTGCAGTGCGTGGTCACTGAGCAGCTCGTGCCTCTGCTGGCCTGGTTGCTTGCTTGCAAAACAGTGATTTTCAGGGATTTCTTAGACTCTTCACAGAGCTACCACGCTGCTAAGAAGGCAAGTATAGGTTCACAATTTTGAGAGGCGTCAGTTCCCCTGGCCTAAGTGTCTGGAGAGCAGCGGCATTTGGGAGGACACCCTGTGCTCCACTCCTTCCTGAAGTGCAGAGATGCATTTCTACAGAGAGGGCTTGGGGAAGGGCACCCCCAGGGTATTTGGGAAGCGTGGGTGCATGGATAGGTAGGTCTGCATGGTTGTGATCTCCGTGAGCAGAGTCCCCTGTGTGCAGGAATCACTGGGAGATGGTCCAAGCCTTGGTGGAGAATACCGAGCAATCTGAAAAATGTCTAGACAGTCTGTCTCAGCATCTCCTCTCCCTGCTTTGGAGGAGAGGGAGAGCTGCCAGCCTCGTGTGATATCACTATTCAGGTCCTCCAAAGCACTTGCCAAGCACCTCCTGCAGAGAGAGGGAAATGAGGATCTGATGTTTCAAATACAAAGTAAGCAGGAGAAATTCTTCCGAGGTGGGAAAGTCTTGAACTTTCCTGTTATCTTACAAAGCAGCAGCAAAAGACAAGCTTTCCCCCGTCTTTCCTTAAGTACTTAGGTACTGTTAAGTTTTAAAGTTCAGTAAAAATATTTTAATGATGAGCAAAAATGAAAAAAAAAAGGCCAAAAATTGTGATTCTTGTTTGAGAAAGCTGCAGGGTAATGTTCACTGAAATTCTTTCACAGAACTTGAAATTTCAAGCTGACGAACATTTTCCACTCCTGTAACGTTCAGTTATGGAAATCAAAATAAATCCTTTTTCAGGTGAATACAATTGGCATGTAGGTTTAAAAACCTAGGGGAAGGGGAAATGGGAAAAATTCCTCTTGAGTATGAAAAAGAATCCCCCAAATGTTATTTTTCTTTCTGGTTGGCTTTCAGACATCGATGAATGTTTACAGAATGGTCGTATCTGTAATAATGGACGATGCATAAATACAGATGGCAGTTTTCACTGTGTGTGTAATGCTGGCTTTCAAGTGGCAGTTGATGGGAAAAACTGTGAAGGTAAGACTTTTCTGAAGTTATTCCATATCAGTAATTACAGTTGCAAGAGGTTATTCACATCAATGAAAAAGAAAAGGACCCCTGGTGGGGGGAAGGGAAGGAACAAGGAGTCAGATTTCCAAATACCTTTTGCTGTATCTGGGAGGGCAAGTAAAATGTCTTTTGCAGCCAGTTCTGGAGCCTTGGCTTGGCAATCCTCAACGGGATGTCTGTCCAGCAGGAGAAATAGCACATTCCACTATCACAAAATGCAGTTTCTTTGATGGGAGTGGTACATTTTGAAACATAGCACAAGTCACATGCTGCCTGATACTGTGTGTTTAACAGCATGCTTTATGGGATCTTACTGGGTGACTAGCAACGTGGTTTATGTAGATGCAGGCTGGTCTGACCTATAAAAACTGTTTTAACAAAAATTTGTAAACATAATTGATGTGTTCCTACCTCCCAGATCTTTAGTAAAGGGGAAAAAAAGAAGAATGTTCTTTATCATGCTTCCCAAGGTCCTTGGGAGGGTTCCCAATGATCTATTCATACGTTAAAAGAATTTCAAGCACTGTTCTTAGAAACATTTTTGGCAGAATATTATCTCAGTGATTCAGCTCAAAGACTTAATGCCAAAATTCCTGGTTGGGATAGATGCACGATTTTTTTTTTCAAATCATAAATTATTTTTGTCTGACTTAGCCTGTAAGTAAAAAGAAAACACACTATGTCTAGAAGTGTAATTTCTGTCCAAGACAGCTGCAATATTAAGGAAAATAGCACGATTCTGAATATATTGTAATGTCATTATGATCCAGTGATTTTATGTGCTAGTAGTGATTCTGTTAATCCTTGGTAGAGACAGACATTTTAAGACTCTGTTTTTCCTGACTCTTTTTTAGATACAGTTTAGCACCATAAGCTGCTTTTAAAATATCTTATTATGGAATTACATTGACTAAATATATTTGGAAATTAGACTATTCAGGAAAAAAACCCTCTATTCTGATTTCTTCCTTTCCCACCAAATACCATGTGCTAATAGTAATAAAAACCAGGACATCGGCAGTCTGGTAAAACATTTTTAATTCCATTGCATGTGCTGCCAGAATGTCTGTTGCATCCACTTATGAAACAGTTTCATCTCTGGCATTGTAATGCATTGAGTTGTGTGCACACACACTAATCAGTAAAGACCATGGCATTGTGCCATACCTTAATGTAACTGTGTGTAGTTCTTTAGATGAAACTGGTAAATACCACTGACTTTTTGGATGTAACATCCGAAACTGATTTCGTCTGTGCCAGGACAAAGTAGAGACTGAGAGGATATAAAAGCTTACTCGAATCAAGCACAGAGTTCTCTTTACTTGCCCTTTTTTTTTTAAATTTTTTTTCTTTCCTGTTGTGTGAGTAACTGTGCAGGGTTCAGAATAACAGTGTCTGAGACCTCCACCTTTTCCTATTTGCATCTTTCATGCTATCCCATTAGGTCAGAGGGTGAATAATGCTTTTATGAAGCTATAATTAGGAAGTACCCTTCTGTATGGCCTGTCATGCTGAATGCAGGAAAGGGGCATTTTATTTTAAATGGAAGTTGAGGATGGCAGTGCCCACAGAATTTATGCATGAGCACAGTGCTGGGAGTTCTCCCATACCATAAATCTTAGACTTGTCCAGTGGAGGTTACAAAAGTTTTCACTCCAAACCCAAATGTACACTCCTCCCCTTTCAGGTCCTCTTAGTAACATAAAATTGTATTTACATTCCAAACAGGAGGCTGCTTCTAACCTAGCTTCTATTTACATTAAGATTGCAAATCCTCTTTAATTACATCCTTTCTCACTTTTTGATGGCTTTTACCAACTGGAAGTTCTTAAGCTGTCCAGTTTCTCATCTGGTTTTTATTGTCTTTGCCTTTTTTAGATTTGTTCCTTTTTATGTTAATGATTCATTATGAAAAATGGAGTCACTGCTTTGACACATCCTCTAGGACAGTGCAGTATGTCCCATCATATATTTCTGATTATCATTATACCTCTGACAACTAAGAAAAAAATTAAGGTTTATCTTTTGGATATAACTAGTAAGAGTTCTTATGCTTAAACATTATGAGCATTATGTGTATCGTGTGCATTTTCAGATATGGATGAATGCAGCATCAGGAACATTTGCCTCAATGGGATGTGCATCAATGAAGATGGCAGTTTTAAATGCATTTGTAAACCAGGCTTCCAATTAGCATCTGATGGACGCTATTGCACAGGTGAGCACAATAAATTAGGGGTTCCCAAAACTTGGGAGTCCTATCTCTCTGGGTAACTTCAAGAATAACCTGATTTCCTTACAGTGATCCTTGGGAACAAGAGGTACTGAGCAAAGTTCTCAGCAGAGATGCTTTTTTAATCAGCTGGAATTACATGTCATTGTGCAAGACAGTGCTCAGTCTTCTCCACATTGTTGAGCAACCACCCTAACCAGCCAGTGGGAAATACTGTTTGAACAAGGGCTGCATGATCTGACCTAGTTAAAATCCTTTTTGTTTTTTTGCATATGGTGTCTTCTGCAGATTGGTTCAAGTATATCTCACATTTTATATTTGGCCTTTGAAAGTGTTCTGCCTTTGGCCACTCAAACATCCTGGCTCATTGCCTTCTTTGGGCTTTTCTGCCATTCCTGTCTGGGTGTCCCTAGTCAATACAGCATCTCTGAGGAGTGCCCAGCACTCTGTGTGACCAAGATGCAGACATGAGCACCACAGCAAGATTGTTTTTTCCATTTGCTGCACTAGCTCAGCAATACCCCCTGTGGGAGACACTGCAGCCTCCTGGTTGCTAGTTATGTCATTAGAGTTTTCTTCAGTCCCATCAGGAACTGGAAATTTTGTGTGTATAAATCTTCATGTTTCCACAGCTTTTACAGGCACAAAGCAGAAGATCAAAATAAAGAATAAACAAGAATAAACAAGGGCCAAGTTACTTACAGTTTTTATTTTGAAAAATTCACAATCTTTTTACTCTTTGAATCAAGGCAGAAAAAGTGCTTCATTACACTTTGGCAAATTTTAAAAAATGTCACATTGCAGCATCTTGTGGACCAGTAGCAAAAGTAAATGTTTGAATAATTTGGTTTTGAGAGTTAGTGACGTGAACGGTGAATTAATTTGGATCCTTTTGCTTATTGAACACTGTTACAGTCTAAAACAGACTTTAGATTGAAATCAGGACAATAAATAGTGTAAAACATCTGAAACATCTCTTGAATGTGATAACTCTTGCACTAGGTATGCAGGACAGTGCTACCCAGCCTTCAGGTGAGGGAATCAGGTAACTCTAATGAGATGATCCCATTCTGGCTTTGTAAAAGGGTTGCTTTGGTTGGGATGTGCTTTAGTTTCTCAAATGAACCACAGTGCATTCCTGTGCAAGTGTCTCCTTAGCCTAACAGCTGCTGGCTGTGTTGGCTGCAGCCTTCACACACTTAGGGCAACCACATTTATTTCCATTCTTACCTGTTTTCCATGTGGGATGTGTGTGCTTTGCCAAAGCTTATTTTCCAGCTGGTCTGTGTGTGGGATGTCAGTAAGACTTCAATGCCCATCAGGCCATGGCACATCAGCCAGTTGTGTTCCCACAGATCCCTGGCTGTTCTCTGTGTCATTAGCAGGGATGTGACTCATGCATGCAAGCTCAGCCCAGCCCAGATGCTTGTCTTGATTTTTGCCTTGAGTATATATATATACATATTTTATTTTTTTTTAACTACATCAGTCTGTGCCAGTCTGAAATGCCATCCAGGAAGATGGTAATTCTACCTGACTACTTAAAACACAATCATGTTCAGTCTTACAGCCTCTGTTATGTGCCTCCTGGCTAAACAGGAGTATGGATACAGTCAAAAAGGGGTTTCTGGCCCTAGAGAAATGTTACTTCTCTGCATCAAAGGAGGAATATTTGAAAATTGTCCAAAGTTGCAGAGAACTCAACTGATTCCTACTGAAAGTTGGAACAAATCTTACAGTAAAAAGAAGAATTTCTCCCACTGCTTTTCAGCACTTTCCGTAAGCCTTGTTCTTTATGAATGAGCATGCAAACATTTATTACATGTTGAAATTGTTATTGGGTCAAAATCAAACCAGATTTTGAAACCTGAACACCCAAATTACACCTTTTATCCTCTTCATACTTGTCTACTTTCTTCCGTTTGCCCAAAGTATCATGAAACAATTCCCAGGTCTTCAGTGGCTAGAGGAGTACAGCTCTCCAGTCATGTTACTAAAATTTTAAAACTTTGATCTTTAATAATGTCTTTTCCTGTATATTTTTGATGTTTGTCCTTATTGAGTCCTTTCTGTACATGCCAAATGTGCAAAGTAAATACCTTGTGTCCTACAGAACTGCAAGGCTTTGAAACACCCATTGTTGGTACTGCATATCCTGAATTTGTTTGTCAAGGGCATGCATTAAAATCTGACACCAGCTAAAACTCTAAGGTCACTCTTGGATGTGCAGGGAGTTCTTGTGCACAGTGGGAATACGTGTATGCACAAACTGACATTTCTGCAGCAAACTGGCTTCCTGCCTGAGCAGTTTTGATAGGGAATTGAACATGTGTTTTTGCCAGACTAGGTGATCAACAAAGGAATGGAAGAGTGCAACTCATTGCTTCTATAACCATCTCATTTGATGCACTCTAAGCTGAGTTTTCAGCTAGTAAGAAGGGCTTCTAACCCAAAGATGGGGATAATGTAATTAACACTTAGTTCCATAAAATTGGAATTTAAGTATAAGTACAGGGCATACGCTTGGCTGTCTGGTAAAAAATTCCACTTAGACTTTCTGGAATAACATGCCAGAAAAGAATGTTACACCATAGCCTTGTATATTCCCTGAAATACAAGACATGCTAAATTTATTCACCATTAGCTGCTTTTGATGACGATTTGCTTGATTTTTCAGAAACAGTTATATTGGGCAGGCAGAAGTTTGAAGCATTATTTCTGTTCCATACATTGTTTCATCTTTAGATCGAACAGGAATTCCCCAAATTGAAAGCCATTGCAAGGCAATTGAAAATGGTAGTTTAGCAGTCTGAGTAAATTTTTCCTGGTTAAAATTGGAGGACTTTGTGTACCCAGCTAGCACTACTAAGCAAGCTGAACAGAAAAGGCAAAACTCGTTGAACATGGAGGATGAATCCATTAGTTGGTTTTCCAGAAGCAGGTTCAGTGTATTTTAAGTTGTCCAAATGGTGACTTTTACCACAGAACACAGCAGAGCATTTCAAGGTTAGAAATTTGGACTTCATGCCTGTGTGTGAAGTTGATTTACTCTGTGGAATCTCAGCCCTGGTAAAAGCAGAGGCTTTTTACCCATCTTTACAGGAACCACGTTTTCAGCTGATTTGCACCATTTTAAGGGACCCATTTTACCTTTCTAAAAAACGTCTATAGCAGTATTTCCAACACATTCGTAAATTGGTGCAAAAGAAAAAAGATGGCACACGTCACCCTTTACTGGCTTACAAAATCTTTTTTTGAAAATGAACTACAGGAAATGGGAAAGAAGTAATTTTGCCTTTCTGTTTCTATAAATAACCTCTAAAAAGGAAAGTTGGGGGTTTTTTTTCGCTTGTAGGAGAATCTGTCGTAGGAGTTCAGTGTTGTCTACCAAAATAACTGTCTACAGCATTAAATAATAAGGGCTCATTTTGAATCCCAGCTCCGTTTTTATCTGCACTGAGTAAGGACTAAATTTAAAGTGGGTAAAGCATTTAAGATTTGTCTGAAACAGAACAAAAGACTGCAGGATGAAGTAGAAATTAATTGAGCCCATGTACTTAAATATAGCTTTTATTTTAAAATGGAGTTTGAAAAAGGAATCTTGGATCATACAAGCTGTGTTTTATGCCAAACAACACAAACTAAGTAAAATACAGAGGTGTTTCACTCTCAATTTGCCCTTTTAAGGTCAGAAAAAAGGAAATTGTCACACACACTGTCTCTTGGATATAGTATGGAGAATTGTTATGAAGTGATTATTTTATAAAGGTTATACATACTTCCAAACAATATTTTAAACACTCCTTTTCTTTATCACTTCTAAAACGATGATATGCTCTCTGCCTCTAGAGAATGATCTTACTATTAGCAGGATACACAGCCTATGTAGTTTCTTTACTAATTTAACATCCCTTTGTGATAGTCTAGTATTATAAGGCTTCATTTCTGTATTTCATTGCTATGGGCCTTATTGTTCAACGTGCCAGTGTTGGGCAGAGATGGTGGCTGGTGCTGGGCAATTGCTCAGGGCTGAAATCATTAACAAATTCCTTTCAAGGCTGGAGTGCAGTCTGTTCATTTAAAGTTTATAAAATGGGCTGTAATGAGCCTCTGATAGGAAAACCCAGTTGTCATGCAGATCACCAGAGAGACAGGGACTGTGGGGACATTCAGATGTGCTTCCAGAAACTGAGCCCACAGCAGGAGGAAAGGAAATTCTTTGGTGGCCCTGTGAAGGCACCTTGTGGGGGGGTAAAAGACTGAATTTGCTGTTTGGACTGATTTCTTACAGCATGAACTGTTAATATGGAAAGGGAATGTCCTGTTATATACTACACGAGTCCTTTGTCTTAGCAGCCACAGTTTCCTCCTTCCTCCAATTATGATTTTGCCTGAATGACCCTTAAATCGGAACATGCACCTCTTGGGAACAAGTTAGAAAATGTAGCCCCTTTTATTCTCCAGGGAGAGCAAAATAGTTTTGTTCTGTTTATTTCTCCTGAATCTGGCATTTTCTTATTCTATTTCAGAGAATGAATTCATCATTATTGCTAACAAAATCTTTGCTTGAACTACTTTCCATTTACCCTTGATATTTTTCTATAGGATACATTGAAAATAAGCTGCAAAATTGCAAGTTTCAGCCAGGCATTGAACACTATGTAATTTAACTTCTAATAAAGCTCATTCTGTACTCCAACAGACATCAATGAGTGTGAGACAGATGGAATATGCATGAACGGGCGCTGTGTGAACACTGATGGCTCTTTCAGATGTGAATGCTTCCCTGGCCTTGCAGTAGGACTGGATGGACGTGTCTGTGTTGGTAAGACAAACTTAATGGAGTCACAATTAACCAAGGTTAAGACATTAGTGCTAGACTGATGGACAGCTCGAGTTTGAATGTAGAACTTAGCATTTTTTCATGGAATGGTGGGTCGTAGTTATGGTGGATACTGATAGCTCTGGGATGTTTACTGTAATAGCCCATTTTGCTCTGTTTTCATTTCCTTTCTATATAAAGAGAAAAAAAGTGTGGGTCAAATCACAAGGTCACGTAGACTATACAGAGTAGAGGTGACTAGGGCTGTATGAGTTCTGAGTAAGTGAGAATTTTCCCTGTTTCTGTCAATGTAAAACTCTTCATTTGTCACTAAGCTCAAAGATTTAATTACGCTGTCACCTCTTCTTAACATGGGATGTACCCAATTTTCCGCCCGTTTCTGTACAAGCTCAGTGTTTGATTATAAAATACTAATGTGCCTGACAGCCATTTGTGGGCCAGTTCTTAAATAAAGAGAAAAATCACCCCTAGACCTGAAAACAAACATATGAAGTCTTATGTACTGGAATAGCATTAATGACTTTTCCTTGCGTTTTTACAAGCAAAGAAAGAGCAAAGACTTTGTCCATTTTCCCCATAGCTTCTCACCAGTTCAAGGTTAAGAACTGATTGTTTGCCTGGTGGTTCACTAATGCATGTTAAGTCATTAAATGCAGTACCTGTTTGTATGCCTGAATTCTTGGGAGCATGAGGAAGAAGAATTTCCTGTCCCAAGTAGCAGGGGCGGGTATAGGTGACTGAAAAGCAGAGTGAAATAGTGAAAGATAGTTTGTTTTGACAGCTATTTCATGGTGTTTATGACACCCGAGCTACATTTAATACTTGCTATAATTGATGGCAGGATTAAGAGAGATTTCTTCCCTCAGATACACATATGCGAAGCACATGCTACGGTGGCTACAAGAGAGGGCAATGTGTGAGACCGTTGACAGGTGCAGTTACAAAGTCAGAATGCTGCTGTGCCAGCACTGACTATGCCTTTGGAGAGCCTTGCCAGCCCTGCCCAGCACAAAATTCAGGTATGGCATGTTCACTGGTAAATCTTCTAATTTACGGTATCTGTTGATAAACTATTTTTAGAAAGGGAGAAGAAAGTTTTATGTTAACATTGCAGCTTAAATCAGGAGATTAAATTGTTGTATAACATGTTACATACTTTGAACAGTCTTGTACTTTGTATGTTGTTAGACTGTGGGAGATAATTTTTTGAAGCAACAGTAAATTACCATGTCTGGGTCCAGATTTGTCATGCACATTAAAAACAAACAGGACATTTTTAGGCAACAAACTGTATTTTGGTGGATGTAGATAACAAAAGCTATGATTTTTAACTCAAGTTATTAATGGAAAAAACTTGATTAAGTCATAGATTCAAATCCTTTTGTACACCTGCCAGTCAGATGTTTGCTGCATGACTCCTATATCTGTCAAGTGATCTGAAGTAGTTTATTCAGTACCTTGCCTTTGGGTAGTCAATGCACAAACAAATGTCCAGTTCAGTTTCTTGTGAATACCTGAGTCTGTCACTGAAATCCCCACCAAGTGAAGTTGTCTGGGACATAACTTCTCTCTGGCAAGAAAGCAATCCTAACCATTCTAGTGGGCAGAAGTGTTTTAGGAAAACACTTCTTCCAACAAGACTCAGCTGACACAGTCCTTGCCTTGAAGCCAGTAAATTAAAGGACCTTGCGTTCATGGAGGTGACTGACTGCAGGAAGCTGGTTTGAAACCTCAATTTGCTAAGTGTTTCTTGTCACTCAGCAGATTTGTTGTTGCATATAAACAAAGTATGCCATTTGATATGTAGTTCAAAAGCATATCATACTACCATGGAATTTGCTTTGTAGGCAAAAATGATTCTAGGTTTGTTTTTCAAATCTGTTTTTAACTGATAGCTTTATGAAAGCATTAGGGAGACAAAACCAATTGGAACAAATTATGCTGGTAGAGCTGATGTGAGGTCTTCAGCAGGAACTTGCTGATGACCATTTTACAACTTGGTGTATTGTTTAGAATAGCAAAACACCAAGGACATGTTAGCAAAATAGAAAAGAGCTTTTCCAGCAGCCTCTGGTGATGTTAGTGGGCCCTTTTTATTGTACAGTAGAGTTGAAATCTTCTACAAATACTGGACTCTGTATCATTGACTTCAGTGTTATGTTTGATTTACTTTATTGGAACATTTACATATGTGTAAGCTACTTTTCCTGTGTTGTTTTCCTCACCTCTTCAACTGTCAAAAAAAAGGCCGTCTCATGTAGGGTGAGTGTAGCATTTTTGGGGCTTTCAGTGGGGGAGGGAAGGAGAAGATTTCTTAGAGAAGCGTTGTACCAGAGAGACTGAAAAATATTCCTGAAAGGAAGACCTCTGTGTTCCTCAGAAGCAATTTGCAGAAGTTCTTGCCATTCTAGACTAAATTTTGTTGACACACATTCAGAGCAGGTCTGCTTTCATGTACAGTGACAGTGATTATTTGATTCAGGCCAGAATCAGGGTACACATTAATTTGCTGGTTATGTTAATAGTGGGAAATGTGTTGCGTGGGAAATGTGTTGCATGGGATTTTCTCGAAGAGAACACAGCTAATTCCATAAATATTTTTAATATTTATTAATTTTAGCAGTGTAAGTATTCTGGATGTTATTATAGTGAAAATATATTGAAAAATGTTGACCTTTATGGCAGTAATTAATGCTGAGCTGGCTCTCAGTTTGTGCTATTAATTGTCCTGAACTCAGAAGAAGAACTTGAACCCAGCAGTAAGTGAGACATTTGAGAAGCTTTGACACATATTTTAATTTTATTTTTTTCAAGGATAAGATATCCTTGGTCTACTGTGAACTCATGAAGACGCTCCTCCTAAATGGAGTTAAATATGGGGCAGATTTATAGGAAAAAATGTTGTGTTTCCTGGCCTCTTTGAACATGCACCTTGAGCAAGGGTTTGGACATATAAGTTGTGGAGAATCTTGCTGTGATTATGTTATGGTTCATTTGTGTAGGAGGACCAGCATGAAGTTTATGTCTATTCTTAAATGCCACAGTTTGTCATGTGAAGTTTTTACTCATCCATCTTCATAAGTAGATTCAGAATCTGCTAAAATGCTTCACAGGTTCAGAATACTGTGAGGTTATTAACATTTTCAGAAGATTGGAAGGCATGTTGCTTCTTTCGAATAATTAATTGCCGTAGTGTAAATGGTGATGCTGAAAGCAATGAGCTAAGAAAGAATATTCCAGTAAGTATTTTAATATTTTTTCCAGCTGAATATCAGGCTCTGTGCAGCAGTGGAACTGGCATGACTGCAGGAGGAAATGGTAAGATCACCTAATGTAATTCAAACTATAGCACTTTTGTCTGAAAGTGTTGCCTTGATATCCTTAATTTGTAAGCCATGCTGGTGGGGATGGTGACAGAAGAGGATGGGAGAAAGGCTTAGGGTGAAATGAATGGAGTATGGAGTTTCAGAATCATGACATTTCACCTGTGGGGCCTCTGTTTTACATCATGGAGTGTATGTAAGTGCCATTACAAAATAATGACAAATTTTAGAGAAGTGTCATTACCTGCATGACTGTATATGTAAATCATATTTGCATATTTCAGGTGAAATCATCCTGAAGAATAAAGCCATATTGAACATTGAGCTTACTCATGTTTTCATCTGTCAGAATAGGCCAGGGTTTGTTTAACTACAGAGAAGAGGAAAATGATTGCAATAAAAGCTTTGTAGTCATAGAACTGTGAAACTTCAAGCTCTTAAGTCAGCCAATGCTTACTAGTAGATTTGCTGGCAGTAGATAGGGAAAAGCACTCAAAAAGGAGGGATTTTAATGCTTTGGCAAGTGATGCCATCTGGAAATGCTATGAATCAGGAGATATGGGGAGTATTAATACATGGGCTTTTCTAAATCTAATCTGTTATCCCCAGTTTAATATTCCACTTCTAACCTACAATTGAAAGTTTCCTAAGTGACTGTGGGCTAGAGATAAATCAATGCTAAAGAGATGCTTTTTTCTCTTGAGTGTGAATATTTAGGTGTGAATTTTCTGATCAGAACTACATAATTATAAATATGGAGCAGCCAATGTTAATGATATTGAAACTGTCTTTTTCTAGTTTGGAGAATTAACCCCTACAAGCCCTCAACAACTGGCTCTGATGTTTGGGTTTTTTTACTTTTATGTAGATATTAATGAGTGCTTGTTGGATCCTGATCTCTGTCCAAATGGAAGGTGTGAGAATCTGCATGGAACATACAAATGTTATTGTGACCCTGGATATGAAGTAGACTCAACTGGGAAAAACTGCATTGGTATGAAATGTCTTAACCCCAAAGTATTTATAAAGGATCATCATATCCTTTCTCAAACTCTGTTGGCTAAACTACCCAAATCTATACTTCTAGTCTTTTCATAAAAGCAGAGGCTGCAGCCTGCTGTGGAACATGACTGATCTGACCAGTGTACAGCATTTTGATGAAGTCTGACCAGTGCCTTGTATAGTCGTGCCAGAAATTCTCCATTGCCCCATGGAATATCCTGCCTAAACTGACTCTAGAGTGCATTAGTCTTTTCTCAAATGCGTGTTATACTGTGGGATCAAAGTCAGCCTCTAATTGGGAGTTACATCCAGAGTTTTCTCACTAGCCTTCAGCTGATGAGTTCTGGTTTCTAGCATGTTATTGTTACTGGCCCCTAATTGCAAAGTTTTGAATGTTGGTGATTATATTTCATCTTATTTTTCTTGTTCATGTTGTCAGGATTAATTTAGCCTTGCCTGATTCTCTATATTGGTAATAACTTCCAGCTTAGTGTTGTCCACAGTTTTTGATTCCATTCATTTTTTACTTCTGCATTACAGTGAATATTTTATAGTCCCAAGACTGATCCTTGAAAGCATTTCCAATATCCTCACTTCGTCATGATAATTCTCTTTTTTAATATATCCTACTGTAACCTCTCCTTCGTCCAGCTCTGGAACCACCTTAAAATTCTTAAATTCCTTTCTGTTATCTCCAGCTTACATAATACTTTTATTTGGGTTCTGTATTTTCTACTTAAACCTAAATAGCTTAAGTCATCTGTGTTATCCCAGTCTAAACTATCCATTATCTTAAAAAAAAAAAAAAGTTGATTTTTCTTAGATACAAATCACACTGTAATTCATCCCATTTTCCCATTTGCTTCTTTGGCTTTAATTATCCATGTCCCATTCCAGTGTTTGCTTGTAGCTGATGGCATCTCTTCTCCCAGTCCATCTGTGAGTTTTCCAGCTGCTCCCCAGCCCACCCTGTTGTAGCCCACATCCATGCTCCATCACAGCTGTTTCCCATTCTCCCATAATGTTCCACCTGGCCCTCTCTCAATTTTTCTGAACTCCGGTGAAGCTTCCCACATGGTCTGTTTTATTCTGCAAGTCTCCCTTCTTTTCCTAGCACTTTTGCTGTTCCCAGCTGCTGCGCTGACCCTCTGAGCCTTCCCAACTTCTCTCAACACTTTCTGAGGCCTCTCTGACTTAGCCAATTGTTCCTGTCTGCTCTTTGGGTCCCTCCTGGTCTTCACCTGCTATTCATGGCCCATTGCCACCTTCTTGCAACTTCTCTCTAATGACCACAGTTCTTCCAAAGATTTCCTCAGGGTTCTTGAAGTTTAGCACTAGCAATCCTATTTAAATTTTTCATCTCTGAAGCAAGTGTAGACTTACATTAGCCTTGTTAAGTGTAACAGCTAAGACAGTTCAGAGCCAGCCTGGAAAAAACAGTGACTTAAAGACCAGGATGATCAGCAAACCTTTTCAAACCAATCCTCTCCTTGTTTCTTTCATGACTGTGGGGGCTGCTGTGCAGGGACTCAGAGACTGCATAGACCTAGTCCACAATAAAGGCAGGAGGAAAGTGTGATTCCCAGCTTTATTTTGGGCTGTGGTGTGGCTCTCACATACTATGAATATGTGAGGAAAGGAAGTACAAGCTCTTGTGCAAACCTGTTGTCTACAAAAAGAATCCAGTATTCATATTCCACACATACCACATTCCCCTGCCCTATTTGTCTCCTCTGAAACATGGCTCTTGGGAGGGAAATTCCATCTTGACTTCTATTCCAGAAATGTTTTATTTCTTAAAAAGTTCTTTATTTTCATTGTAGATATTGATGAATGTGCACTGAACATGCTGCTTTGTGACAATGGGCAGTGCAGAAATACCCCTGGAAGTTTCACCTGCACCTGTCCAAAAGGATTTGTATACACTCCTGATCTAAAGACATGTGAAGGTAATTGGTAACACACCATTTTGTCCTTGTTTTATTCATTTGGATTGTTCTCAGATTGTGCCAGAAATACTTTGAACCTTGATGGGGATATAATGTGTAAAACTAAAAAAATCACTGTAAATAAATTCTATGGGGAAGTAGGAGAATGAGGAGAGACAAGGCCAAAATGAAACCATTAGATAGCCCCATGGAGTAGCCTGTATTTACCCTCTCTGTTTACTACTAGCAGTGAGCCCACACTGTGCCAAGGGTGAGAAAAACCAAACTTTACAAATGTGTTTTGTGAGGAACAAAGCCAAAGGGCTCCTAGTTTGGACCCTTTTTGAGCCACAGACAGTTTTAATGTGTTAGTGTGTCTTTGGGACATGTTCATTGTTAGTCTGT
The DNA here is from genome assembly GCA_013398055.1 of Ifrita kowaldi. Classification (NCBI taxonomy): domain Eukaryota; kingdom Metazoa; phylum Chordata; class Aves; order Passeriformes; family Cinclosomatidae; genus Ifrita; species Ifrita kowaldi. Next base: position 614,826 of record VZRS01011110.1, read on the forward strand.
TGTGAAGAGTTTCATAACAGAAAAGGGGAATATCGGGAAGACTGATTACGAGGAAAGCTTCATCCCCATTTTCCTAAATTGTAAAGAGCCATATGTAATTTTGTTGATGTTTTCTGGCACTAACAGCAGTGTGTTTCTTTTCTAGATATTGATGAATGTGAATCTAACCCCTGTGTTAATGGAGTGTGCAAAAACACACCAGGCTCTTTCGTTTGTGAATGTTCTCCTGAAAGTACTTTGGATCCAACCAGAACCATCTGCATAGGTATTTATTCTTCTGAGGATTTTATGTCTGGTGATTAAAAATGTCCAGTGACATGTGAACATTGTACACCAGGTTTAGAAAATACTGTAAAATAACTTGTGTAGATAAATATAGTGGAAAACATAACAGAAGCAATGTTAAGAAAGTGCTTGTTTTCACCATTCCCATGGGTGCATAAAGTGCACTTGGGAGCTTGGTGTGTTTCCATGCCAAATTTGAAAGAGGTGAAAATTTTTTCTAGCCAACACAGTAATGTTAAGACTAGTACTTCAGATCTGTGCTCACCTCCTTAATTTCTCCTATAATAAGGTGAACATGTTCTAATTAGGATCTGCTCTCTGGAAAGAATTTTCTATTTGAGATGGAGCATGAACAAGTTATGCACAGTCGAGAGCAGCTCGAGAGCATCCACAGACAATGCTGTGATTCTCATACTCTGGGGGCTCGTAATTTCCTTTCTTGCCTGTTGTGTTGGGACAGTAATTTATAGCTCTTGTCTAGTCAGTGAGGAAAACTGTAGGACTACAGCTGTCTGATCCTTAGCTATCTCCTGCCACTCCCTATATGGGAAAATACCCAAACTGGGGGATCTAGCAAAACAATGGAAGATGTAGCAAGGGTTCATGTCTACTCTGTTCTTCTGCATGTGCCCCTAATCTGGGTCATAGTAAATACAGGGACTCAAATCTTGGATGTTATTGACATACTGCCTGTTAAGGACAATAAGCATAAACTAGGATTGATTTTAGGCTATAGTCCAGCATAGAGAAGGTTAAATTAAGAGATTTTAAAATAAATTTAGTTCTGATGTGGTAAATTATAGTGAAAGGATGATTCTTTTTCATGGTTAAATTCACATGTGTTTGTAAATACAGTAATGCATAATGCTAGAGAATCTGCATTAAAATACATTGGTTTTTTTCCAAACAGAAACTGTCAAGGGTACCTGTTGGCAGAACATAGTGAATGGAAGGTGTGAAATAAATATCAATGGAGCAACTCTGAAGTCCCAGTGCTGCTCCTCCCTAGGTGCTGCTTGGGGAAGCCCGTGTACACCATGTGAACGAGGTAATGCTGTTCATTTTCCTCAGGAACCTGGGACTTTTCCTCCTCTGAGGCTGGTCCAGATTATTGTCAGAGAAGTTGGACACTGGGTAGACAAATAACTTCAGTTGTTCCGTTATCAAGCTGTCATTGCTTATTCAGTCCCAAAAAAGAGAAGTCTTAACATTTGAGAGGTAGCATGTAGCTATAGAAGGTTCTAACTTCATTTAACAGTAAATACTTGACAAGTCTAAGCACTGAAGGGAAGGGACCACACCTACAGTCTGTAACTTGCAGCCTTACTTTAGCATGGTTTGTCATAATTGGTGATCTGGAGTTCCTAATGATGTAGCAATAAATGCATGTTCCCCAGAGATCCCAAGGAAATGTTCGCAACAAATGGATCTTTGGTGTGGTAATGGAGGGAGGAGAGGGAGTAGCCCTTTTTATTATACTCTGTAGATTAACTGATGACCTGGAGACTCATACAGTTGATCAAGAAATGGGTTGAGGTCGCTGCATATTCATTTGATAATTTTACTGAACTGTGGGATGAGCTGGGAACCCAGGGATGAGCTGATGAATGCAGAAATGTGTGTGGGTTGTTATTTCTATATCCTGAAAGCTGCCAGTTTGCTCAAATCTTTGGTTAATTTCATTCTGTGTATCTTAACAGAATTCATCCTCATTCATCCATGGTAAATAGGGTTGTAATGTGCTGTGATGAAGTGAAATGAATTAATTGGTTTGAATGAAGCAGCAATCATAACCACTTTTGGGTTAGCTAGCTGAGACACATGGGAAGCAAAAGAGGATAAAGGCTGACACTCTATATAGTTGATGTAGTTGCCCCATCTTATCTCTTTATTATTTCAGAAACTACTGGGATACTGTCTAAGCACTCAGACTTCTCATAGCAATAAACTAGATAATGTTTCACATGATCAGTTTTGCACAATAAATTAATGTTGAGTTTTGGACTCTAGTGTTCTGAAACTTCACTTTTGTTTGTTTTACAGACCCAATATGTCAAAAGGGATATTCAAGAATAAGAGGAACATTGTGTGAAGGTATTTATTGTTGCCTTAACATAAATCAGAGCTTGAATGAAAAAATGCCAGTGTTTTGATTTAAGTGGTTAATTTAGCATAGAGGAACAGTATGCCAAGTTCTTACCTCGTGTTGTTCCATTGACTTCATTAGAGTTATGTCAGGGATGAATTTGGTTTCAGTTTGTTTAACATTCCTGCACACTCACAGTTTATCTCAAAGTACACACTTGCAAATATAATGTCTACCAGTATAAGGAGGTGTTTTTTTCTCTTCAAATACTGTTAACTGAGTAACCTGTTTTTACAAAGTATATATCTTATATATACTACAAAACATGGCATAATACAGTGGTATAAGCCATTACCATGCTTTAGAAAAAGAATGTTCACAGACTGTAGTTCACATTAGTTTTCTTTTTTTTTTCCCCTAACCTTGGCTTTCTCCCACACAACATTATATGAAATCTTACACATTCCAAAACATATTTTCACTGTCCTATTAAAAGAAAAAAAAAAAAAGAAAAAGCATCAGGACACAGTTATACTTTGGTTAAAGAAAAGGTTAAAGATATTTTAGATGTGTAGTTTTTTGCTTGGTATGAGATGACTCTATACTGTTCTGTGAGAATTGAAGGTCCCACCCTATTTCATCTCTATTTGAATTGATTTGAACCCCTGGAAAAGTACTGCATATTTACATAATATGCAGAAGCTCAGAGAGTCTCAAACTGCTGTGGGTCATCCTGACTGACAACAGCTGACATGACACTGCAGTTAAAATATTTTTTAAAAATTACTCCCATATGTAGCTTCCATAAAGAAACATTGTTTTTTTTCCCTTAAATAAAAAAAAGAGAAAGAAAAGAGGAACACCCTCACACATACTCTTTGCTTTCCAAATGATGACTGAATACCTTGGCACGTCTGTGCTGCAGACCCACTGTACATAACTTATCTGACCTCAGCAACACTTTGTGGAGTGTGTAAGTGAAAGAAAAGAAAAAAAAATGTGGGCCCACCTATCTCTCTTCACAAGGAAAGTCTTAGAACATTTTCAACACTGCTGGGATGGAAAGTTTCTACTTCCAAGATACAGACATAACTGTTTTCAACATTTCCTTTACCAGCACATTGGATTACATCTATTACATGCTTTAATCTTTCTCATTTCAATGGGACATGGATAGCCCCAGGTTTTTCGGAGTAGTTTCCCTTCCTTGTAACATTATGAAGCCTTACTTGGTTTTCAACCAATGTAAGCATTTTTCAAGACAGGGAAAGGTCTCTAGGAAATTTACTGGTGAGTTAGAGACAGGAGTAAGTTTAGTTCCCAAAAGGTGATAATAGTCAGTTCTCCCATACACAGCCCATGTAAAATGAGTAATAGATCTTGTGCAAGGAAATAAGCAAACTAAATTGGCAGCATTCCTGTCGTTTACGGGTGAGCCCTGGAGTTGTCAGCTGCAATATTGCTCACAGGCCATGAACAGTGTTTCAGTGGTTTCTAATAATCCACTGGCTTTGCTTCATACCTTCCAGTCAATTTACAGTATCTGTTCAAGGGCAGAGGCCACTGATTTGCCCCCCAGTGTTTATCCTCCATTGTGCTCCGTGAGGTTTAGGAGATGCAGAGCCTCTTTGCACCAGGAGTTTTGTCTGGAGGCCTAACCAGCCCAACCTTCCCACTTCTTGGTTACTCTATACCTGAGTATTCATCTACAGTTTGCCAGTCATTCTTTTTCCATTTCTTGTTCTTATCCTCTCCTGACTTAAAAATTGCCACTCTTTATCTTGGAGCCATGTTTAATGCTGGAGGCTTCTTCCCAAAGGCAGTTGTGAAGCACATGCTTTCCACAAAGGACATGTGTGGGAGGACCTCACACTTAGGTTACTGAACATTTATTGAAGCTCAAGCCAAGCTAACGCATGTAATCAAAATATCCTTACCCAAAAGTGCTAAATTGGCCTCTTAAGTATAGAAATACAGTTTTTACTTGACGAAGTTAAACTCTGTGTGCAGTTGTAAGGAGGTTTTTTTAATATATATAAAGTTGCTAGTTGCTGACAAGGCCATGGGGCCAGATTTCAAATGGCAGTGTAGTTTCCAGACATGCAGATAGAAAAAAAATTTCAAAAATCTTAAAAAAATACTGAATCTAGTTGGAATAATGCATGTCATTTTGCACTTACCTTGGTCTTTCTTTGCCCATTTGCTTCAAATATCTGGCCCACAGTGAGTATGAAAATGGATATAGTTTTTAAACACCCCTCCCTTTTCTGTTACTTTTGAGTTTGATTTCAGTGTATGTAGAAATGACAAATAGCAACAGGTATTATTTCTGTTCATCAGCAGTTTTCTGTAATTAATTGCTTCTGGCTGACTTGCTTAGGGAACTGTAAATGTGTTGAATTTTTTCAGGCCGTGAAAACTGCTGTGGTTTCTTACTTTATCCTAAAAACATTAGAATATTATTATTTTCTGTATTTTTGCTAATTTGTTCATGTTTAGCATGCTAGTGATTACTCTTACTCACATCTTTTTAATAGATGTTAATGAATGTGAGGTGTTTCCTGGAGTCTGTACAAATGGGCAGTGTGTCAATACCTTGGGATCATTTGTTTGCCAGTGCCCCAGTGGAATGACTTTAGATGCTTCTGGACGAACTTGTCTTGGTAGGTATTAATTCCATATACAGGTCTACTAGGGAAGAGCAGATTTATGCAGTGACCAGTGGTTGCACTGCATGTTTTCTAACAAGTAAGGAAAAGTATTTTTGTCCATTTTTCAAATGGAATTAGTCAGGGACATGAACTTAGTTCAGCTGGAATAGGAACAGATTCCAGTGGTAGTAGCTAAAGCCCATTACTGTCTGCTAGCTGGTGAATAGCATTGATTCCAGATTGTTCATCTGACAAATCTACAGATCATGTGTGCTCTTAGCACTCTTCATCTGCAGCCCCGCTGAAACCACCTTCCACAAAGGCTGGAATGGTGGAGGACACACCATTGTGGCCTGGGACTTGGCCACACCATGCACCTTGATGGAGGGTGCAACAGAACATCCAAGTTTTGCATGCTGCCCACCCACAGCACCTTTGTCCGTTTATGCCAATAAATGCCCAAGATTTGTCTCTGAACAAGGCATAGCTCGTAGTAACTAAAAGGCCTTATGTAAGTATGGCAAGCTGGAATGTTTAAAATCCTTTTCTGATCCAAAGTTTACTTCAAGTGTTGAGCACCATTTTTCAGAGTGGTGCTTTAGACTTACTTCAGCTGTTAATTTCTGAGTTTAGCGTTAATATTTTTCTGTTAGGAATTATGCAGTGAGCTTAGTATGCTCCTCCAAGTCCACAAAAACATGGAGCAAACCCTCCTGTGAAGGCGTTTTGGAAAAAAAATCCTGTGCAGTGAACTAAATTTTCTCTTTCTTTCTCCACATGTTGTTGAATTGCCCAACAGACATTCGCTTGGAGAGTTGCTACCTGCAGCACGAGGACGAGCAGTGCACGTCCCAGATCCCGGGCCGGCACCGCATGGACGCCTGCTGCTGCTCCGTGGGGGCAGCCTGGGGCTACGAGTGCGAGGAGTGTCCTCTCAGGGGAACTCCTGAGTTTGAAGCTCTTTGCCCAAGGGGACCTGGGTTCTCCACGAAGATAGAGATAAGTGGGAAGCCTTTCTCTAAAGGTATGTGATCCGTTTGTGGTTAATTGCCAGCAAATCCTGAAGGCTTTTACTCTTCCATCAGACAACTCCTGTAGGTTTGAAAATTTCGGTGATAGGCACTTCACTCGCCCTAAGGCACGTTTGAAAATCCAATTAGATTTCATTGCAACTAAAGCCCAAATAAAATACAAGAGAATTTAGTTTGTGTTACAGACCATTAAATACCATGTAATACTGCAGCCTCAAAACACAGAATTTGTGTCTCTCACTAGAGAGGTTAAATTGTGAAGGGTGCAATAAATGTAATTCTGCTGTGGAACAACCAAGAAATGGTGGATAATTTTGGGAATTTCTTGTGAAACTACTTGGAGAAGTAGAGGAAATAGCTTCCAGGATGATGGCTCAAATCAGAGAATTTTATTTACTGTAAACCAAGTCATGTTATGACTCTTGTTGGTAAACTTCCAGCATTAAATGAGAATCACAGTGACACCCAGCACCATGTGCTGAAAGCTGTCTTCCCAGGGTTACCAGTGAGGTTAAGCTGGACAATGTCAGAAGTTACCCAAAAACTAAACATTATGAAGTCTGAAATGAGGGGAAAATATATATGAATGACTATTGCTGTTGTTAGTTTCAGCCTTGGTTTTATAAACAGTTACTAAGCCACTACTATCCATAAAGAAAAGTGGCATGTGCTTTTATTTATGCTCATTATGTTTTCTGTGACTCATGGAAGTCACATTATTCTCAGAAATCAGAAGACAGAGTGATTCTTTGGAAGCTCTCTTTGCCTTGATCCTCTGTCCACTGAAATATTACTGAGCTGCAGATCACATCCTGCAGGACAAAGGGGAGACTAATACTAATTTTGAAATTAGTTCAAAAGTTTTCAAACTAATTTTGAAATTAGTTCTTAGTGAAAGAAAGCGTTCTTGGCAATTCCAGCACAGAGTGGCTACGCTATTAGGTAGGGAGAAGTTAGTTTATATAGTGTGGACTAATTTTCCCAAAACGAGGGGTCACTGTCGTGAAAAAAGATGTGCTGTGATGTCAGCATTGCTCTTCTGTGCACTGGTTTTGTATGAAATTATAACATCATATGTCCATACGATCTCATTTTCAGACATCAATGAATGCAAAATGTTCCCCAGACTTTGTACCCATGGAAAATGCAGAAATACCATTGGCAGTTTTAAGTGTAGATGTGACAGTGGATTTGCCCTTGATTCTGAAGAGAGGAACTGCACAGGTAAACTTCATGGATGTCTCTCTCATGGCTTTGAATTGAAAAGGACAAACTGAACTCCTTTGAAAATCCTGTGAACGTGTTTTGTGTTACAGATATAGATGAATGCCGCATCTCTCCCGACCTTTGCGGCCAAGGCATCTGTGTCAATACTCCTGGAGACTTTGAGTGTGAATGTTTTGAAGGCTATGAAAGTGGATTTATGATGATGAAAAACTGCATGGGTATGTTTTTTATAGACCTTAGATGTGCAATAGTATGCTATGTGCTAGTATGCTGGGCATGATTTATTTGGAGGGTTTTTGAAGGTTTCATTGTGCCTGGGTTTAGATCTCTCTCATTTTGTGAGCCTTATTAAAGCTAAATTTAAACATGAATTTGCTGCTTCTGCAGGCTGGCAAAGCATATATAAGCAAGGGACAGGATTCTAGGATGTTAACTTTATCCCCACAATCCCCTTTTTGCTAAGTGGGAACACCACCCTGAACCTTGAAGTTAAGGTAAATTAAGATTTAGAAGAAGCCCTTTTGAATTTATTTTATTTTTCTAAGTGCACTGTGGTGCTAGGGATGATTGGCTCTAGGACAGGCTGCAGGGGGGATCAGGGCAGCTGGTGCTGTGATGGGCTGTGGTGAGGGATGTGCTGGCCCTGCAGTGATGTGCCTCCCCTTCTCCTCACAGACATCGACGAGTGTCAGCGCAATCCCCTTCTCTGCCGAGGTGGCACCTGCATCAACACAGAGGGAAGTTTTCGGTGCGATTGTCCTCCAGGCCATCAGATATCACCAAATATCTCTGCATGTGTAGGTGAGACATGCAGGCAAATTCAAGATTGTGCACAGCGTTTTGTGCCACTCTTGTGCTGTGCATTTACAGCGTTTGCTGTAGTATCATTTTCAGGACTAAAATGTGTTCCTCTTTTCCTTCTGCAACAGACATTAATGAATGTGAGCTGAGCACCAACCTGTGCCGAAATGGCCGTTGTGTCAACCTGATTGGAAAGTATCAGTGTGCTTGCAACCCTGGGTATCAGTCCACACCAGACAAGCTGTACTGTATCGGTAAGGACAGAATCTGCACAGGAGCTCTAGCAAACAGGGAAGATGAAACACAGTTGTTTCAGTTTGGTAGTTATATGAAGTCATTTTTAACCATGATCCAAAAAATCTGTTACAGTTTGTCAACACAGTATGCAAAACCTCCAAAAGATGCACATCCATTTTTGAGAGAAATGAATGAAGTTATAGTAATGCTGCACTTAGCTGAGTAACAGATTATTTTTTCTTGTAAATCAATCGTGATACATAAAATCATGTACTATTTTGAATGCCCCAAGACTTCAGACTTTGATGATTAAGAGGGAGTAACTTGTTAGATTAGTTACATATTTAATTAAAAATCATTATTCCTGCTGGACCATGAAACAGAATAATCTGGTTTGATTGCATACATTCCTTCTACTGTGCCATGGAAATACATGAAAAATCCACTGTCTTTAGTTCTGCCAAGTAGTTTTTTACCTTGATCCTTACAAAAACTTTGTTGCCCTAATGATACTGTGGTAACTTAGCAGTGATATTTCTATATGTAGAAGGAGAAGCACAGAAGTATTTGTATATGCAGTCAGGTATCATCTCCTTCCATCCCTGGTTTGCCTGACATCCATCCCAGTGCCTGCCTTGGCAAACACTTGAATGTTAGTGTGCAAGCTCCAAGTGTAGATTCTGGATTGATGCTGTATTGGAAAGCTGACTCAAAGTGTGTCCTTAAAATGTGCTTTAAAGTAAAAGGTATTGTGAGTTTTAACTGTAATTTTCTCCCTTTTAGATATTGATGAGTGCAGTATAATGAATGGTGGCTGTGAGAACTTCTGTACAAACTCAGAGGGCAGCTATGAATGTAGCTGTAAACAAGGCTTCGCACTCATGCCAGACCACAGGACATGCACTGGTAAGGGAGATTTTGGGAACTTTTCTGCTTGAAGGGTTTATTTCAATAGTTTAAAAATGGACCTTCTTTTTAAGATTAAAGGTATTGTAACAAATACACTGTTAAAAAAAGGAAAATAAATGGAAAGTGAAGTTCTTTTTCTGAAGTAAACATCTCCAAAGTATCAGAATTGGGCAACTGCGGAAAGAAGTGCTTTGAAGGGAATTGATTCTTCATAATTTCAGAAAATGTACAAGTTGATTCTGATTTTAATAAGAAAAAACCTGTAATTTTTTCAGTACAAGTTGAATTTTCCCCCTTAAGGTATTATATTAGATCCAAATCAAAAACAGCTTGAGCACCATTAAAAAAATTATCATGAACAGAAGCCAAAATGCTGTGCACATGTATTGTCTAGTTATGTTGGAGAGAGGATAGACAGAGGCACTAGAAAAGAAGCTGGTTGCTCTTTTCTGTGGTTGTGTGGTATCTGCTTTTCAGCAAGCAAGAAAATTCCTATTTTTAATTCTTTGTTTAGTCAAATGCAAGTATGCTGCATTGCTTCAGAGCTGAAAAACTTGCAGAGAAATTGAAATCTGGATAGTATAAATCTTTCTTAGGAAACAGGTCTTCTGCACTCTTAAAAGGGTTTGTGAGAAAATTTTCAGAGCTCTCTTATGGCCGGGTGATCTCCTTTGGGAGTCTGGGAGTCATAATCCCAGGAACTGAATTGCACTTGGTGATTTCCACATAGGTTCCTGGAAAGATGATTTTACCCTACTTTTCTCTTACTTCTTGCTTCACAGCCACTGGCCTGATGAGGCTTGTGAATATTTGCCAGCTGTTTGCCAATTCCATCCAAGAGCTCCTTGAAGAGCATGAGAATTATAACAGGGTTAATCCCTTGGAATAGAATTGCCTTTATGGTTGAACAAATGGAGAGTTTTCTATACTGAATTAGTAGGGCGCTCACATTTAGAATTTGTAAATATTTATAGACCTCGAACCAGGGTCTCAATTACCCTGAGGCCACTCACTACCATTCCAGAAGATAAAAGAGCCCTAAAGCACAGTAAAATGTAGTTTCCCCCCACATTGTAGCTTGCTCTGTCAGAAAGATGTAAAGTAGCCAGCCTTCAGCAAGTATCAGACCCTCATTCAAAGGAAGAATTCAACTAGAAAAAGTGCAGATTTGATTAACCCCGAAAACCTAAAATATTTAGATTAGAAGAAGTTTGCTTTAGCTCAAGTTTCTAGAAAAGGCAAGCTTTTTCAAAACCTTGCCCAAACATTGGTGTTTGGGGCACTTTTTCAATGCAAAAATAAAACCAGTTGATCAAAATTGTGCCTCAGCCAGAATCTAAACCCAGTGAGAGGATTAGAGTGACATGAGAGGGAAGGGAGCAGGGTCTCTGAGCCACTGTTTTGTTCTCATCTTCTTGACTTGACTGGGGACCAAATGACCCAAGTGTGCACTTGGACAGTCTTTGGGATCTCAAGTCCCCTGGCTTGAAACAGTTCTGTGCTTTACTCCCCCTTGTCCTTAGCCACCCAAACACATCTCTAAACTCAGAACCAGAACTGATCATTTGGAGCACCTTCCTGCACATTAAACTAAAAACTTTGGGATAGGAAACTATCATCTTTCTGTTCTCAAAGTCAAAACAGAAGCATCTGCCTTTGCTGTGGGGAGGGGACGGATTCTCAGTGGTTTGTTCACACATTTGCTTGACCCTAAGCATGTCCATAGAAGTTTGGTGTCAGATCTTACCTTAGTTGAGAATTTCTGCATATCTATATCCAGCCTGGACTTGAAAAATAGAATTTCCTTCACTGGCCAGCTGTAATAACTATTAGCTATTCATTTTCATACTCTCCTCTAATAAGGACTTGAGTGCAATAGCCACACATAAAAAGGTTTAAATAGCAGAAACACCAGACATCTTTGGATGTCAAGTCAAATCTAAGAAAATATCCAGAGATGTGAGGGGTCACCTTCACTACCCTATTGGTATTGAAGACGCTGCTTCCTTCTCTTGAAAAGATGTTATTTACGTATGTAATAATCTGTTGAATATTCAAAATTCACATGCTAAAGTTTTGCCTCTGCCCAAACCAATAAGAATAAAAATAATTTATGACATTTCCTTTCCATTGCACTAAATATCTGGTTTTACACTGTTAGGTGTTTGTGCATGGTACCAGATACAATAAGACTGTGACCTGCAATTGTGAAACACCTATTTTACATTTTCAGTTTTCTCTCTGTGTGAACATGTCTTTTATCTTTAACATCACACAAAGCTGGAAGCCATCACAGAATATATTTCCTGATAATTGAGCTGGTAAGAATGCTGTGCAGTTCAGTAGTAGGTCAGGTTTGAATTGGTGAGGTTATGCATAAATAATCAGCTCAATTAGGAGAAACAACAGGTTCTTTGTCAGCTGATTTTCCCCCAACTGTGAAATCGGTACAGTGACAGGTTTGTAAATAAAGTTCTTTATTTCTGTCATTATTATTCCCATTTCTAGAGCTTAATTTTGCATGTTAATTCAAATTCCATTCCAAATTAACATTTTCAGGCTAATGTCCATGCCAACATTATTTGCTTGTTAAGATAAACAGAGACTGGTCAGCCTTCTTCCTTGCAGAAGTTGTGTATCCACACAAGCACTAGCTGCTAGAAATACAGCAGAATAATGAACATAATATTTTAAATTAATGTGAGTTCATTTTCTGCAGCTGCATAATTACTGCAATCCACAATAGGCTGCTCTGATAATGAGTTACAACCTTTCTCTTGGAGAAGATTCCTGAATCTTGTCCTTTTTGTGCTGGTTTTTTTCCCATGGTATCACTAGGCAGAGTTTCTGATTTTTGCTCTTGCTGGTCTGTGTTGGTGCTGACACAGGAAGATTCTAGGGATTTTTACAAGGAGCACTAACATAACCCCCGGGGCTCTGAAAGATTCCAGAACTTAGCATGGTTGCCTTAATATAATAAAGTATCTGCTTCTGGAGCTTGGCTCCAATCAGTGATGGCAATTTTATCAATTGAGAAAACAACTTTTCATCCCAGAGGATGTAACTATATGGCTGGCCAGTCAGCTGAAATGCTAAAGAAGACCATAAAAATCTCTTAGAGAAATAAATGTGTGTACTGTAATTATTCCCATCATAAGTTGAGCTGTTTCCAGTTTGTCACCACCCTTGAGATCTGTAGAGGTATTTTGCATGTATGATGGCTTTTTTAAGCTCTGTCAAGTTTGATTTTTTTTTCACTGAATTTGACTTCAGAGCTTCCATTGATTTCAACAATGATGGATTGTATCCAAGAATCCCCAATTATACGTGGCCTTGTGGTGTGACAAAGGTTCTGTTGGGGTTTATTTCTCTGAAGGAAAAGTTGGTTCCTGTTCCCACTTGAGTCAGAAGGGAATGTTTTGCCACTGACTTAGCTGAAGACAAGGAGTTTACTCATCAGGACAATTTTGCAATGTACTGCTCAGTTATTTGCAAGGATTCAATCTTCACCATGTTTATCAGAACATTAAAATGCTTACTTGCCACGATGATGGTTCATTGCATTGCATAAAGGTAACATATTTTAATCTGATTTTCCCCTGTAGATATTGATGAGTGTGAAGACAATCCTAACATCTGTGATGGAGGCCAGTGTACAAACATCCCAGGAGAATACAGATGTCTTTGCTATGATGGATTCATGGCATCTGAAGACATGAAGACTTGCATAGGTAAGTGAAAGTACATCTATTCCAATCTGCATTAAACGCAGAAAAATTATTTATTAAGGCACTCTTTCCAAATAGACAGACAATGATATCTAAAGAGTATTGCTCTTATCTCCTAATTTTGGTCACCTGACCATAGAACCAGCTCTATTGCACAAATGCAAATGTGGTCTGTGTATGTCCCTGTAGATTGGGGTGCAAACATGATCATCTATAGCATTGCATCTTTGGGTCCTCTTCCAGTGAGCTTTTTATGCAGCTCAGATGAAAGAATGCCTGCAGAAAGGAAGTGGATGATGCTGTGGAAGCATCAAGATAAATCCCCAGTGCTGATTTAAACTTGTCTCTAAGACAAAACTGTGTGGAAGTGTTGTACCTTGGTAGAACAGAGGCCTGAAACAGCGTATCTCCAAGCCCACGTTTTCACATTTTCATTTAAAATCTTGAGAGTGTCACTTCTCTTTGGGGAGAAATGTCTGACAAAACTAGACAATGCATGTGTGCATTTCTAAATGTATACACACACATGTGCATATATATGTAAAAATTATCAATAATCACAGTCATTCTTTGGGTAATGAACTGCACCTTAGTGTCTATTTTTAAGAAAAGCTGGCATTAAAGGCATGTTAATACAGATATGGTAATATAGCACTGTTACCCCAGATCTCAAAATGTATGCTAGGTAAGGAATAACTACCATGAGCAGTGTTTTCTTTGCATATGTAGACCTTTTTTTGTATGAAAATTCATATCTAAAGAGATTTTTCTAGTTACTTTCTAAGAATTATATTTAATAAATCTTAATTCATGGGCTTTTTTAGATGTTAATGAGTGTGATCTGCATCCAAACATCTGTCTGAGTGGAACCTGTGAGAACACAAAAGGCTCATTTATCTGTCACTGTGATATGGGATATTCAGGCAAGAAAGGCACAACTGGTTGCACAGGTAAGTTTTAAAGCTTAATTATTAATTTTTAGTTAAACTCATGAGTCTGCTTTTCTGGTGTTCAGAACCTCCTCTCACTGTGCTTCTTTTCACTTACTTCTGCTCTTATTTTACCTCTTATCCAAAGTTGTTGAGCTCGTGTTCTGCTAAATTTCAGTGGTATAGCATTCAGCCTGATGCTGCTTCTGCTGAAATGAGTGGAGCAAAGATTGGGATCAAAACTGGATGTATTACTGCACAGTTGTTCATCTAAGAGAACAGCAAATGCCTTTATCCATAACTTGACGAACTCCTGAGGACCTCAGTGCATTTGGATTAGTTAATTGTATACTATGCAAGCAAATAACAGGTATCTGTTCAAAGTGTTATTTGGCAAACACAGATGGCCTGAAATATGTGCTAAAATAGATTTTCAAGTGTCAACAATACAGTTACACAACTACATTCTGTCAGCAAAATCAGAATTTGCTTTATTACATGTATTACCAGCAAACAGAAATGAGATTCATATATACAGGCTCTGAGGGCATGATATTAATAATCCAAGTGCTAGTGTCCCAAGCCAAGGTGTTGAGAGTCTTAGGCTTTGCCCAAATATGAATGCAAACATATGTTTAATATAATTTTTAATGTAGACTTAGGGTAAACACATTTCTGGCAATGTCTTTGAGACACACTTTATTCTTAGTCTGCTTTTATTGTACAGATTTGATAATATATTTTTTTAAGTGCTCCAAATACATGAAGCTGTTTTTTAGAGCTCTCATGGAAAAATCTGCGAGCTGGAGTTGTATTTTGCATATTGGACTATGGATGAATAATTGTGCATTAGTAACAGCTGCCTTTGACTTACATATGAACTGATCTAAATCCAAGAAATCCCCAATTGTACCCTGTAGACCAACATTTCAGTGTTCTTTGTTTCTGTGCTAAATTATATGAAGATCTTCAGCACTGTAGACCTGAAAACCCTCACGCTGATCAGTTACACATGGTGCAGCTCTCAGTCCCAGCCTAAGGAGCAGGCAGGGAAGATGAAGCAATGAGTTGAAGGCAGAAGACAGAGAAAGGTCATGGAGGCAGGGGAGGAATCTGAGCTATGGCTTCTGGAGAAGTGCCTGGAAATAGCCACCATTTTGGCATCACGTGATTCAAAGTAGTGGCAAATGTCCCAAGCAGTATTTTTTTATTAAAGGAGAGGCCAGGAAATCCCTCTCTCCTGGTCCCAGCCAAGCCCTGACCTGTGGATGGACACTGTCTGTCATGAGGGCTCTTCCCACTTCCTTACACATTTTTACCTTTCCTGCTGCTTTTGTTTGCATGCCGATATTTCAGAGAGGATGACACTGACCAGGAAAAACACCAGAACATCTTAATTACAACAGATATTATGAGGGTAATAATTTCAGTAATTTGAAAGAGCTCAGTGGCCTAAGACAAAGAGGTGAAGTATCAGTTATGCTGGTACAGCTGAGATGGGACCATACTCAAATAACGGAAATTTTTGATTTAAATAAGAGAAGAGGAAGGTCATAGGTTGGTTTCATAATAAAAAAACTGTGTGGATACAGATCCCATGGTGACTACATTGTGCAGGTTCTCACCTTCTGGTTTTTAAAATGTCTGATTTACTGCTGGAGAACATTGAATTCCCCATTTCTTGCTTGCACAGTGTTAGAGCACAGTTGAAATTCCCAGGCTCAGGTACTGCAGATCATGAGAGCATCCTTCAATACTTCTTCTGGAAGGACCTTGCCAACAGCACCTTGACCCCAGAATTCAGTTCTTGTCTTAGAGACAGGTCAAAAAGGATCCACAGTTTTTAGGAATTCCCGTGGAAAAAAAACTTAAAAAAACGTGTACAGCACTTTGAATGGGAGATCCTCTGTTTCATGAGAACAACTAAATCATGTCCTTTGGATTCCATTCCAGTTTTGTCTAAATATTTCAGCTCCCTTGTCATTACTGACTGTTTCCATCCTAACAAGTAAACTTGTTTTTTTCCCCCCAATCATTTAACAGTATTCAGAATCCACCCACTGACTGACATTCCCATCCCACACAGATGTTAGTTCCCCTAGTTCTTCCCTCTCCTTGATTCTCAGTAAGAATGTGGACAGAGTTTAGTAACAAAAATACAATTTTTACAATACTGTGCAAGAATACACGCTGCAGCTGCAGGTTTCCAACATGAAGTGCTGTGAGTGGTTTAATTTCCATTCACAAGGCAAACTGTGATAATACTGGCTTAGAGCAGTACATTTTAGATTTTCCTAGGCAGGCAGTGGTCTGCAGCCACTAGAGAGAAGATTGCTGCGTTTTCCCCTATCCCAGTTCCAGATCTCCCAGCTTTATGACAAACACCTTGTCTCTAGTTTTTCTGTCAATAAGGTAGACGTGTACTTGTGCAGAAATGAAATCCTGGTTTGGCACTTGCATTTGTATTTTGTGATTCATCACCACTCTGGATTACTGCCTGTAAATCTGCAATATTTCACTGTTGATGTAGAGCCTTAAACTTGCTGTGATATTTTCACAGAGAAACAAATCCTTCTCTGACTCTCTCCCATCCATCCTTGCCGTTACAGCTGTGTGCACAGCTCCCCTGGTGGTTCCTGGTGGAGGGGGGCTTGCACAAGCTTAGGGTGTTCTTCACAGGGTCAGATTGAAAGAGCTGAACTTGGGCAGTAATTGCCCAACATGGCCAACAGATCAAAATAAATATGTTACAAGCCAGCTGGATTTCTCCACAGCAGGCTCTGGGAGCTGGAAGGCTGAGGGCAGGCTCTGACTCTGCAGGGGCCATGCTGTTGCCATGTGAAGAAAGGCTAGTGGAAGGTATTCAGCTGCAGCCTCGGTGTGGGCTGTGAGCTTGGAGAGTTTGGTGGTGAACATCACCCAGCCATGACGGCGTTGATGGATACGGGAGGAGTGAGTCTACACTGCATACCTGCATGGCTGGCAGGAGCTTGGTTCTAGAGAGGTCAGGCATCTGACACGGGGAAAGGAAGAGGTGAGCCTGTCCTTTGCACTCAGAAATATTTTGTGACTGGTATAATGTGCTCTCCTTGCCATTATTAGTGGCTTCTGGCCATTAATAATACATTGTGTTTCAGGCGTGATGGCACAAAAGAGTTCTGGTACCAGTGAAGGATATGTTTGCCCTCATGAATCTGGGAGCTGGCTGTGTCAGGCCAAATACCAGAAGATAAAGATACTGAGATGCTGCCCACCAAAGGGGGGTATTACAGGAGGAGTGTACTGGCAGTAGGCACCTGTCCAGCAATAACATGCTGTGCCCCAGCGTGCTGATGATGTAAGGATGGATAGCAGGCAAGAGCTGAACTGTCCCATGTGAAACTCCAAGAGTACAGTATGCTGAATAAAATCTGAGAGTGATTCCAAAAGAGAAAACAATTGTACATCTAGGAAGATCAGAAGAGGGGAATTTTTCCATATATTTTTCTACTTGTATGAGTGCCAAGTTGAAATTCACAGTCTTTTCCCTCTGAAAAGCCTTCGTTTTTCCTACCTGATTACATGGGCAGCAACCCAGGAGGAGGAAATGCCTTGTGACTTCCACCAGACGACTGGCCCTTGGGGAACTGGACCCAGGCTCGAAATACCAGTGCAACGTCAGTGTGATAAAATGCACAGATATGCAGAGACTGCCAAAAAAATGTAAAAGTCAGAAAATGCTTAAGGGATTTGCATAATTCCTGACAAACAGTACTGATTTATAGGTGGAGTCTGAATTAAATTTACAGTTTGCTAAGGATCCTTATAGACCACTGAAGCCCAGTGAAACCTAGCAGAAGACAATACACAGAGCACCTAGAGGATTTCATGCCCAGTGATGAACACGTGAATTTTTTTTCAGTTAATGTGCACTCTGGTTCTGTTCAAATGCAAAGGGATGTTTCTAGAGTATAGGTGAGGAAACAGTGACTTATTCTCATGCTCCTCTCTGGCCAGCTTCAATGATCCACTTGCAGACTGGGCAAGGATGTGTTGTGCAAATACTGGCTGGCAGTTTCTATCCTTTGGTGGCTACATTTTGCAAGCATAGTGCAAAGGGTGACAGGTATATATGATGTGTATTTTTGCTGCACACACACTGAGAGCCCTAAAAATCTGTGCCACTCTGATTAATGGGAGAGACACTTTATTAACTGCCAAAGGCTTGAGAGAAAAAATATTTGTCCACAGAAGAGAACTGAAGGAGCCAACAAAATAGGGTGACTGACAGGTTTTTTTCCCCAGAGCACTTGGGATTGTTATGATGTCAGACCTGCATATTATTTATCATGCGTATTCTCATCTGTTGTAGGCAGACAACTCCCTCAGCATTAATGGGAGTTGTGCAATTGCAAAGCTGAGAACATGTGTGCAGCAGCACTGGGGCACAGGGGGACCGGCTGAGGATGCAGTGTCAGTCTCTGACTGGAATGTCTTTATTTTCCTTGGCTTGTCACGGACTCATACTGGAGGCAGAAGGAGAAGGTTGATATAAATCAGTGACTCACTCCTTCACTCTTCAGTGAAAATCCCCATGAAGTCAGTGGGAATAGGCCATCATTGTGTGAAACCCTGACTTGAGTAGTGTCCTCGTGGGTGCTCTTTGGGTCATGACACCTTTACTCAGACCGAGTAATGCCTTTGTCTTCGGACAATTAAATGAAAAGAGCTGGAGTATTTGAAGAGTGTAGTACTGTTTGTACTGCCATGCAGACAGAACAGGCTGGACTTGTGCTTTTATTAAAGATATTGAGTTAATTTTTCCCCTACAGAGCTCAACTTCTCCTTTCTGTTTCATTCTGTCAAGCCATAATTCAATACTTATGGCAACATAAATCCATATTAAGCTCCAGTATAAGCAGGCATAAATTCCATTGATTTCAGTTTACACAGGACCGTGTTTGGTCTGAGATCTCTTTTGCCTTGGAAATAATTGCAATGCAATAAATGTAGGCTTATAACTCAGCTGTGCAGTGAAAGGAGAGAATAGGGGTTATAGCAAAACAACATCTGAGTGAAACGCTGGTGAAAAGAAGTAAAATCCAGGATGAAGCCAATGATGGTATTTTATATGCCTCAATCAGCTTTAAGTATCTGAAAACCTTTCCAGGCATCATGGAAATAAGCCCTGCAATGTCCCTTTAAAGGTACATGTATTAGAGAATACATTTTGCATTGCCTATTTGATCTTTACCCAGGCAAAAAAAGCATTGAAATCTATTAATTTTTTTTTACTGGAGAAAAGCTGAAAAGCTTTTTTATTCAAAGCAAGGGGAATGGCATTTCAGTGGCTGATGCCTGAGAAAGCTGAGCCCATTATAAATGCCCCTGTTTGGATATAGGTTCATACTTGCAGCTTTCATCCCACAGAAGATTCTAAGCTTTTTAGTGTGTGTGCCAAACAGCTGATGGGGGAACAAGTGTCCATTGCTAGAGCCCCAATGTTGTGGTGCTGCTTTTCCACTGGGAGATGTTGGTGGGGGTTCTCAGGTACAATGTGTCAGTGGGTCAGTGTGTGGTGGGGTGGAGTCACTTTACGGAGAGTGGAAAATTTGGCTTGGGTTGTCTTAAACTTGAGCCTGAGCATGACTTCATTGTGGTGTAGCTGTTGCATGCAAGTTTCTGTTTGTGTTTGCTGCTGGTTTAAAAAAATTCTTGGCAGAAACCTCTCTACTGGTGATGGGGTTTTTTTGCCGTGTTTTGTTGTGCTCTGCAGGGTATAAGGAAACTTGTGATTGTATGTTTTAAAGCATCGAATAATCAAACACAGTGGTGTCTTAATGTGAGCAGGGGTTTAACAGTTTGGGGTTTAAAATCATGTAAAGGTTAAAATACATGAGTTGTTTGCCTCAGCTTTTTTATGTCAGTGTATACTGTAGTTGACCTCTCTAAATTCCTTCCAGTCTTTCCCCAAGCCAAAATGAGTTGCTTTTTCTTCAGGCCACCCTTAAGATTTTTTGACAGATGTGAGTTTCCTGTTTAGGGTGATGTTATCTTTGTATGAGTTTCTGCACATGCTAAAGGCAAAACTGCTCTGAGATTATTCGCTCCTGACCCTTTTTTTAAGTTTTAAAAAGTAAGTGTCCATTTGTGTGTTTTCAGGCCGGTTGGTGGAGTCAACATTCATTAATGGTAGATTCCAGCTGCCAGATTTAGATCCATGTCTACACGTTAGCATTTGGATTATGGGAATGCTCATGTCTGGGGTTTTGAGTCAAAGCAATGCCTCGCTTAGAAAGAGACTCAGAAAAGTAAGATTGGATGAAATTCCACTTCAACAGACTGAAAAAACTCCAAAAAATTAAAAGCCAAAGCCAAGCCACCAAAAAAAAACCCCAAACAAAACAAAACAAAAAACCCAAAAACCAAAACACAAAAAAAGCGCTCAAAATCTCAGCAACAAAAAACCCCAAGCAAACACAAAACTCACCAAACAAACACCCCCCCTGGCCCCCCCCACCAGTGGGTTTGGGAGTTTTCTGGCCTTGAGTATTTAATTTTAGGATAATAGACAGATGCTGTCTGCTTCTTGAAGTCATGTGTTGCCTTTGTGGAAAGGCAAAATATGTGTACTCGGTGTAGTGAAAGGACACAGCCTCTTGTCTAGAGAAGTGTGGACAGGCAAACCTAAGAAAGTGTTGTGAAGGAAGTGGTTAAGATGATACCAGGACACTATCCTCAGTAGCTCCACAACCTTGCCCTCTTTAAAGAGCAAATTGTTTTTAGGTAAAATCATAGGGAAATTCAAGTCTGTGATTTTGGGGCTGAGAATCCCAAAGGGTTTTACGTATTTGATGGCTGATGCCTTTTCTTAATCATCTCCTTGAGAAGGGTCTGAGCTGGGTTTTTGTCTGTGGAATCATGTAGAGTTTGTGAGCTTGTTTTCTGTTTCTATCAGCTGCTTTACAGAGTGGGATGATTTGGCTTACAGCAACATCAAAGATACCTGGGAGGGCTAAAAAAATGGGTATCAGTTTTATGTGGTTTGATGTGAACTCTCGGTAAATTACATCCTGCATGGAAGTGAAGCACCGTTTGAGAGCTCAGTTACAGAAAATACTGTAAAATCCATAGCTCAGATGTGCAAGAAAATTCCTACCAGTTTTGTTTTGGTTACCAGTAGTATTTTCTGAAAACTTTGCCTTTGAGTTTATACATTCTCCAAGTACTTATATGGGGCATTAATAATGTTTTGTGAGAAGGAAGAATGGAGTTCAGTTTGGTCTTTGCAGCCTATGCATTTTGACATTGCCAGAGAATGCCCAAAAATGAAAATAAGGTGAAAATAGCAAGTACTGAAACAGAATGTGCTGGCATGAATGCGTATGTTGAAGACTGGATGTCTTGCTGCCTGGTGTCTCCAAGGATGCTGACTCTTTCCCGCTGTGTTAGGCTTCCTGAGTTCCTAATAAACTGCATTTCTGATGAGCCCCTCAGCTGTCATGTTAAATACAGCGGTGCAGCCTGGCCCTCATTTCCACACAGCCTCTGGCCAAGCAGAACCTGCTTCATTCCCTGCCTGGGGATAATCCTAGGGGGAGCTGGCTGGTGGTGCCTGGCTGATGTGGGAGCGCTGCATTCCCGGAGTCCCTGGGCAGCAGAGTTCCCTCAGAGACTTCTTAGCAAAGCCACCAGTGTAGTCCCTCTCTGCTGACTCTGCCCATCTCTGCAGGATGGGCACACTGGGAATGCTGTCTTCTGAGGTACTGTTTTCCTTCTGGAGTCTAGGCTTTGGGGTGAACTGCAGTAGCACTGCTTTATATGCCTGTCAGAAAAACAGGGAGTGAGGTAGTGGGGCAGCACGCTTGAAATATGCTACATGCTTCTTTGCTTTGATTTTCTTTTTTCTCTTCTCTTCTCTTCTCTTCTCTTCTCTTCTCTTCTCTTCTCTTCTCTTCTCTTCTCTTCTCTTCTCTTCTCTTCTCTCTTCAGCTTCCTTTTTAAATGTCATGTTATAAAGCAATGCATGCTTTCTTTCACATTCACATTGTTTTGCTTGAGGAATTCTAATGCCAGTTGTCTTGATATGAGGCTGTGTGTTCCATGAGCTCCTCAAACATCTCTGTTTCTGCAGATATCAATGAGTGTGAAATTGGAGCCCATAACTGCGACAGACACGCCATATGTACAAACACAGCAGGAAGCTTCAAATGTAGCTGCAGCCCTGGCTGGATTGGAAATGGTATCAAGTGCACAGGTGAGGATCTTACGCATTTGTATTTATTTGTAAGGTCAGACCACAACGGGGTTCTAGCAATTCTGAAAAAAAACAATACCACACACCTGTAAATTGAGAGGACAAATGGTTATCGAACTTGTTAGGTCAATTTGACATGATCTGTTGGAGGACAAACTCTCCACCATGGTAACTGTGAAATCAGCATTATCTCATATTTGGCTTGTGAAACAATGAGAACAGACTGGGCCATGGAGAGAGATGTTTTGTGCTTGAGGGCAGCTGCTGGGAGGCAGTGAGGGGCCTCCTGGTGCTCCCTGTGAAAACAAGGTACAGGTCTTAGTACTGAGTGCCCTGGAGCTTCCTCAGTCACAGTTACCTTGACAAGCTTCTTTGATGGGCTGGAAATAAGCTGCTTCCAACTTTTTCAGTCAGATGGCCACACATGTGTGTGGGTTTAATTATGGAAGATTAGTTAAAGCAGAGCTTCTGTGTGCCATACACTATTTAAAGTTGTATTCATGTGTGTTTTTTAACTAATTTTTTTGGTTTTTTGGTTTTTTTTCCCCTTTTTTATTGTTTTAAAGATCTGGATGAGTGCTCCAATGGAACCCACATGTGCAGCCCACATGCTGACTGCAAGAACACGATGGGCTCTTACCACTGCCTGTGTAAAGAGGGTTACACTGGGGATGGTTTCACTTGTACAGGTGAGCTGGCTGAGGAGGGCAAAGGGTGAACTCCAGTGGTGCCGTGCAACCCAAGTTAGTCTGTGATCCAAAACACAAAAAGAGCTTCTAAACATCTGAAATTTTCATTAATATGTCATCACTGATTGTCTTCTCCTTCACCTACGTTGCCATTGCTTAAAGAAGTACTATATATTATACATAGTCTAAATCAATCACTTTTTTTCACTTGATAAAAGTGAAAAAAATTGCTTTTCCTGTTAGTTGAAGTGAGTGGCAAAATTATGAAAATAATTCTTGATCATGTAATTTGACTAGTTAGTAAACTAGTCCATTGCCTACTCACTTTAATACTTAAATAATAGGGCATATGCATCAAAATTACTTCATAAAATTGCCTAAAAATGTTTTTCCTTTCCACAAGTGAGTGTGTGATGTCTTCTTTACTCCATCATCCTGAGAGCTGGTGTCAGGATGCAGTGCTGGCATGCAGAATGAAGGAAGTGGCTGCTTCTGAAACCTCATTTTATAAACTGTAAATGAGATTATAAAACTTTGCTGGAGAGATGCTTCCCACCCACACTTCAGTCTTCTGCTCTGAAGAGCAGCTCAGCTCCTGTGTGCTCAGTCACCAGGAGCCCTGCCCTTGCTCTGAGGATCGCAGGGCGGCTGGGGCTGCTCGCTGGAGGCTGCCGCTGTTGGGAGCAGAGCCCTGTGACAGAGCTGGTGGGCCAGGTTTTCAGCTGGTGCAAATCAGCAGCACTCTGTCAACTACAGCAGGTTTTTAGAGCATCTGAGAATCTGGATTATCAGGCTTAAGGCTGAATTTGAATCATTCCAAATTCTAAGCAGACCCTGGAATTCTGTTTAATTCTCTCAATGTCATTTCAGCTTGAATCGGATTTGGCTTCCTCAGTGGCCTTCCTAACCCAGTGCTCTTTGTTAATTTCCTGCATGATGATTTCCAGGAGTCTGTAAGCTACACCCTTCACATGGAGTGCTTACAGAGTTTCTGCATTCAGTAGAACTTTTTTTTTTTAATTTGGATACTTTATTGTTTGTGAATTCAAGAGGTGTCTGGGACTCAAACTAGAGCACTCAAATGTTCTGTAAGCCCTCTGCCAAATTGTGCAGTGTGCAGCATTCCCCCGGTAGGTGATTTTTGATTTACCAGCCATGAACTTCAAAATTCCCACTGCCAGCCAGACTGTTGCAGTAAGGAGGTGTTTCTGTGATGTGTAACATTTCAGCTAGAGGGTAAGGGCCATGATCTATCTGAAGGTGGGTGGAGTCCAGTAGCAAGGCTGTTTTTCTCATCAGCTGTTAACCTGCAGTTTAGTTTTGGTGAAATTCTTTTCATGCCACTTTTTGTCAGTGTTTTGATGTTTGGCATGGAGAACTGCCTATTACCATATGTTTCCTCACTGCATAGTAAACATATTTTTTTTTCCAATTACTGCCTCTAGGCTTTGCTGTAATAGAAACAATAACTATAATAAATTTCATGTGCTCATTCTCGTCTAAATTTGGCCCTGTGTACTGCCTCCAATTGTTATTAAGTGTAGCTACTCCAGGAGTCTGTGCCTCTCTGATTTTCCTTTTGATTAGAAACTGTATTTTCTACATGTCAGGCGTATACAGAGCTGTTACATGTAGTAACCTCTGCACATAACTAGATTGCAGTTTCTTCTGCACGTGTTCAGATAGAATAGAATAATTAAAAGGCTCGGAACACTGCATGTTTCAGCTCAAATGTTGGTGAAAAAACCATCTTTATTGCTAACTTGCAATATCCCTTCCTTTTACAGACCTCGATGAATGCTCAGAAAACTTGAACCTCTGTGAAAATGGGCAGTGCCTCAATGCCCCTGGAGGGTATCGCTGTGAATGCGATATGGGATTTTTGCCAAGTGTAGATGGGAAAGCATGTGAAGGTAATCCTTTGTAAGCTTTAAACAACACTCAACAAATTCTGCCTTCATAGTATTTTATGTTCCAATTTTTTACAATTGTTTGCTGTTATGGGTTGTGTTGAGAACTGCATGAAAATTTTCAATAGTAGTTGCTTTTCTGCAGTTTATTTATTATGGGCCTCTAGGTGTTCATCTGCCTGCTGTATATGGAGAGAACAGCTTTCCAAAGCCTATCTTATGATATATTATTTTGGGGTCTGATTGGTGATCCAAATGGCACTGATAGCTGCCAGTTCTTGATCATTTGTGTCCAGTTCTTCATTTGATTCAAAACAATTAAACAGAAAAAGTTGTTACTTTGCATTGGTGTGTATGATGCTGAAAAACAGTGATTTGGTAGCCAATACAGTGAACACGCTTTGAGGGCTTCTGTGAGGTGCAGAATCAGAGTGTGAAGCCCTGCAGAAAGTTTATATGACCACAAGAAAAAAATCCTGTATGAATATTTGTTCAGTTTCAAAAGTGAGCTGTCAGTTAACAGTTTACAACTCGTTCATAAGAGCTTTGCTTCTGCAAAGATTCAAAACAATCAAATAATAAACATTACCAACATGATTAAAGTCACAGATTGGATTTGAACATTTTAAATCCTTATTTGATATAACACTAATCAGTTAAGTCAGTCAAGAAGATGCAGCCTTACCATGTGACATAGTAATAACCCAACTGGTGTTTGATGGAGTTCGTAAGTACATCACTATAAATAGGATTTTTCCCCTTGAAATGTGTTCTGTGTATTTTTTAGTAACCTAGCAAGTGAAACGATTTGAGAGTGAATTTTTCTTTAAACTGAACCAATATTAGGTTTCATAATGTTTCATGAAACAATTTACTTTCAAACTTTTTAGCTAAGTTTAAATAGCTTTTGGAGAGGCTAGCTCCTGTTGCTAAAACAGACTTGCCTTCGTGTCTCAGATGTGTACACTAAGTGCAGTATTTTAAGGTCCTTTGTGAACACACACTTTTTTACTGTACCAAATCAGTTGTTCTTTGTGCAGTGCATGTTGCATTCAGTATACTGAATCAGACTCAGTGGTTTGGAGGAAAGGCACAAGAGTGCCTGCTTGCCAAACTTTAGATCTGTCAAATGCAGAAACCTGAAGATGAACATGAAGTTCACTTTTGGGCACAGGCTTTTCCCTTGCTGGTGCCCAGCTTTCTGCGGATGACTGCTGATCTATAGTAAACTTCATTTTATTAAGGCATGTCTTGTGCTATGTTTAATATTGCTAATTGCCAGATTAGCCCACTAATAAGCTAGGATGGTTTCTGGCATAGCTTCCAGAGATATTAGAAGGAACCTTTTTCCCAAAAAATCGTTATGGATTAGTTTCCTTAGGCTCCAACATAAATCTTCCATGTTACTTTTTCTTGTCTTACACGGTGTGCAGAAGCTGTTGTCTTCCAGATCCATGCTGCTGAAAATTTTTGCAGTTCTCTGTCTATGTGTAAAGAAGATAAGGAAACCTCATATTTTTCCCCTCCTGTTCCTTAATCAGATATTGATGAGTGCTCACTTCCTAACATCTGTGTCTATGGTACTTGTCATAACCTCCCTGGACTCTTCCGATGTGAGTGTGAAGTGGGCTACGAGTTGGACAGAAGTGGTGGTAACTGCACAGGTAAAACTTGGAGCAACATGCTTTTTAATCTTCTCTTAGTGCCACAGTCAGCTCCTTTTCTGTTAAGAAGCTGTACAAATCAAACTGGATATAGGAAAATGCAGACTTCCCTACTGTATAACACAGAATTCTCCATACCTTTTTTATGCTTCTCTTTAATGTTTTTTGTCAACCTCTGATATCCCCTTAAGAAGGGGAAAAACAGATCAGAGAGAGCCCCTCTGGCAAAGATGTGTTGTGCCTTGTACAGTACTTCACAATACTGGGTGGTAAGCTGTGGCCTTGTCTTGTATTTTTCCTTTAAGTAGTTTTTTAGTACTTCATGTGAATCTTGTTCATAGATTGATTTTTTCCAGGAAAATTTGTTTTTTTTCTTTTTCCTATGAAATTATGAGTTCATCTCAGGCCACTATTCTTCTGAAATGCCTATTTAGTTTTTAGAGCTGTCTGGAGATCAGTATGTCATAACTAATGGATTTGTGATGGTCAGCTATGGTACCTGATATATCAATGGTTTTTAGTGCCCTTGAATATTTGTTTACCACATGCTGGTTTTTCTTGCAGATGTTAATGAATGTGCAGACCCTACAACCTGCATTAGTGGCACGTGTATCAACACTGCTGGTAGCTACACCTGTGAGTGCCCTCCTGATTTCGAGCTGAATCCCACCCGAGTTGGATGCGTTGGTAAGGGACCACTCCTTGTGTCGTTTACAAGGGGAGTTCTACAGAGGGACTGCAAGCCTAACTGCTTAGGAATAGAGTCCCAGCTCATGGGAAAGGGCTTGATCAGGCTCTTCAATTCCCATCCCACTGCCCCTGGCTTGGAAGCTGTACTAGGGCAGCAGGAGCGTGTCCAGAGCTGGTGCAGCATGCCAGCAGCGCCCTGCTGCCAGAACCAACCCCTTGGGGCTTGTTGGAACTGTCCACAATTTACAGCAGGCAGGAGACAATTTTAAAATTAGACAAACTTAAGCCCACATCCAGCTGGCCTCAAGATGGCCGGCAAATGAAGTTGTGGCATGAAGCCACCCGTGCTCTTGGAGCACTGAGTGCACTTGGCTAGATGCAGCTTCATGACCAATGGAAATGCTCTTGTATTAGGCTCCAACTACTTAGTAATCCTAATATTTTTGGGGGTTTGTTTGTTTAAGAGGGTGTAGAGATGCTTCTCAGATTTAAATATGTTTGAAATTCCTAACATTTAGTAGATGCTTTCCTGCTTGTAAACCTCGAGTAGAGGAGAAAGCAGTGGATATCTGGAACTGGAAGGATGTACAACTGTGGGGGAAAATGTGAGTGAAAATGAGAAAGAGCCTGGCTGAACTGGAAAACCAAGGAATGGGGCACCAACAACTTACCTAAGTGGGAAACACTGGGCCCCCCTGGGCAATGCAGTTTACTTGCTTTGGTGTCCTGCAAGGACTGGGAGCCATCTGTAGGAATCCCTCACCCTGAGAGGATGTGCTGCGTTTTGCTCTCTCCTAAGATGTGTTTGTCATTATGTGCATTGTGAATAGATACACGGTCTGGCAACTGTTACCTGGACATCAAAACTCGGGGAGATAACGGTGGCACCTTCTGCAGCAATGAGATTGGAGTGGGAGTTTCCAAGGCCTCCTGTTGCTGCTCCCTGGGCAAAGCCTGGGGAGTTCCCTGTGAGCACTGCCCACTCGTGAACACAAGTAAGTCTGCTCTTCCTGGCTGAAACACAGTGATGTGTTTGTTGGGTTTTTGCCTAATTTAGCCAGGTAGCTCAAATCCTGGTGTGCATTTACTGTGGACATCCAGGGGACAGGCTTCCACTGGTCTTAACCAAAAACTTTACTGGTCTTTGAAAAAGATTATTTAGTCAGAATATTATTATCACTTCTGAGCAAGTTTGCTGTTACACCAAAAACTACATTATGAAATGGAATAGCAGATGGTGTAACAGAGTAAAACCTAACATCTCTAGCTGGTTAGTTTGTAACGTTCCATTTAAATTATCTGTAATAATCTGATCCATTTTCAAAAACAATTGTTCTGAAAATGTTTCTACTATCATAGGCTCATAAATTTGTTTTGTCTTCAGCTGAATATAAGGTTCTTTGCCCTGGAGGGGAAGGATTCCGACCAAACCCTATTACAGTTATATTGGAAGGTAATGTTTGCAATTTCCTATATTTACATGTCTGAAATTGTGAAACTTTATAGTGAGTTTTGGTTTAGTTTTTTTTCGTGGAAAACATTAATGAAATGTTTATGGATTTGTTTGGACAGATATTGATGAATGTCAAGAACTGCCTGGACTTTGCCAAGGAGGAAAATGCATTAATACATTTGGTAGCTTCCAGTGTCAGTGTCCATCAGGGTACTACTTGAATGAAGAGACTCGAGTGTGTGATGGTATGGAGCTTTCACTTAACTAGTCTTCTGCTTTATTCTTTGAAAATAGTGACAGATCACTATGCAGAGAATTAATCTTTGAAAAGGAGCATAACCAGACTAAGCAGTGTAAAGCTCTAGGGTGGGAAAATTGAACAAGTTGAAGTCTTGCATTGAGAGTGTGAAAATTCCTTATTGACCATGTTGAAATATATGCAAGTTTTTGTTTAAAATGATCATATTTTGATCAAAACCAGAAAACCCAACAATTTTTTCTATAAGTAAAGCAAATTTGCTAACTGGCTATAAAAAATAGCTGTTTGTTAATGGCCAATGATGAAGCAGTCAGATAAAAGAACAAACTTTCCCCATGAATCTGGTGGGCTGGTGTGTCCATGTATTTTTCCACTGCATTTTTCACTCCTGCTGATCCAGTGGCCAGCTGAAAATATTGGTTGTACTGCAAAGTATTTTCCTTTCCATAGCACAGTCAGTAGTACGTGTCACATTACGTGCCACTCTCAGGGTGTACTGGACATAAAACCTTAAGTAACCCATCAAGTTCTAAAATCTCCCATTTTCCAGGCTGTCTTCAGTCTTCCAGATTGTTAATAATGTTAATGTAGTGCCTATGATGTGCAAAACACTGCAGAAATACAAAACATTCGGGCCCTAAATTAAGGCTGAACCAAAGTGCTTCATCCCTATTGTGCTTACATAACTCAACAGAGACTGAGTGGTGTGTCAAAGATACTCTGAAATTGTAAGGCTGGGGAAATACTTTTTAACCTCTGGGAACAGAGGTGTTTTGGGGATGGTGTTGTGTTCAGGTTTGGTTAGATTTTTTCAAACAAAACTTACTCTCTTGAGGAAGTAAATATGACATCTTGTGTTGGGAAAGTTGCTCACTTTCCATAGTCAGGCAATGCTCAGTGGGAGCTCCACAGGGAACTGCTTTGGTTCTTTTCCAGATATAAGAATCCAGAATGGAGGAGATCCTCAAAGAGGATTTTTGTGCAACAGGTGCAAAAGCCAAATTGCTGTTTCTGATACCCAGATGTATCAGAGTTGCACCTTTGCATCACAGCCAGGCTTTCCATGGCCACCTGTGCTGCTTCCTTCTCTGTGTGGCTTCGCTCCACCATGACCTTCCTCAGAGCACCTTCAGCTCTTCACCACCAGTGCCTTCCTCCCATCAGGTGTTACTGAAGCATTTTTGTTCTCAGAAGCACAGCAAGAAAGCTTCTGTGGCCACTCACTCACTGCCTGTTTGTTCTCTTCTAGACGTGAATGAGTGTGAGACACCTGGCATTTGTGGGCCTGGCACATGTTACAATACTGTTGGGAACTACACCTGCATCTGTCCTCCTGATTACATGCAAGTCAACGGAGGAAACAACTGCATGGGTATGTGCTGGGGTTTCTTTAAAGCTTTGTCTCTGTGCATTGGGCCAGGGAGATCATCTTCCCTAAGAGTTGCCTACTGCATTGGCCTGAGGTTTTCTTCATTTCCACAGATATGAGAAGAAGTCTGTGTTACAGAAATTACTATGCTGACAATCAAACCTGTGATGGTGAGCTGCTCTTCAATATGACCAAGAAAATGTGCTGCTGTTCCTACAACATTGGACGTGCATGGAATAAGCCTTGTGAACAGTGTCCTATCCCAAGCACAGGTACATTTTTGCATTGCAAAGCTATCTGAAAGCCTTGGTAACATCATAATTACTATTAGTGAGTGTAACACCACTAGAGATGTCTTTTTCTGCTCTTCTTTGTCTAAAATGAAGGGAATAGTTGTTTGTCCTGGGGATGATCAGCCCTAGTCACAATGAAGGCATATGTTGAGTGGTTTGTGTCCATGCTGCTGGGTTGTGCCTCCCCTGTGCCAGTTTCACTGTCTCAGAGACTTCATGGTCTGTGTTGATTAATCCATCTCTTTGCAAGTGCTTGTTGATCCAGTGTTGAGGCACTGACCAAGATTTTATTGGTATTGCTCCAAGAAAATCTTGGTCAGTGGTCTGGTCTGCTCTGCCTCGATTGCTGTTTGCCATGAAGGGCCTTTGTGGCAACTGTGGGCTTACAGAGATACCTTGGTGTGCTCTGAGAACGATCTGTGTTGAGCAGCTAAATGTAAGATATAGGAGTTTCTCTGCTAATTGTGTGGGCATGCATGGCTCTTCCACACTGGGTAAGACTGCAGGACATCCCACTCTGGTTTGAGGTGGTTTGCTTCAAGAGCAACTTCCTAGACACTTGATTAACTTCCAGCTTGTAGTTCAGGTTTTTAGAGACAGATCTGAAGTTGTATGCAAACACTGTAATGCACAGGGATAGGCATAAGCAGAGCAAAATAAGCATGTGAGTCCAACTGGATGAGAACTCAAATGAGCTCACATGGTGAGTTTGGGAAAGGGGCTGCCTACCTCTGCATGCCCTGCAGGTGCTGAAAAAGTAGAAGAAGAATTTTCTTAGCCAGAGGATATGATGAATGTTTTACTGTTGATCAATTCCAAATGCTTTAATCACTGCTTTGTTTTCCTGTTGCAGATGAATTCTCCACACTGTGTGGAAGTCAAAGGCCTGGCTTCTTCATTGACATTTATACAGGATTACCAGTTGGTGAGCTGTAATTTATGTTTTGAACTAAATTCCATGCTACCTCTGCCCAGGGAAGAGGGGAGGTTTGTTTTCCCAGTTTTTTTTTCATGGGAGGAATAACAATTCAACAGCGTAATGGAGTTCAACCCTCTGTTTAAGTCCAATTTAAGTGCAAACTTTCTGCCTGGCTACTCCTAGCTGGCAGCAGTGATAGGTGCTGCTTGTAATCAAGGCAACACACAGCTCCAAAGAAACTGTAATCTGTCCTACATGAGCAGGGCACAGATACTGGGAATGAGAGGCCTGGGAGTAAGGCCAACCAGCATTTGGTCTGAGAGGGAGTCTTTCCTTCAAACTAAAGCAAGATTTAGTTTGACATTTCACATCAGTCCCCCTGGGTATTGGTTTGACACAAAAATCCTCTTTTCTGCTCAGCTGGAATATTTCTCACATATGTTATTGTGTGTTACATTTGAATCGTGAGTAACAAATTGCAAAACAAAAAGAGGGAGAGAATGAGGAATTCTAGGACAAGGAATTGAGTAAATCCCTAAAGGGACTCCCTTTTGTTTGTATTCACACTAAAATGCAAATGAGAAGCAGATAATGTGCTGTGTAACAAACAGAGATGGCATATAGGCAGTAATCAGATGCGTTAGCATGAAGCTGTTGCTGTGATGCAGTGTTTAGCTCGTTAGATGGAAATACTTCCAGTAAAGTGGGGAATGTAATTTTTAAAGAGGTTACAGAAATGTACAATATTTATTATTTACAAGGTCATTTCTTGGAAGCAAAGTTTCCCCTTCTGGCTATTAGCATTAGTCCAAATTGTTGCCGAGCTGATTGGGCCCTTCATCAGCATCAGCAGGGAGCCCTTGGGTCTTGCTGTCACACACAGGTAAAAGCTGCAGTGCAGTGCTTGCATGTGTGCAGGGGCGTTGCAGGCTGCTCTGACTGCCCTGCCACAGCAGGGAGCTGTGCAGTTCAGGAGCCAGTGGAAACAGAGGGGCTGTCCCACAGAGCCCACCAGAACATCCCTGTGCGTGCAGGCCTGTGCTGAGACTGAGGCACACACAGCTTCTCACAGCTGTGCAAATCACAGCCCTCCCTGCTGCTTTGGGATCGAGGCTGTGGCACTCAGCCTGCTGCTTTGCACAGGGGTTACTCATGTCCCTTCCACCTGCAGGCACGGGATCAAAGGAGAGTCCTTTCTGCAGGGGCAGGGCTCTGTGTACCCTCTAATATTTGCTTACAGTCCAATGATGTTACTCGCTGTTTGGATTAAAGTTCTATATAGTTGCTCCAGGTGTTTGTTTCAGAAACAGAAATAGTTCTATTTTAACTCATCCTGTATATCAGAGGATTCAAAATTACTCAAAATCTAATGTAGAAAATTAAGGGTTGGATCCAGCAGCAAAAAAAAACCCGAACAAAACCACAACATTATCTGATGGAAACTCCTGTTAGCTGATAATTTCCCACCATGTTCTATGTCTGGGTACCTCAGTGCATATGGCAATGTTTACTAAAGGCAGAGGCTTTGGAGGAGTCTCTGAACTCTCTCATGTCAGAATATTAACATGTGTAAGGAACCAATAGGCAAGACATGTAATTGTAATAGCAGCTGGGTTTTTTCCTGCCAAAATCAGTTACTTTACTGGGGTGTATATAAAGCATTGGCAAGCCCTGGCTGCCTGGCTTAATCAATCTAATTAATAGCATGTTGGCAGCACTTCAGATGTTACCTGTCATTGGCACTTTCAAACTGTTACATAAAACCCTGAAAGTCTTTTCAGATTAACAAGGGTAAAACAGTGCAAAACTGATTCTGCTAAGTGTTTGCATTCAGTCATGCTCTCCTGTATTAAAACAAAGACAGTTTCATTCTCTGTCTGGCTCCTTCCAGTGACTCCACTGTAGCACTTGGGAAGGTGATGAGATTCATCAGGGCTGTGGGTGGGAGATATGAGGAAGGATGTGATACCCTGTGCATTTGTCTGTAGCAGGATAAACCTTCAGGACAGTGAAGAGTCAGAACCTGAGAAAGTGGGAAATACCTACATTTCCACAGTTTGGAATGACTCACTCACTGTTCAGTTGGGAACATTCTGGTGCTTGCATTATATGCCTGATAATTATCTTAAAGGGTAAATGCATAAGGACATGCTCTGTAGCAGAAGATTCCATGAAGTGCTCAGTACAAGTATTAAAAAAAAAAAAAAATTCTTGCAGATATTGATGAATGCAGAGAGATTCCTGGAGTGTGTGAAAATGGGATCTGTATAAACATGGTTGGCAGCTTCCGATGCGAGTGTCCTGTGGGCTTCTTCTACAATGACAAGCTCCTGGTCTGTGAAGGTAGAGTGCTCCTCTCATCCAGAGAAATGGTGTTCCAGCAGCTGGCAACTCAGACACTGCCAAATCAGAGCCCTGCTAGGCATCCTTAAAGAGGGGAGAATACTGGTATCAGTGTAATATCTCTGTTAATTCAGACATTTTGAATTCTTTTGCATAGAAAGTGCCACATTTTCTGTCAGACATCTAAGGCCTCGAGGGCGCATGAGTCAGCAGTCATGAGAAGAAATATTTTTTTTCACATTTGACACTAAAGCCAAGAAAAAAATAGTACTCTTGAGTCAGATCATAAGCACTTTTTTTTAATACCAAAGTACTTTTTTTCTAATGGAACAAATATTTTTGTAAAAAAAATAAACAGATGAGGGTTTTTTTTCCAGTTTAAACATTCCCTAACATTGTATTAGTCACTTTAATGGAGAAACTGAAGATAGCATATGAATTGCTGTCATTCTCTGGTGTGAGTTGTGACTGCTGACAACATGGATGCTGCAGGCAAGGTATTGAGAGCTTTGAGTAAAAGCATCTTCTGTGTGCTGCTTCTGAGTGAAACCCAGTTACATTTTTAGGGAGATAAAGTTCTCCTTTTGCAGCAGCTGAAGCAAGGAAAATTGATGAAAATTTTTTTTCCTAAAGCTTTGCTATGGTGTTTACATTGAAAGCTGCTAATACCCGTATGCTAAAAAAATGTGGTTTTGACATCTTTCCGCTGCCAGCTTACTATAAAAATCAAGTTCCTCCCTTGTCTTGGCAGATATTGATGAGTGCCAGAATGGACCAGTTTGCCAGCAAAATGCAGAGTGTGTGAACACAGCTGGGAGCTACCGCTGCGACTGCAAACCTGGCTACAGGTTCACATCCACGGGGCGCTGCGCTGGTGAGTGCCTGGGAGGGCTGCAGACACCAGGGCATCTTAAAGGGCTTGGAAAAACATCCCTCCTCTCCAGAAAGGTGGTGTTTCAGGAGATGGTCTCAACTTCAAGAACTCTTTTCTTAAAGTCTTTTAGGGCATCCCATAAACATGAAGGCAATTCCAGGCCCATCCCATGGATGTATAAGTGGGAGTTAAAAACCTAAGTAGGTGTTCATCTTTCACTTTATCCCACCAAATACAAGCATTTTTCTTTAGCCCTTGTCACACCTAGGGAGGGAAGACCATTTGATTCACTACCTTGCTGTATTTTCTGATTTTCATTATGATTTTCTATATGTGTTTTAGCAATTTATTTTCCACTTCTATTTTTACAAATAATTCACTGCTTGCTGCTGGAGTTTCTGCTGATAAGGTAGAATTACCTGCTTGCCTGTATGCAGTAACTAACTTGAAAAGTTTATTGTTGAATTTCCCAACTTTGATACAGATTTAAACAGGCCCCATAACATCATTTTTAAATACCCACTGAGTGGGACTGCAGTTTTTTAATCTATTTACTTTTTCTTATAATATCTTAGTCCAGAGAGGCATTCATGTGGTCTTGCTTACTTGAAGAATTGCTGAGATTTTAAAGACTGCAGTGGGTCAAGCTGCTGTAAATATTATATACTATATACATTTCTGAACAAAATAAGAATTACAACGGAAACTGGTAACATTTTCCTTGGGTTTTCACTTCTGAGTACTTGAGTTTTAGGAAGTGCACTTCTCCCTGCAGTGCAGTTTTTCATTGTTTCATGTGACCCTTGAGGAAAAAGGGTGTAGGGGAAATCAGAACACTGCTATGAGAACTAAAACTTTGCTTTGTTAAGCTATGCAGTGGCACATGTAAATATTCAATATGTTCCTAATGTAATTGTTGTTGTTAAGGGTTCATTGCAGCAGTACAGGAAGAGCAAGGGAAGGTTCTGATATGGGTTACAATTCCAGAGATGAATTGGCACAAACAGTAATACTTCCCTGTATTTTGCTCTTATTTTATATTTGGTGAAAATAAAGTTACACAATTAGAGTAAAAATAAAAGTGGTTGATAAATTATGTGATCCAGCAAAGGAAGGAAATTCCCAACCACTCTGCTGGGAGCGAGAGTGGTAAGCACCTTGCAGTGTTGGATCAGCCATGCCACTGTGTGGAAAACCATCACACCCCAGGAGTTTATGTGCTATTGAATCAAACCTGATATATCACAGCCACTAGTACTGGGAGTACTGCATTTATCTTACCTTCAAGATAGCATTCTTCAAGATAGCTCTCTGTTGTGGTAAAATAAATAATTTTTCTTATAAACTAGTTTTTGGCATCACTGTTCATTTGCCCACAAAGCACCAGAGGGTCATAGTTTTTCTTTTGTCTCTGCTCTCTTGAGCTGTGAAGATTGGGAGTTCTTAAGACAGCTTTGGCTTTCTTCTGCTTCCTTCAGACTGTAATTAGCAGTGGTGTCATCAATAACGTTGGGAGAGCTTGGTCCGCAGTGCATCCAGAGTTACTCATGGCCCCATGTGCTGTGCAGAGATCCTGGGGCTGGGGCTGTCAGGATTGTCCATGTGCTGATTGTCCCTGTGCCAAGTACAGTGCAGGAGAGAGGCAGGAAAACCAGATTCAGTACATGAAGTTCTTTGCCATTAGGAACAACTTGACTCTTACTTTTGCAGCGACCTGGGGATGGTTTGCTGAGAAACTGCATCTGCTCGGCTTAGATTGCATATAAAAGAAAATTACTGAACACTAGAGTCTAATCAATTTTAGTACAAGCTCATGGCAGCCCCTCAGTTCTCATATTTTGGAGCTGCAGCATAGGAAGGAAGGAAGCATATTGAATCAAATCAGCTCTTGGTGCTGATGAGGTCAACAGAAACACCTCATTTGATTCATGTTTCTGATTTGTCATGGAAAAAACTGCCAGAGAGCAAACATTTTGTTTGTTAACATTTTATTTCATTTACTATGGATAGGATCCTGGGTTCTGCCTGAAAGCATTTGTAACAAGAGTAACAGGAAGCAGTTGGCTGTTGAACAAGTGTAAGAGATGCCCTGCTATTGTAAGGCAGCAGTCACATGCTGGCAGGAGAGCTTGTCCCCTTCTCTGCAGAATTTTACAAAATATTCCCTGACTCCATACAGCAGTAACCCTTCTTGCTGTTTGAGCTCTGTCTAGTTTATAGAATCACCACATTTCATGGATGCTGAAACACATGTATGTGTACCTGTTTCATCTCTGCATGATGAGCTGATAAATCCACAATGCCTTTTATCTCTGTGTGAGCCTAGTGAGAAAAGTGTGGTGTTCATCCACCTCTCTGCTCTGTTGATTTCCATGAGTTGATCATACAATTTGTGCTACAATCAGATGTGGTTAAATGCAGGTAGCTGCTTTCATGAGAAGAATGCAAACTGTAATTCATGTGCCTCTTTCATATCTCCTGCAGTCAATATAGAGCCCTCAGACTCAGACCCTTTCCTATCTCGTGTCATTAATTCTGCTTTTCAAAGCCATGGTGATACGCTTTCCCTCCAGCAAGCATTTGAGTTTGCTAAATACCATTTTAATGCTAAATTTTGTTCAGGTCCACTAATACTGGAAGAGGTCATTTACATGCAAATAAGCCCCTTTTTCTGGGATTTACTTAGTAATATTTTTGTCATTAATAAATTAAAAATACTATTTTAAGTCCGTCCATGCACTGGGTACTGTCTTGGTTGCTGCTAATGCATCTTTCCAGCCTTGTAGTTTAGAAGCCTTAACTGTCACTGCACCTCTTTGCTTTCAGATCGGAATGAATGTCAAGAAATTCCCAATATCTGCAGCCATGGGCAGTGTATCGACACTGTTGGAAGTTTCTACTGCATTTGTCACAACGGATTCAAAACCAACGATGACAGGACAATGTGTATAGGCAAGTGTATCAAATCAATCTGAACTTAGGCTTCCAGTAAGGTAGTTGCTAAGTCTGTCCTCTCTGTAATAAGGGGTTGCATTACAATAACTGACATTGTGAGCCATTTACCACCAGACAGAGGTGCAAAATTGGCCATTAGGGATGATAAAAAGCTGGTACTGAATGAAAACCATCTCATTAAAGTAAAGTGAACCTTTAAATTACATAGCCTGTCTAATGAACTGCTACTGCTTTCATTTTTGAGAAAGTATTTCATTCTTCTTAGAATTTTCTGGAGCATCTCGTTGCATTTATTCCTTTAGGCAAGGAATTTAATAGATTACTATTGCAATGCAGCAGTTGTATACAGCCTGCTTGTTAACAGAGTGAATGAAGGGTAGATTTCTTGCCAGAAAAGCACCTTTTTCAGAAACAGTCATCTTCATTAGCAAGGGAATTTTGTATTTAACCCATTCACAGCTGTCAGTTGTGTGTTGTATGAACAAATTGAGATTTCAGAATGCTTCCAATTAAAGATAGCTTAGACTTAGTGTGGGAAGGGTAATACAGGAGCCACAGTAAAGTAAATGATTGTTGGACCCTTGATTATTTTTGTAGATGTTAATATCAAGTGTGTAAACCTATGTAAAATTTTCTTTTTGGGAGACAGGACAACCTTTTTGCCTTCTATTCAGTCTGTTGGCAGTGGATGATTTCTCCTCTGTTCCTTTGTAGATATCAATGAGTGTGAGAGAGACGCCTGCGGCAACGGGACCTGCAGGAACACCATTGGCTCCTTCAACTGCCGCTGCAACCTGGGCTTCATCCTCTCACACAACAACGACTGCATAGGTAAGGGGTGCACGTGTTCCTGAGACTTCCTGCTTCTAATAAAATACCATGAGTACCATCTTCTCTTTTGCATGATCTGCGTGATTAAAGACAAAACCCTATTTCTTCAGTCTCAAAAGGCCTCTTTGGTTACGCACTGCTCACTTTTCTAGAGCCACTTGAATGTTGGCACAAGATACTGGAACATTTGGTTTTTACTCCTGCTCTGACAATTTTATAACATAGTAATTTCCCCTCACTTTTCAAACGGGCTTGTGTTATCAGTTACTTTGTTGATATGGTGGAAACAGAAATCTCACCT
Organism: Ifrita kowaldi; assembly: GCA_013398055.1. NCBI lineage: Eukaryota > Metazoa > Chordata > Aves > Passeriformes > Cinclosomatidae > Ifrita > Ifrita kowaldi. The sequence continues at coordinate 653,496 of VZRS01011110.1, forward strand.
ACCCAGTTTCCATTGTTGCTGATGTTTCTGACATCTTTCAATGTTATTTTTCTTAGACGTGGATGAGTGTGCAAGTGGCAATGGAATGCTCTGCAGAAATGGTCAGTGTGTGAACACCATTGGGTCCTTCCAGTGTCTCTGCAATGATGGCTATGAGGTGGCTCTGGATGGAAGGACTTGTGTTGGTGAGTGCTTTCTTTTAGGGTTGAAAAAAAGGGCAGCAAACCTTGAGCAGATATGCTTAGTGAAACAGTAGGCTCAGAGAGAGCTGTCACACTGCCATCATCGTACCTAGCAGAAGAAAACAAGGACAAGAGGACACGAAGATGACTCCTCTCCTGCTCTTGAAAAGTTCCACCTTCGGTTTGATGGAATCAAAATTAAAGCAGCCTCAGTCAGAGGTTTATTGAGATAACAGCAATTACCTCAAATAAATTGTCTTTCTTTTCTTCTAGATATCAATGAGTGTGCACTGGAGCCTGGAAAATGCTCACCAGGCACATGTCAGAACTTGGATGGCTCATTCAGATGTATCTGTCCTCCTGGATACATCCTGCAGAATGACAAATGTGAAGGTGTGTACAGAACAATCCTTCTCTGTCTCTTTCTTAGCTGCTCACAGTTGTTACCTATTTCCCTTGCATTCAAATGTGAGTAATGTTTAGTCTTTTGTGGCAGTCTACAGTTCTGAACTGTAGCCACTAGTAAGTCTCTCACTTCCTAGCAAAGGTCTCACCAACATTTGTTTGAACCAGAACTACTTGCTCTGGACCCTAGAAAGATATAATCCCAGGCTATTTCCCTGATGGTACATTGCTGAAGTTTGCCGACTGCCTGAGGATTTGAAAACTAACTCTGTATTTTGCACTTGGATTACTGCTTCCTCCTTCTGGTTTTTTTTGTTGGGCTTTTTTGTTTGTCAAATATGATAGATAGCAGTGATGATGTAAAATTGCACTTTATGTAGTATAGCTGCCAGTGTAATTATTATTATTTCTCATCTCTTCAATGACTTTTCTTACAGACATTGATGAGTGTGTGGAACAGCCAGAAATTTGTGCCCTGGGCACATGCAGCAACACTCCAGGCAGTTTCAAGTGTCTGTGTCCAGAAGGCTTTGTATTGTCTTCCACAGGAAGGCGATGCCAAGGTAAGTTCATTCCTGTTTTCTGGCATCTCAAAATTTGTTTGCTGTTTCATAAAAGCCTTAATAGCGAGCTGTTTCTAATACAGCAAGAAGACTCTGGACTCAAACAGTGTTTTTCATAAGGAAGACATGATAATTCTGTAGCTGGGGCCAGGTTCTGTCTTGCCCTAACATCTGTTTGTCATTAAACAGAACATTGCAATAAAAGGGGCGAAGATAATGTTAAATGCACCAGGTTATACAAAGAAATTATGTTGTCCTGAAATCCTTTCTTGCACCCCTGGAAGAAATATTGGGGCTACCTGGACTCTTTGTGGGCAGCAACATGAAACAGAAATGGAGCATGAACACAGGCAGGAGACTAAAGGCAGCATTTCTGGTTTTAAGGCTGTCCTTAGCACTTACCGTATTCAGCATAACACTTGTTATATGCTGATCCTCTCTGCAAACATGTGGGTGGAAAAAAAGGTTGTTGGCAAAAATCTGCAAGCAATGTTGTGTGGACAATAAGCACCCATCTGCTTAGGGAAGTGTCTTTTGGCTTCCAGATTACTGGATACACAGTTCAGAGCCTAAACATGGGCACTAACACACAGATCAGATGCTAAAAGCTGAACATCTAGTAATAAAAAGCCACAGGTTAGTTTATTTTGTGTATAACGAGCAAGCACAACAAGTTAGGGAGTGAGTTACTTTAAAGGCTTTGGAAGTGATTAAATAGATATAGCATTAAATGTCCCATACACTGTGCACTGTGGGAACCACTGATGAGTAAGACCTTTGTAAGGACCTCTACAGTTTTGCTTGGCACAGAACAGTGAAGCTTGTTGACACCACAGCAAGTTCTTCACTTCACAGTGGGCTAAATGAAATTGTGGTTTTGGTAAAAATGAATCCAACCTGCAGTAAACGTTCATCCAAATCTCCAAACCACCATGCAGTTTGGCACAGTTACTTCACTCAACATCAAGAAAGCATGTTTTAGCTGTGTTTATGTAGTTTATATTAATGAAGTTTCTTCAACCTCAGGATGTTCTTTTCTTCAGGTAAGAAGAAAAAAAAATCACAAAAACCCACCAGAAAAAAAATCATAAAAAAGAATGCAGCCCAATCTTCCACTTTTTTAACACAGGCCACTGTTCCACACAATGTCAGAGGAGAATGCACACTTGTGTATGAATTTCAAAAGGGCTTCTCTCCATGCCCTAAAGGGGACTGTTCTTTTTTCAAGTATCTCAGGCCAAACAAAGTTTTGTTTAAAACTTCCCATTACCTAGGACTTTGTTAAAACCTGGACATTGCCCAGCATTGATGCTGCAGCCGGAAAACTGGATGAGCAGCTGCTTCCATAACTGCCCTGCTGCTGTCCCCCTGCCAGCACAGAGAGCTGCCAGCTCCCTGGCTGCTGGATGTTTGTGGTCTGTGATCTCAGCTCTGTCCAGCATCCTGGTTACCCAGCTTCAGGGAATGAAATGTAGTGCCACTGGGAGAGTTTGCTTTGTTTGTGTGTACCTCCGGAAGAACGAGGAAGGAAAGGGCTGTTGAAAATTGCCTCTCATTTTAGCACTACATAATATTGTCATTGCAAGTTGATGAAAATCTCTTGACTCGAGTGATTCTTACTAGTAATACAATATAAATTCATGAGGCAATATTCAGTTTTTTCAAAGAGGAATGAGGATACGGGGACAGCACAGCCCTTTCAATTCTGCTGGAGCAAAGAGAAAAACCCTTGCTTTTCCATGACTGAAGTAGGAAACTATCCCATAGCTTTTCTTTACTGAGGTATGGAGCTTCCCTCCTTATTCAAATCTTCCACAGTCAGAGGCAGTGATGGTTCCTATTAATAGAGCTAGATGGAAGTTGGGTGTTTTGGTGGGGGGTATCCTGTAATTTTGCAGTTAACACCTCTAAGTGAAAATTGTGCCAAAGTTACCCTAACTGCTCATAACAAGTTTTTTTCTCTATGCAGATTTGAGAGTGAGCTACTGCTTTACCAAGTTTGAAGATGGAAAATGTTCTGTGCCAAAGTCCCGAAACCACTCCAAACAAGAGTGTTGCTGCGCCTTAAAGGGGCAGGGATGGGGAGATCCCTGTGAGCTCTGCCCAGAAGAAGCAGATGGTGGGTTATTGACTAGCTTACCATACTGCCTCTCTGAACTGAAAGGAGATTGGCATTCTTATTAGAAGGAATTCTGAAAAATAATTTTCTAAAGGTGTTTAACCGTAGTAATTGTCATTGGTCTCTGTAAAGTAGAGATTGCAGTTTAAAAGACCACATCCCTTGGACAGTCCGATATCAAATATATTCCTCCTTTGCTTATAGATTTGTTACAGTGATTACGGGCTGGGTATTTTGCTATGGAGGTATCACATAAAGAAAGTGTACAGAAAGCAGCAAGCAGGTCCTTCATAGGCTCTGAGTGGCAAGTCTTGCAAGACACAAATGGAATTCTTCTAATTGTAAATAGGTATAGGAAGAGATGCCATAAACATCAAATCTAATTAAAATAAAACCCCAAACAGTTAAACTGTATCTGCACCTGAATGTTGTTATTAAGAAAATGTAAATTTTCAATCTTGTCAGTGTGAATGACTTGCAAAAATAGCAGGGAATAACAAAATGCAGGCTTTGAAGGAAAGCCTCCCTGGATCATTGCTAAAGAAACACTTTCCTTTGTTAGTATCCTTTTTAAGACTGAGGAAGTCGACATCAAGCAACTCAACAGGCCTCTGTAGCATCGTGGTGCAATTTGCTGAAGGGACTTTAATTTGTGCTGACAAATGCGGTTAACAGCATTGCTGCTTTCAGCAATACATGATTGCAGTTCATTTCTCTCATTAGTCATGGAGATGCTTTGCAGAAAATCCTCACAAAAGGCGAGGTTAGAAAAGAGAATTAGAAGTACCAGTTGCAATATTCCTCCTGGGCCTATTGCCTGTGCATGTTTCATTCCATTGAGGGGACCATGTGAACCAAAGTCAGCTGAAAAGCACAGCGTATGTTGCAGCATTTCCTTGAAGTGTCAGCACATGTATTGTTCACAGTCCAAATTCTCTCAAAGGATATCAAGCCCCTTTTTCTCATCTTCTAAAAAAGAAGTAGCTTTAAGATAGCCGAGTCTGGATTAGACCATGCCTTCTTCAGCAAATGTAGGAAATTTTTCTTTTACAACAGAAAAATTGCAGCCACTACTATTGATGCTTCTAAAACAGAAATGCTGCGTTAGTTTGTTTCTTAAGGAAGTTAAATACTGCTAATTATTCACAGGATCTTACACATATGCATGCAGGAGATTGGATGAAATGTAAAGCAAACATGCAGTCTTTGTATGAATATAAAATTATAAGTTTATACATGTACATACTTTTTTTTTTGGACCTGAACATGAGGAGGATGAACTGGTAGCAGTGGTTATGTGTAGCTTGTGAGGAATGCTGATTGCCAAGATAGAATTTAACATGTGGTTTGATTTTTATGGTTTTTTTACAGAGGCATTCAGACAGATTTGTCCATTTGGAATTGGCATTCTTGTTGGACCTGGTGATGCAAGACTGGGTAAGTGCCTGAACTGCACAGTGCCATTTTTTTTTTTGCATCAGTGTCCCTTTTCCACCACAAGCCATTCTCCCTTTCAACTGAGAATAACACCTCTGCAACTATTTCCAAAAGCCATGAATTGTGGAAACTTCTATACCTTTTTCTTTCCCCAATTTTTCATACTGATTTCAAATTCAAGCTTGAGTATCTCAATTATCAGAAATTAAACTTCTTTTAGAGCGAGGAAACTTATGTAGGCTCTAGAGACTGGATCTAATGTCACATAGCATACTTGTCTTTTCTTCTACAATATGTGTAGCCTGTTTACAGTAAATGGTTTTAATCCTCCAGAAGTGCAAACCACAGTTTCCCAGATCCCTTCAGTACATTCTGTTCTCTCCCAAGACAAACAGCACTTCAGCTTTATTGGCAAAAGTTTGCATTTAAAGAGCATTGAATGACTACTGCTTTTCATATCTGCTGCTCTCCCTGTAGCCCCAGTCAGAGAGGTTTATATCTGACATTTAGAATCAGTTTCTTCTCTGCATTCTGAAAGCTGGCCTACAAAACAAATTCTGTGCCCTAATCCTAGTATGTCAGAATTTAAGTATTAGTATTTTTTGTGATCTCAGGAATGTTTCTTGCCAGAACACTTGTTCTTTGAGAGAATTCTAAAAGCACATGAAGCCAGTTGCACTTACTGTGTTGTTTGTATTTCTGGTTAAGATGTGGATGAGTGCCTTGATCCTGATAACTGTAAATTTGGGCAGTGTATCAACACAGATGGGTCTTTCCGCTGCGAGTGTCCGTATGGTTACATCCTCCAAGGAGCAGAATGTGTGGGTAAGTACAGCTGTTCCAGCTTCTGTTTCAAAGATTTTCCTGAGTTGCTAGGTATGGCATTAGGGAGCAGTGGGGTTGTTTTAGTCTAACATTGTGGAGTCTCCATCCCTGCTGGTGCTTCAAACTTGCCAGGGCATGGTCTGAGCAATCTGCTCCAAGCTGGTCCTGCTCTGGCTCAGTGTTTGTCCCAGATAACCTCTAGCAATCCCAAATTATCCTGGGAGTCTGTGGTTCTAATTCAGTACTTAGTGAGTTCTTGCATTTTCTGTTTTTCTGGTTGCACATCAACATAGATTTGATATAATTTTGGTTGAGTATAACCATGTATTCTTGCCTTGGCCTAACTACTTGCAGATACTGATGAATGTGCTGTTGGAAACCCATGTGGAAATGGAACTTGCAGGAATGTGATAGGAGGCTTCGAATGCACCTGTGTAGAAGGATTTGAGCCTGGGCCAATGATGACCTGTGAAGGTGAGACTCCCATGTGTTAAGGACTGTTGTTGTAGTTGTGTTCCCTGATTTTGAAAACAGTTGAGGGGAATAAAGCAGCTTTAAAAATAAAATATGGACACTTGGAACAATACCTCTTTATCTGAAACAGGAAAATGGGCTCCTCCTCCCTGGATCCACCCTGAACTGTGGTATGTTTTTCTGACTGGAGCTGGGGTGGACAGGCTTTCAGGTGGTGTCTACTTAAGGGACTGCCCAGAGAGGAGCATGTTGGGGTGCAGTCTCTCCAGAACAGTTCCCAGAAGTGCTGCTTACTGTGTGTAGGGTTTTTGCCTACCTCCTTCAGTGAAGAGACTCACTGTGGATGATGAAAATAGGAAATGGGCTGCTTGAGTGAGTTAGGGAAAAAACAGGGAACAAACCAGAAATACAAATACAGTACTCAACAATTACCTTGGTACACCTAGGTTGAATATTTTTCGTGCTTTGGTGTCTCATTTCAAAAATTAAAATTTGAAAATGCACAAAGAGAAGTAAGGAAGATCAGAAGGGACACTCAGAAAATAAATGAGAAATTTTCAGTGTGGAGAATGTGGTTGAAGAGATATATGATTTTATAAAGCCACAAGTGGTAAAGGTACCGAAAATAGAGGGAACATGTTAGACAAACCAAAGCAAACATTTTTATATGCATGGTACTTATTTAAGTTGTGGAACCCTTTGCTGCAGAGTATTACTGAGGCCACAAGTATAAATTGACCCAGAAAGAGATTATACAAGTTTGTGTGGGAATCCATCAGTGGAAATTAAACTTGATAGTTTGGTTGTGGCTTTTGGCTGTGCAAGTCCTTAAACTGAGAGGCTGTATCAGGGGAAAGATCTCTGCATACATGGTATGAGATTTTTAATATTCATCTCCTCCTGTTACAACCAGAGAGAGGAGAATGTCCTAGGACATTCTGACACTGTCCTCTGACTTGACACAGCTGTTCTTAAATTATCTGCCACAATCTATTTCTTTGCAAGCCCATACAAAAGAATGCTTCTATTTTTGCATCAGATTGCATTAGTTTTATATACAGTTAGAGCTTCATTCACTTCCCTGTGGAATTTGGGTGAAAGCTCAAATTGCAGAGGAGGAGTTAGCAGAGTGCATAAACATCACTATATAGCAGTAATTACTCAAGTAGTCCAGACCGTATCTAAATGCCCTTCAAAATAATGTTTCTAGTAAGGATATTGTTTTGTGGAATTCAGTTTATGAAGAAGCTGAATTAGTGCACATAGAATTTAAATAACCAACCAAAAAAACAGAACCTAGATGTGGAAAAGATACAGTTTTAACTGAGCAAGTATTTTGGCAACATGGATCTGGAAATTGTTTCCATTGGCTGCTTGCTGTTGAACTTATTGAAACTTCAGGTAGCTGTGCAAACATCCTGGCGTGTCTGTTGCCTGCTTCTCTGCAGAAACCCATCAAGAGTAGAACCAAGGGTCCCCAGCTATTAAAATTTAGTCCTCTGTAAACTGGGGTCTGTGGTATTGCCTGTACCTAAAACCTGTGCTCATCTGCTGAGTTTTACACAAGTGTTGCCCTTCCCCCGTGGTCTCTGTTGCTCCAAATGCAGATGTCAATGAGTGCATTCAGAACCCTCTGCTCTGCGCTTTCCGCTGCGTGAACACGTTTGGATCCTACGAGTGCAAGTGCCCCGGGGGGTACGTTCTGCGCGAGGACCGGAGGATGTGCAGAGGTAAAGCTCCTACCAGACTCTCACAGTTAGGAGATAATGATTTCAGTTCCTGCAGGGGCAGGGCCCTGACTCACTGCACTATTGGGCCAGAGTTTTAATCCCAGGAAGTAACTGAGTCAGAAGGAATTTGGGATGAAATTCTATGGTTCGCATTATGCACTTGATTGAACTGGGCCTGTCCTGCCAGTAAATTTATACATCTGCCTAAAGTGAGGTCATATCAGATGATGTGGTTTTGTCTTGCCCTAAAAATGGGCATTTGGGAGAAATCAATTTGCTCAAGGCTAGTATACTTTATAGTTGGTTTAGAGCAATAAATGTAAGCGTAGGGTTTGATTACGATGGAGATTCCAAAGTCAGAATTTACTACTGTGAATTTCCAGGATCATCTCTCTGTATAATAAAGTCTCAACCTTGTGTTTTAGATCAGAATGAGTGTGAAGAAGGAATTCACGACTGTGACTCAAAACAGATGGAGTGCAAAAACCTAATTGGCACCTATATGTGTATCTGTGGGCCTGGTTATCAGCGCAGACCAGATGGGGAAGGCTGTATAGGTAAGTGACACTGAAGTGTTGAAGCTCTTGAAATACACAGTTCCTCAGCAGAGCTAAAAATTTTGGATTTAACAAAGTGTTAAGAAACTCAGGGGAAGAATTGCACAACTGCCTGGGTAATGGGTCTGTTGGTGCTGCACACACTTGGTTTTGCTGCTCAGGTGTACACATCTGTGGGCAGTAAGTAGAAAATCTGGGTGTGGGAGTCTTCACAATCAGTTTGTACTGCTGCTGCTGAATGCTCTGAAGGAAGGTGAGGATTTGGGTCATTTGCTGTAGGCTTGTTTATGTCTGTTAGCATGAATGAGAGTAGATCTGAATTTTTTTTAAACCTTGGATGGCATTCAGAAGTGCAGCTGTAACTATGAAAAATTTTGCAAGCCAGTGAGGAATGTCCTTCAGTTATAGTATATATAACAGTTGTGAGCTAGATGGCCATCTTTCCTCTGAAAATTGAGTAAAAGAACCTTTAAAATATAAGAAAAAGAAAAAAATTGAAGTCTAACCAGGCAGAATGCACAGCGTAAGAATTCCATAGCAGGCTCTCTTATCTGCACTAGTGCTACTTGGACTTGATTTTTGTCATAAAATTTCAAAAACACAGATGAGAATGAATGTCAGACCAAACCTGGGCTCTGCGAGAACGGCCGTTGTGTGAACACAGTGGGGAGCTACAGGTGTGAGTGCAACGAGGGATTCACCGTCAGTGACAGCCAGGACGAGTGCCTTGGTAAGTCCCAATTCACACCTGAATGAGCTGTCACTTGCACAGCAGCAATGAGGGTTGGAATTAAACTTAGAAATGTATGGTGAGAAAAAACTCTCTTGAATTTACATGCCTTTGGGAAGGGGCCTTTGTATGTAGGTGTCCACTTGCAAGTTCTTTCTTGCCATGCTCACCATATCCCTGCTTCAGTCAGTCCAGCTGGGGTGACTTGCTACAAAAGCTGACTGTTCCATGGTTTCACTCAGCCAGGAACTGCTTTGACATTGCTTTGGTCCTGATTTTCAGCCAGTCCTTTTTCTCTAGGTTCAAGCAGAAACATGTATTTTATAAGCATATTGTAACTTCTTGTCTTCCACCTTTTGCTAAATTTCTTGTCTTTGTTTTCCTTAGATGTCATTCTCTCGTTCTTACTGCTGGTAGTCTTTCACTCTCAGTTCCACAGTCTCAGGGTGAAGTATGCCCTTTCTGTTATATTTCTGACTAAATTCCCAGTATCTCATGACCCTCTGGAGGTCACCATTAGGATTCTCTGTGATGCACAATTTGTCTTCCAGACAACAGGGAGGGCTACTGCTTCACCGAAGTCTTACAAAGTATGTGCCAAATCGGGTCGAGCAACAGGAACGCTGTGACCAAGTCGGAATGCTGCTGTGACGGTGGCCGAGGCTGGGGGCAGAACTGTGAGGTCTGTCCCTTCCCAGGCACCGTGGCCTTCAAGAAACTTTGCCCTCATGGCCGAGGATACACGTCCAGTGGAGCAGGTACTTTTCCTTAAATGCTCTCTTAGACAATGTCAAATTAAGTGATAAATTATAAACTCTCTTTTGCATATTTGAACACTGTAAGGTCCTAAATGTGTTGGATATCAGCTGAAATTTTCTGAGATTTTTTTATGTTGACTGAGTATAGTCCTTTGGGAGGAGGGTGCAGAGCCCAAGGCCCTGGGTGATGAGGCATCCGTCCCATCTTGGTAGATACTTGCTTTATGTCCTGGTTGACTGACATGCACTCAAATGGGAATTTGCACTCTCACATTTGAGTGTGTTGCAGGGACACATTAAGAGCTATTAGTGTAGGTGAAGGCAAAGTGATGTTTGATTTGTGGAGGCTGATACATGATCAGCTCCAGTTTTTCCCTTCCACTTAGAGCTTGTTCATTGCATAAGAAAGTTAGATTAATGCTCCATTCCATATTTTTCCACTTAATAGTTCTCCTTAAATCTGCACAATATTTCACTATTTTGTGTAATTATTTTATGTATGGTATGGGTTTCTCTGTGTCAGGTCATGAGAATCTGTTGAAGCTGTACAGAATCAGTTTTGTTCCATTGGGAACTAACCCTTGTTTTATTGCAGATATTGATGAGTGCAAGGTTATCCATGACGTGTGCCGCAATGGGGAGTGCATCAATGAGAGGGGAACTTACCGCTGCCTTTGCAACCTGGGCTATACCACAGACATCACTGGCACTCTCTGCGTTGGTAGGTTTTTCATTATGGTGTTTGTATATAAAGTTTATTACTAAGAGAGGGCTTGAAGAAGGAAATAGAAAGATTTTGAAAAATGAGAAAATAAAATGTCACTTGTTAATGCTTTGGGGATTTGGATTTTCTTCCGATCTATCCTGAACATTTTGTAAAACGTTATCACCAATCCTGATTACCAGCACTGAGGTATCTGGTTTTGTTTCTTGTAGATCTGAATGAATGTAATGAGTCTCCAAAACCTTGCAATTTCATCTGCAAAAACACAGAGGGGAGCTACCAGTGTTCATGTCCAAAAGGATACATCCTGCAAGAAGATGGGAGAAGCTGCAAAGGTAAAAATCAAGAAAAGAATTTACTGCAGAAACTCTGTGTTCCACAGGCAAAAATGAATACAAGGACATTTAAATGATACAAATCTGTCTCCTTGATTCATGTGAGTATTTCCACTAAAGACAGTGGAAGTGGCCTGCATAGGATGGAGCTGGTATTTCAGTTAATTCCTTGTTAATTTGGATGAACAGCAGATCGACAGGAATTTTTGCAGGTTGATGGCAGTTGATCTGAAAAGATTCTGTAAATAATAATATGTCTGATTGTTCTTATTTTGGTAAGCATGTTGGTTTAAGCCATGTAATTCAATGATAAATGAATGTTACTGGGAGCAAAGACGAGCATGGTTTGCAGTACATTGCCCAACATCAGCAGAATTTTTACCTACTGCTTTTGCAGCATGCTGGATAAGGCACAGCAGTGCAGGAGAGAATATTTGTTAGAATTCCATACATTTATGTGTCTTGGTAACTAAGATTTGACTAAAACCACACAAGTTAGAGCAGCAATTCCAAATTTGGCATGGAGAACGATGGTGTACTTTGTTGTTAGCATTTCAGTATTTCTTTTGGAGTAATAGTATGCTTCAGTGCAAGGCCTTTTTCCAGTCTGCCAGGTCTCATGAAGAGAGAGGGTGACTTCCACTTTATTGGCTGAGCAGACATTTATTGTGTCACAGCAACTTTCAGACAGATGAGAGTGGTGTCTGCAATTCATTGTTAGCATGGCCACTGTGTAGCTCCAAAGTCCCATTCATTACATGTGAGGTTTTATGTGAGAGGAACTGGAAACCAGCATGGAAAGTGAGATGTAGATTCAAAAGGCTTTATTTGCTGTTACTTGTAATCACTTCTTTCTGAGTCCAGGAAACATAAGTGAAAGATGTTTTCTTGGTTTTTTTAGATCTTGATGAATGTGCAACAAAGCAGCATAACTGCCAGTTCCTTTGTGTCAACACTATTGGAGGATTCACTTGCAAATGTCCTCCTGGATTCACTCAGCACCATACAGCCTGCATTGGTAGGTGATGTGGGGAGGGAGACAGATTTGAGATTTATTACTGACCCTTACTCCAGAAGCGAAGTATCAATGATGTAGAATCATCTTCATAAGAAACCAAATGGAAACATAGGCCAGATTCTGATCCTAATCCCACCAGAGCAGAAGATGCAAAGAGGCCCCTTCCTCCTACCTTCCCTTGCTTTCATAATCTGTCTTTGAATTTTGCACTTGCAAGAACCAGCCAGTAAAAACACCACTTTGTAATTCTTGCCTTACCCTTTCTAAGGCATTGAGCAAAAGAATAGTTCTATTTCTCTTCTTGTAGCTCATTGAGATCATGTTAAGTCTTCTTGAAACAGCAAGTATGAAATATACATTTCAGCAGTTGTCCTCTGAACACATACCCATTGGGTGTGTGGAAATGTTAAACTAAACTGCTCCCTGCAGAACACACGTTCTGCTCTGTAAGCTGGATCCTGTTTCTGTGTTGCTTTGATGATCCCGTGGTATTGGTATGAATTTGGAGGAGTTTGGAGACCAAAACATCAAACTCCATATTCTTGGTGAAGAACAGGAGTGTTTCCCTTCCTGTTACTTTTGTGTTTCCAAATTCAAAAGAAGGCAGTGTGAGCTGTCCTGTAGTGCAAAGTGAGAACCTGGGAGGGCAGTGAGACTCCTGTGTTACTGATGTGCCTTTACCTCCTCCATCATTAGCGTGGCCAAAAGTTCAGCTTTGAAATGACAACTACAAACTAACACTGAGCTTTGGTTTCCCTCAGACAACAACGAGTGTGCTACTGAGATCAATCTTTGTGGGGCAAAGGGCATCTGCCAGAATACTCCAGGAAGTTTTGTTTGTGAGTGTCAACGTGGCTTCTCGCTTGATCAAACTGGGCAGAGCTGTGAAGGTGGGTACAACACAGTGCATTTAACTTGGCTTTCTGTTGCTTCCTTAATCTTCTTTCAGCCATACTATTGTCCAAGGAAGGACCTATGGAGTAAGAACCAAAACCTGCAGAAGTAAGCATGTGTAGGTTGAAGGGGGGCAGGGGGGAATACGGAAATTCAGCAACAAGGCAGTATTTCTCTCCGTGGGCCAGAAAAATGGATATGTTGTGGAATTCTGAAGTGCTGGATTGATATTTTCTGAGGAGATGTAGCCTGGAATGTTTTAGTTTAAGTGTCGTCAGTTCAGTGAACTTCTTCTGAATCCTGCAGGGATTTCTGAGGGATTCATCAAGGACAGGAAGTATTGCATCTCCAAGGTGACCTGCTAAAGAGAGAGTTCAAGGGCTATACACTTATTCCTCTGGGTCCTCAGAGCCTTCTCCTGGGACAGAGTTTGGGTTGTTTTGAAAAGAGATATTCTGGGATTTCTGGGTTGGATGCCTGGGTAAAAGCAAGGGTCTGTCTGCTGTGGAGCTGGGACCCTTAGGAAAACATTAGGGATCCCATATAGAAATGGCTTTCTGCTGTCTGCTCCATAGCAGAATGCAAAACCTGAAAATTGTGGCTGAATGTGAGCTTTCCATGGTTTTCAACCCTATGTTACTTGCTGTGGAACCACAAATCCAAACCTGAAAGGCCCAAAGTGGTCAGGTTTTTGGAAGATCCTGAAATATACCTATATTGATAAATGAATATTTATGATTATTTGTAACATGTTTCCCAAATTCAGCATAATTTGAGCTTCTCCCAAAACTCAGAATGTGTCTCACCCTTTTAGATGTTGATGAATGTGATGGAAACCACCGGTGTCAGCATGGCTGCCAAAATATAATTGGAGGATACAGGTGCAGCTGCCCACAAGGATATCTCCAGCATTACCAGTGGAACCAATGTGTTGGCAAGTCACTTTTGTAAATTTGTACATTAAAATGCATGTTAGCTTTGTTAGCAGCAAGAAGTGAAGGGCAGTAGTGCAGTTTGCTGTACTTTCTTTGTCTGATTATAATTTCCTAAGTTCAACAGAGTTTCATTACAAGTGTGTTCTCCAGTGAAGGCAGAGTGGGTGTGAAGCACCCAGTAGCCCATGTCCTAGTTCAAGAAGTGTTTAAGCACAAAGCTGTCCTTGAGGGTGCTAGAGGTTGTATTGACTTTGAGGAAACTCGTGTTACTTGTGTATTTTGTGGTCTGTACAAAGGATATCTTACTCAGCTCTGTGATGGTCTCTGCTTGGACGAAGGTCCTGTCTAAGAGTGGATGGTGGATTGAGCCTGACACTCTCAGAACTACAAGTTTGGATTGTTAAATTGTAAAATTCAACTTCTGGCCCCAAGCATCTCAAATTCTGTTAAAATGCTTCTTGATCTTGTCATTCTTACAACACCTACAGGAAGGCTGCTGTGTTTAAGCCCTTCCTCTGTACAGAATTAACAATTTGTCTTATTTGAGCAAACCTGCAGCTGTCTGTCTAAAGATGCTTCCTTGAAGCTTTGGGATACAGTTTAGAGTAAGGGCTTACAGGGCAATTCTGGTTATAATTAGCAAATGCTAGTGCTCATAAGTTCATGTTAATAAGTAAATACACTGGTGAATTAAATGCCTATTTCTTCCCTATCTAAACTTTGTTGCTATCCCAAGTCTCTGAGCCCTCATAGATGGGGCTGCCTGTGCAGCAGTCATGGGAAAAGCCTGTTTCAGCAGTGTAGTATGCAGCATATTCAAACAAGAGAAACAGGAATCATTTTACTCTAGTGACAGTTGTGTGCAGTTTTCATCACATTTAATGGGCTTCATGCAAGCTAGTCTTGTGTGGATACCCAGAGATGTGTTTGATGACCTCTTTGAGAACAAAGGGCTTTATAACTTTTTGTTTGGCTTTCTTTGCTTTCAGAAACATAAAAATGCCTTGCCTTGTTATCACTGTGGTGCTCCAGGGAGGTCTCTGCTTTTAATTCTGCTTACCAAACCTCCTGACATTATATGCAGTCCTTGCAGTGACATTTGCTTTGCTCTAGCACTCTATGCCTGTAACATACAGGGAACAAGGAGGGAACACAAACATATGGGGGTTTGGAATGTTAATTAAATTAGCAGAGTTTAGGGTTAAATTAGAATTTAATCTGCAGGAGGATAAAAAACCCCCAGCAAACCAGCACTGTCACATCTGGCTGCTGGAGGACACTGGAATCTGAAAAAGTACAGCACTGAGTTTTGTGAAACATCTTGCCTGTTTCCAGGTCTTCCTGGGTGAAAGCATTTAACTAAGTCTATTTCCAAACCAGGTGTACACTGGTATTCCAGCTTTTGAGCCCATTGACTACTGTTGAGATTTATCCAGAGAATGCCAGTTTCAAAATGCACAAGCACTGAGTATTTGCCCCACTGAAAGAAAGGCTTCAGCCTTGGCACCAGAAATACTGGTCCACCAGAAACTTCACCAGGGAAAATTCTTCTGAGAGCCACAGGTGGGGCAAGACTCAGCCAGCACTTCCACCTTCTTGGACATGGGGCAGTCCAGGCAGAAATCCAAAGCTGCAGGGAAGGAGGTTTGGGTCCCTGTGTGCTCATGGCATTTCTCCTTCCTGCTGAAGCTGAGCATGACAGAGCTGTGTGTTACAGAGCACAGGAGCGCAAGGCTCATGCCTGACAGCACAGCTTGTGCAGAGTCTGAGGGTCCCAAAACTTTTTTTTTCTTTTCTTCATATTTTTTTCTTACAACAATAACCCAAAATATGGGAATCAACCTCACTAGTATCCCCTTCCTTGCTGCTGTGGAGCAAAGCTGCTTTTGGTACAGTAACTTCCTGTGGCCCAGACGAGCATTTATGATGTTGGTATAGTTACTGTGAGGTGTGACAAGTACTGAAACATCGCTCTGAGTTAATGGCAAACCCCTGCAGGCTCTGGGAGCACAGGATTCAGCCCCAGGTTTTAGTACCTTGTGGTCTCCACATGTTCACATTGTACTGCCTGTAACTGTATATTCTTTAGATACTTGTCTGGATCTCCTGGGTGTACCACAGGGAAGAATCCATGTACGAGGTTTTTCCGTGACAATTCCTTCATATTCCTTGGCAATCCCAACTCTGCAAACAGTTTGTGTCTTTTTTAGCTTATTTAATGAATCGTTCAGGGATTTTTTTATGTTGCTGCAACACATTTAGATAATCACTGAAGAATGCTTTGGTTCCTCCCATGTCTTGTGCTGTCTGTGACTGCATCCCCTGCCCAAGCACTTCCACAGTGCACCACTTCATGAATCAGGCTGCAAGAAGCAAAGGCATTACTTTTAAACAAAGAACAAAGAGCCATATTGTTTGAAAAAAGACAATAATGCTCTGACTTAGTACTTATTCTCCTGTAACCTGGATATTGAGGTCAGAGATGCTGCTCTGTACTTCCCAAATGGAGTTGCTTATGTGTGCACATAACCACAATGTACATATGCATTTATCACAGAAATGGAGAACAATAATATGCAGAACTTTTTGAAGCAATTTGCCACATCAGACAATAAAAATCAGACCAGCTTCATTTCAAATAGTAGCCATTTTCAGTAAGTAAGCCTGAACCGACCTCAAACTCCTACAGTGCCACCCTTGGGAAGTTTGGAAAAGGACTGGTTCAGAATGTAGCAGTCTTCTGTATCCACAGCTGCTTTTATTTGTACTACTTGTTCCCGTATCTTACCTATATCTAATATTTAAATGTGACTGTGTAGGGAGGAATTTTCAATGCCTGGAAAAGGTGTCAGAGCTTGATTCCTTACTCTTTTTCCTTTAATGTTGAATAACACTATGAACAAGGGATTACTTGACCAGATTGTTCGCTGTACAAAGTTTTATTCTTCTCAGTTATTTCTGGGAAAAAAAGCTACCTCCTCTGTTTCTCTGCTCTCCAGAGCATGAGCTGACATGGCATGAAACATCTTCTGTAGAGTAGCCCCAATGTTGCTGTTCTGTGGTTGTAATCATCTCCCAGGGACCGCTGCCCCAGCCAAGGGGGAGGACAAGTGCAGTTCTCTGTGTCCATCTGCGGTGGCAGCACATTCAGCCAATGTTCATGACCTGTGCAAGGGGAAGCTGGACTGTACCTGAGGGTGAAAGTTAACATGGTATATTCTGCTTCTTTTCCAGATGAAAATGAATGTCTCAGTGCACACATTTGTGGAGGAGCATCCTGCCACAATACTTTGGGAAGCTATAAATGTATGTGCCCTACCGGATTTCAGTATGAGCAGTTTAGTGGAGGTTGCCAAGATATCAATGAATGCGGTTCTGCACAAGCCCCATGCAGTTATGGTTGTTCAAACACTGAAGGTGGCTACGTCTGTGGATGTCCACCTGGTTACTTCAGAATAGGACAAGGGTAAGGGATTCTCATTTTAAACTAACAGATACCAAGGGGACACAGTCCGCTCCTTTCTTTGCAGTGTGGAGCAGCAGAACCAGGGGGATTGTCAGCGATTAGAGAGGGATGGGATTGGGAAGGTGCTCGAGAGTTGGGTGCACCTACTGATTTTGGAGATTTGGGGGGGAGGGTGGATGGGGAAAGGTAACCATGGAAAGGGAGGGGTTTAATGCTTGAAGCTGAAATTTGGTCAGGGCTACCAGATTCAATCCTCCTGTTTCAAGCTACTGCTTTCACCGCTCCTGCACACCCCAGCAGCCTGCCAAGTCCTCTGAGCTTGGCACTTGGGAGCTCACACTCCTTGCTGTGGTTCACTTGTCTCCTTAAAGAAGAAACAACAAAACAAACATTAATAATAACACCCCCTACCAGCTGCAAAAAGAAATTATATTATACAAGTGGTTTCACCTGCTGGTTGCAATAACAACTCTGTATGTTCTCATGTTCTTGTATGTTCCATATTCTGCTGTGTTTCAAATTAATATTTTTTTAATAAATGTCTGCTTTATCAAGAAAAGCAATTTTCCCTTGCCCCAGTGGGAGGGCTGGGCATCATATAGGACCAAGCAACCCAAATGGAAAGCAGGAATGTCATGGCTTAAATTTTGTAAGTGACTAAAAGCTTTGGGATGCATTATGAAAGACCTCACTTTTCAGATTTTTCAGCAGTTGTTAAAAATTGGTCTCTTTAAATGTGTTCCAGGCTGGAAAACAGAAATTGCTAACAACAACTCAGAGCTTAAAGCCTGTGTTTTTAAGACTGTTAAATGTTGGCAGGTCTCTCTTGGGCAAAAACCCATGAAGGCAGATTCTTGAAATAAGAGTGGCCTCATTGTGATTCAGTGAGAATTTTGTCTGTTGACTTAAGCAGAAATTTTTCCTAGGAAATGAATGCAACATAATTGCTTAATTATTTGTACTTTCAGTCTCCCAAATTCAGCTTTTGATAAGATCTATGTCTCGCTGGAGTTAATTTTGAATTTCTTCCTTCCTCAGACACTGTGTTTCTGGAGTGGGGCTAGGCAGAGGTCAAGGACAAGAGCTTTCACTTGGTGGAGAAGTAGATGACAACTCCCTCTCTCCAGAAGCTTGTTATGAATGTAAAATCAATGGCTATCCCAAGAGAGGAAGGAAGCGCAGGAGCACTAATGAAACTGCAAGTGAAGCAGAGGTAATTGACCCTTTCTGGGGGAGAGAGTTTGTGGCTGTCTTGTGAAAGCTGGACTCAGAAGGAGGTGTGCTGAGAGACAATCTCTCAGGAAAAATCTACAGCCTAAAATAGACCACAGCTGGTTTTGGATGTCAGGTAGTGTTTTTGTCTCAGAGGTGATGTAGAGCTTCGCTTGCTTTCCAAATGAAAATGTTACAGCTAATGTGCTGCTGTCTGAAATGTTACCATCCAGTCAGAGGTGCAGGGTGAGGCTGCTTTTCCAGCACTCTGCTGTACCTGTAGGCTGCCCTGTCTCCACACTTGAACCAAATGAATCTTGCAAAGCGGGAAATGCCATTGAAATGCTGTGGCTCCCTCACAGACCCTGCTTTCCTTCACACATTATTCTCTCAGCCTGTGGCTCCCCTGGCAGAGAGGTGGAGTGTGCCTTGTTTGCTCTCTTTGTAGGAGGATGGTCACAGGCTCCCAGCATGGAGGTGCTTCACCTGCCAGGCAGCAAGGCCCATGCACAGTAACTTGCAGCGCCTGTCTCGGGCTCCTCTTACCCACACAGGGCTGGTGACAAACTGGGTACTGCATCCTGAGGAGTCCTAGGCCCATAATAGTGGATTTGACAGATGATGTTACAGAACTTCCTCTTTAAAATTGCTTAATTAGTAATGAATGAGCTGGGCAAAAGACACACACAGGCACGTATGAAACACTCTCTGACAAAGCCAACTGACATCCTTTGTTCTTGTGCAGGATCAGCAAGAGCAGGAGCCACCAGTCAGTCTGGCCAGCTGGGATATTGAGAAAGCAGCGGTCTTCTCCATCAACATCTCGGATCTCAGTAACAAAGATCGCATCCTGGAACTGCTCCCTGCCCTCACAACACTGACAAACCATAACCGATATTTAATTGACTCCGGAAATGAAGATGGTTTCTTTAGAATCAATAAGAAGGACGGGATAAGTTACCTTCATTTCACAAAGAAGAAGCCAGTGCCTGGAAATTATTCATTACAAATCAGTAGTATTCCACTCTATAAAAAGAAGGAACTTAACCAGCTTGAAGCGAAACATGACAAAGACTACCTCAGTGGTGAGCTGGGAGATAACCTGAAAATGAAAATTCAGATATTGCTTCATTAATTCATCAACCAAAGACCAAATAATTAAACCAAAGATAGATAGGTAGGACTGAATATTCCTCCCAATCAGATTCTCCATATCATAGGTACAATCTCACATGAGTACATTTGTATGAACGAGCACTATCATACTATAACACAAACAAGGTACAGGATGAATACATGAGCTCAAAACTACCACTTTCTCAGGCTTTTACGTGTAGCTGAGCTACCTTGATATGTTGAATCTTGAAAACTGGGACTTTTATCATTGGAAGTTGGCCACTGATGCTGAGACACGTCATCATTTCAGCAGAGGTACAAGAATGTGCTTTCAACTGATGGACAGCTCTATTTTTGTAATTCTTAAACTTTGCTTCTCCAACTACAACTTACTAGGTCAGCCATTTATGATATCCATTTGGTGCTAGTAAATTTTCAACCTAGATTTATAAATGCACTGTAATATTTACACAACTTAGAAGCCAAAATTGCCATTATTCAGTCTAAATACTTCAATCAACCAAAGTTAGCTCAGTAGTTTATCTCAGTTATGCCTATAATACATTACATGTAAATTAAGTGTGTGTATACTGTAATCATGCTATTTTTATCAATGAAGCATTTGTAAACTAGATTAATAATACCCTTAATGTGAGGGTTTGTAATGGTGCTTATAAGACCAACTACTTGTTAACTGTATACACAAACCTGATGATAAAGTTTCTGTGACTTGCCAAAATGCACTGAGGTCAGTAGGGACCATTAAACATTCTCAAAAGTCAGATGACAATCAGTGCCATCCTACACCATGACATATTGTAACATGTCAAGAGTACCCATAGTCATTCCTATCAACAAGGGTTCAATGTCATAAATGTCACAATAAAACAGTTTTTTTTTTTAGTTTATTCTGTGGCCTTGTATTCTTGCTAAAAGTGTGATCAACTGCATTCTCATACTTCAGGTGTTGTCAGTAGGGTTGTCTGTGTATCTGTCTGTGTGTCCAGGTGATTCCTCCTTGAAGGTGCTGCTGCTTCATGCAAAGGAAGAACAGAAGAGAAGAAGTACAGAAACCTTCACAAATCTAAAGAGCAGTGGACCTCTCTCAAGTTACTGTGTGGCTCCAGAAAGGAAGCAAGAACAATGACATGACCTGAGTAGTCCTGTCAATAAGTAATTTGATAGCCAAAACATGCAGAAGTGGATGTTAAATCATTATACAGAAAACACAGTTAAGTGTCAAATGTCTTTGTTTGCTAAAACTGCCTTAAGAAATTCCATTCTTTTACCTCCAACAGTTACTGTCAAATAACCTAAGACTGATAACAGAGGAATAATCCAATACCAGAAGCCATCACAAGCTGTAGATGGGTTTTAATATCAAGTGAATTATTCAATGATGTGGATGTCCCTGTGTATGCAAATGCCATGGTGTATCTTTTAGCAGCAGCAGAACATTGTACTGAGGTGTGATGCTATAAAAATCTGGAAGAAAGAAGTGCTGAAACTGCTGCTGAGACAGCACTGTAGTTGATAGAGGGAACATATATTGAGCTATAATAGCTTTGGAAGGGAAATGTACTCCTATAATTCACCCCAAATTGTATTGTTTTCTGTAATTAGATTTCAGTTCTCTGTGATTTCTTCTGCATAACAAATATAACTATATAAAAAAGGAGCTTGTGCATAGGATTACTTTGATATTTTTAATAGACCATGTCTGGATTTTATTTATTAGTGTGTCAAAATGTTGAGCAGTATATTTTTTTTCCACATGTTGCATAACTATGGTGAGATATAACCAAAGCTTTGCAGTTGCAAATGGCACTCTTATTATCAGCAGGTTGGGAGTGATTTTTAGTGCCAGCCTTCATGATTGTATAGCTTATAGTTAAGTGTACAGTTTAAGTATTTTTTCTCAGCCCCTAGACACTGAGAGGAACTGAGAAGGATGATTTCAGAAAGACCTGTCAGGAGTCTATCCAGTACAGTTGGTTTACATTTAAGCTCTGTGTAATGCCTTATGGTGCCAAAGGTTCTTTGACTGTGTTCCAGCAGCCCCAGCATTGCCCACACTGTTCTGCAAATTGCCTTTGTTATGCTTCAGAAACAAGAAATCTTAGTAGCTCTTTTAGTCATTTTAAAATGGAAACCCCAGTCTTGCAGTACCAATCTGCACATAAAAATCCACTTTTTTGTACATTATCCATCTGTCTTTTTGCAGCAGTGCCCTTTAACTGGTATCTAATTTTTGCTTCTTGGTTTTAGTTGCTGTATGTGTATGATCATTTCCATTAGTTTGAATTTCTGCAGCTTCCTTGGCATCTCAGTGAAGCACAAATGTTGCACAATAACATTGCATGAAACCTGCAATTAAAAAGTGGTTTGTAACTTGCTGTGTGATTTTGAAATAATCTGCTGTATTTCATTTGATAGTGGGACCCCAGAATGACTCTAAGCACAAGACAGACTGAAGTAGAGGTCTTTCTGAATGTGTATCCTTTTGCAATTAAAGGATATTTTTCAAATTCAAGGAAATAGTGAAATGCTTAAATATTTGAAATAAGTGTGTCTTCCCTCCATTGCGATTGTGCATATGACTCTGCATAGATGATTGCATGGATAATAAATCTAATTTTTGGTTAACAGAGTTTAACAAAGATGGCTTGTTACTGTACACAGCAAATCATTCTCTTATTGTGTGTTGTAACAGTATCTTGTAAACTTGACAGCCCCCGTGTATTTTGGCAGAACACCACTGTTTCCACAGTCTCTCTTTTAAGCTGACTTTCAAAGAACCCCAAGTGTTTGCTTTCTTATGGCAGGTCTTGAAGGGTCATACTCAGGTTTTGTGTAAGATAAATATTCTATGCTGTGATTCAAGTTCAGCTTTGTGCTTTGGAAGAGCTAATCAGGTCAAGACTCCTCAGCACAGACAGGCCTGAGCTGTTTGGAGAGCAAGACGTGTGCTGGACACAGTTTGTGTCCAGCAGCTGCCTGCACCTTCCGGGGCCCAGGTTTGGCACTGCCAGTCTCTGTCAGCAGCACCACAACAGGTAAGTGCATCACAAGGCCCCAAAGCTGCTGCTCTAAGCCAAGCTGGGGGTGGTGGCACTGGCATTGCAAAAGCTTTCTCACCACTTTCAAAAATTGACATTGGCTGTGAAGGAATGGCCACTTGAACCATTAAAGCCTCACAGTGCTCTTGTGGATCTGATGGTTTCTGCCCAAATTAGCAAAGTTAACAGCTTATGTTGTGCTGCTGCTTTCTGAGTAGGCACCAGATGAAGAGGAGAGAGCTTCTCTTCACTGTGATGAGAAAATCTTGTCTTTTCAGTTATAGAAGGGAAGCCAGAGTTCAGCATTGGATGAGGCTGGAGCTGCAGGAGCTGTGCACCTCTCTCAGTGCCCCCCAGCTGCCCTGTGCCAGGTAGGACAGGAGCTAATGGGACACACCAGCTTCAAAATACTGGGACGTCTGGACCCAGGATCTTGTCTGCTTCACTCTCTCCCCAGAGCAAATCTTCCAGCTTTTCTGCTTGCAGGAGTGGCCAGAAGCTAAGGCCAAGATATGATGTACACCAGATAAATCCAGTAAATCTGGGTTGGCAGTGTCCTACCAGAGTCTCTGTGCAGAGTAAGCCCTCATGTTATCACAATCTTGGCAGAATAGCACTTGGCTGAAACCCTTGTGTTAGGAAAATCCCAGAGCTTCTAGCTGTTGCCTGTGGCCTGAGCATGTTGGATGGCTGCAGAGACCCATGCAGCCCCTGTGTGAGCTCCTGTGGTTACACAGAGCTGTGTGGAGGGCTCTGCGTGCAAACCGCATCAGCACCACAGGTCTGGGGCGTCACATTAACCTGCAGGATCATGCTTGTTCAGGATGCTGTGAAAACCTAAGACAGGGCAAGCAGATAGGTGTGATTTGGGGCAAAATATGCCATCATTTACACCAATGAAAATGTAAATGATTGCAGAGGTTGCAGTAGTAGCAAGAGGGAAAGCAATAGGGAGGGCAGAATGCTGCAGTAATTCAGTGGCCCAAAGCGCCCCAATGCATGTGGCTTCTGCTTCACTCTTATGTGCTGGGCCTGCAGCAGCTCTGGTGCTTTGTGCTTCTGAGTTGTTCCTTGCAGGTCCTCAGGCAGGTGCTGCAGGGGCCAGCACAGAGGGGGACGTGGCCTGGCTGCTCTTGGAGCAGGCAGAGGCACTGCTGGTGCCAGGCTGGTGGAAGTGGTCAGCAGGAGGGTTCTGTTTGCAGCCCCATTCAGTGAGCGCTTCACCGAGGCTGGTGCTGCTCCTGGAGACTTTGAAGTCTGATCCCTCTGGAGTGGGCTGTGTGCCTCGGTTTGCCTGAAGATGAGACCCTCTTTCTGTGCAGCAAAAACGTTGAAGATGTCGATGACTTCAGCTCTGACAAATTCCAACAATCTGCTTCTGTTGTCCTTAAAACTTGCCAAATATTTCACACCCTTGTAACAAATGCTTTTGAGGAATATCACGCCCAAGCCAATTTCTCAATTTTTAGCTTCCTATTGAGTTCAAGAGGGGAACCTTGGGGCCAGAGAGGTCAAAGAAGTGTTTGTTTTTGTATTTGGGGCTCTCCTTTCTATTTCTACTGTGCCATGCAGTGATGGCAGGAAGTGTCTGTGGAGACCCAGGCTGTCTAATCAGTGGGAATGTGCTGGCAAAGCTGGGCTGCAGCCCCGTGCTGGTGCCAGCCAGTCCAGCATGTGCCATTGCTGCTTGTTCATGTGCAGCCGAGTCCTCAGGCTGTTTAGACACGTGCCCATATGTGCACACAGAAATGTAGGTGGTTTTGTCTGAAGGGTCTAGACAGATACCGTATTTTGGTACTTCCAGGCCAAAGGCACACTGTGGTAAGCCTTTGTTAAGCACCCAGGAAGGGCTTTTCCCCTCTCTTTGGCAGGACCTTTCCCTTGCACGTGGCAGCAGCGCTGGCCCAGCCCTCTCTCTGGCTTGGCTTTCACATCTGCAGGTTTGTTTGTTTATGAGCTTCTCTATGGCTCCCAGGGCTGTAGGATGTTCCTCACTACACCCTTGTGAGGTTGGGATGTGTTTGTCATCCTTGTTTTACAGGACAGGAACTGAGAACCAGATGTTTTGGTTTGGGAGAGCTCATAGGCAATGGCTGTTCTGCCAGGAGTAACTCCAAAGCACTGAGGTGTCCCTGGAGAGGAGGACAAGGAGCCACAGGGGCTCATCAGCTATGACAGCCCCAGCTGGCACAAAGCTGTGGGAACTGCCCCTCTTCACTAAAATGCATCTCAGATGGAGCTTGCTGGAGCCCTGGCCACTCCCCACACTCTTGAGAAAGCCAGCAGTGTGACCCCATGCCCTAGCACAGAGCCCCTGGAGAGGCTCTTCCCATAGGTACCCCACCCAGGATGCTGCCCCTGCAGGTGCAGCAGCACCAGTTTAGAAAAAACCAAACAAAACCAGTGTCAGTGCCTGGTAATTTTCTACTACAAAAAAGATTTTAGGTAAGTATCCAGGCCAGCAGGCTGCATGGAGATAATAAAAAGTGACACTGCTGGTGAGCAGGACCTGGGCTCTGCCAGCCTGCCTGGCTTGTCTCTCAGAATGCTGATGAACCAGCCCAGAAAACAGGGCTACCGCTTAGTTTTCTTTGGAGGTTGATTCTTTATCCCTGTAATTTCTGTGTGAGGTGCTTCAGGGTGATTTTTGTTGGGTCTTTGACAACCCAGGAGAAATTATTTTTTTAAGCAGCCCATCTGGGGCTGAGTTTGACTGTAGCTCCAGTTCAGTACATGATTGAGCTCAGACCAGTAGGAAAGCTGTCTGGACTTCTCTGTGTGCTTGCATCTCTGTATAAATGTGTTGTTATTATAATCATAATAAATACTAGAGCCATGAGAAATGTCTATAACCCAACCCAAACCAGGTGAAACTCCCTTGGTTTTGGATTTCATTACAAACTCAAGACTTGGGCCAGGTTTGTGGAGGTTCACGAACCTCTCTGAAGTTGGGCTCAGTTTCAAGCAATAATGGGCCAAGTTTCAGGCAAATCTAGGCCAAGTTTTGAGGAAATTTGGAACAAACTTTAGGTGAATAAGAGATGATTTATGGGTTTAGGTTGAAACCATACCAACCATGGGCTCTTTGCTTGGTTTGAACCTGTAACCAGGAAATCTTGGCACTTTGGCTGAGTTTCACTTTGATTTTGAGTTTAGACCATAAAAACAAACCAGGTCAAAGAGGTGAATCTCAAGACAAATCATGCAGAAACTGCTTCTCAGTGTGGGAGCCTGTGACTGCACTGAGCATGCCTGTTATGCTGTACCACTGCAGGTGATGCTGTGCATGGTCTGATGTGGGCTGTGCTGCTCCACTAAACCATCCAAATAATTAAGCCTTGCCCAGACTCTTAATTTAAAGTTGCATGTGCAATTTTCAAGCCTGGAGTGTGCTGACTTCAAGTCTGGCTTATGCAATAAAGATCCAGTCCATACTGCATGTTTGCATTTTGAGGAGTAAATTCAGCTGACAAGGGAATTAACAAGTTCAGGAGATGAGACCAATGGTCCCCATCCCCATATTGCATTTAAACACGGCTCACATCAAGGCAGATAGGGAAAACTGACTTCCTACCTTAATTGCTGAGATTCACAGCAGTGTGGTGCCAGTTCTCCCAGTTTAGAGGTGTCCAACATGATTACAGGTGTCAGCTTGTCAGTGCTGCCAGCTCTGCCATAGCACAGATACTTTAAAGATGGAAAAGAGCTAAAACCACTTGTCAATGCAGATTTCTTGAGATTAATTCAGGCATTTTAAAGGAATCTTCTGATAAAAAGTTGACTTTTTAAATAAAAAAAAATATGTATCATCATTAAACCCCTTTATCACAAGATTCGTTCTGCATCAAACATAAACTGTAGATGGAAAATATTTGAGCAGGAGCTGGAGTCAACTATCAGGCAAAATATGAACTGGGAATGTAGGTGGTGGGTCCAGAGAAGAAGGTGATAGCACAAGTTGCTGCTGCTTTGAGAAACCTGGATAGAAGGGATGGGCAGGAAGAGAGGAGGAAGATAGTGCAGAGCAGACAAGGAATATGAAGGGAACAGTTTGTATTCACAACAGTGCAAAGCTGCAACTGAACAGGAAACTGGAAGAGAGGAGAAGGGGAATGAACAACACAGTAGCACTGGCTCTGCAGGGCAACTGCTCAGAAGACTTTCTGATGTGAATCACCAGCCATCTGCCTTTGTGGTATAGCTGCTCTCCAGATCTGGAGAATCTCAGGTGGGGTCTTAGGCCCTGAGAGCTGCTGTATGGCATGGAAAGTTTCAGTGAAGGATGGTGGAGGTCCTGAAGAGACCTGGTCTTTATCTTTAAATCATGTGTCATCTGTGTGTTTCATGGTTTAAGACTGAAAGCAGCACCCAGCAATGGAAGGGGGAAAAAAAGGCTGAGAAAATCCACTACACATGTACTCAGAGCAAAGGTAAGGAACCAGGAAGCAGAACTGTAATTCAAAAGTTCACTCTTCAACAAAGCCAGCTCTGTGTGAATTTGTGTTATCCATTTGCCCTATAATATGATTATATCATTTAAGAGACTGAATTTATTGCAGATCATGTTGTCACCCGTACATAGGCCTACTTCACAGTCCTATATCCCAAAATATGCTGGGAACAAAAGTGTTTTCTGCAGCACAGATAAAACCATGGAGGAAATTGTGGGTCCCAATGTGACTGCCAGGCCTGGGTTGAAGGCCAAGTCTGGTGGAGTTGCACAACCCTCTGGTCAAAAAGACCAACTATTTGTGTTGGGCTCATTTGTGCTAACAAACAGCACAGTCTTGAATTCCCCACAGACCAGCCTGCAATTTATTTAAAAAATAGAGACTTGGTAAAGGATTTATGCAGGGGGACCTCCCCATCAGCCCCCTAAGCATTAAATATCTGATGTCCTGCATGATATCTAACAAGGAGCAGTCCTACAAGAGAAGCAGCTGAACATTTTCTTTGAGCACCAGCTGGGAAGTGGGGTAAAAAAAAAGAAAGAAATGCTGTCTTTGGTGTCAGCTGAACCCCCACCCCTGCAAAATCTGCAATTAACCAAACATCATTTGCTGCCAGTCTCTGCAGTGCCACCCACCCGTCCCAGCCAGACACACTCTTCAAATCTGCTGCAACAATCAAGCCCTGAATGATAAATCCAGTTATTCTGCCATATCCGAGCTGCTGGGATCTGTGCTGAAGCTGCCTCTTCGTAGCATGTGCTGCTTCAGCACAGTCACATGTCAATGGCACCTGTCTCTGCTTGAGCAGCAGGAACACAATGCCCCAAGGCTGGTGTAGAGCTGCCTGGAAACAGCTCCCATGCAGAGACTCCAGCCACGGGCCTGCAGCTACTCAGGTCATGAATGCAGAAATGGCATTTTCAAGGCAGTAGTGCAAAGACGAGTGAAAGACCTCCAAGTGCCAGAAAGAAAATACGTATTAATGCATGGAATTATGTTCTATGTGGGAATGGATCCTGACACTAGTTGTTTTGCCTTTTTATTTACTTGGAAATGAGAACAAAAGTCAAATCCAAGGGTTATTTTGTGTTCCATTACTCTAGATTTGTCCAGATCTGCCCTTCTTGGGTAGACACCTTTATCAGAAAGTAGGTTTGGTGGAGGATCACTCTGCTTATGCTTCACTGCTCCAGAAATATGTCAGCAAACTGATCTCTCGTGACCCAGGGTCCTGCTCAGAATAGTTGAATTATGTTTATGAAGTCAAATAAGAAAGATGATGTTGATCAAAGTAATATAAACTATGGCATGGAAAATGAATTTTGAATGAAACACACAGATAAATCATGTATCCTCACCAATACCCTCCCTATGTTTCTTATCCCAGTAATTGAGACCATGTGTTGTGCTGCAAACAA
Source organism: Ifrita kowaldi (assembly GCA_013398055.1). Classification (NCBI taxonomy): domain Eukaryota; kingdom Metazoa; phylum Chordata; class Aves; order Passeriformes; family Cinclosomatidae; genus Ifrita; species Ifrita kowaldi. The sequence goes on from VZRS01011110.1 coordinate 681,904, forward strand.
TAACTATGGGAAATTACTCACAATTCTTCCTTATAAACATGGGAAATGAAAGTGATGGGAAGTATGATCATCATCTTAATTTCTTTTTTATGTTAACAGCTCTAAATTATTAGGGTGGGAAGAAAATGTCAATAGAACATAAAAGTGCTTTGTATAGTGTTCACATTTGCTCATACTTTCAAATCCACTGTGGCTTATTAGTTCATGGGAAAAATGACAAAGAGGAATAAAACCCAGAAAATGAATCCAGTATCAACATCTTGCCTCTATAGTAACAGAAATTGTAACTTGTGGGTAAAAAGTGACAATATTAAGAAATGTTTGTTGGGCAGTTATGGTAATTAACCCCCTCCTTTCCCCAGTACATCCAGCTTCCCATCAGTCTAACACATTCCTACCCATTAAAGAGTGCCCATTGGTCTGTGCTGCTCCTCTTATTAAAAGTCTGGAGCTAGCGAGGGCCTTAACCTCTGTTTCAAGAGTTCATTGCTCAGCTGTAAAAATTCTCCCAGGGCTGAAACTTGACAGAAAAATGTCTCCGCCTGGGAGGAGTTTCTGTTCGGAGTTTGGTTTGAATTAATTCAGCCCTTTTCCACTTGCAGTAGGACAATGGAGCAGGATTCCCTCTCTCCTTTTTTTCTTTTTAAATAAAGTGACCATCGTGCCAGGGCAGTACACATGGCAGGCAGCACTCAGACCACAGTCCTCTCTGCAGCTTTAGCACTGGGTCAGTGCTGGCTGCTGCAGCAGCAGCCTGGCCCTGTAACGAGCCAGGCTCCATCCCTTTGCTTGTGCAGCTGCTGGCTCCAACAGTGGCTTCAGCCAGATTTGTGCTGAGGCTGCTGAGGGCTCGCTTGGACATGGTGCAAGCTGGCAAAGTCCACCCTTGCTGCTACTGCTTGAGGGCCCAGCCCACTGCGAGGCAGAACCACCTGGGCTACACCTCCATGGGCTTTTCCCAGAGCTGGGCAGCACGAATGCTCCTGTGGTGGAGGCACAAGTCAGTCCCACTCAGCTGCGGACTTACAGTGCAATACTGGGTTGGTAGGTTTCCCAGATGAAGGGCTTGGCACAGGGAAGCTGCTCTCTGCAGACCTTGGCCTGAGCCAGGGGATTCATTTCTAGAAGCAAGAGTGCAAGATCTATTACACTTCTGCATGGGCTGCCTGCAGGGCTGGTAAATCTATTAAAGCAGTCAACACTTTATGAATGAAGTCCGACCCCACCAAAGTCAATAGCAAAACTCCCATTGATTTCTCTGGAACAAGATTTTTACCCTGAATCCTCAAAGTGCCCCTGGGATCTCACCCATGTTCAACACAGCCATCCGCAGCTCCAGCAGAGGAAAGGAAAATGAAGAGCAGAGAAGAGCCCTGCTTCTTCCTTAGCTGAGCCTGTGTGCTGCTCTGATGGATGTGCTCAGATAGATATGAGAATATCACTTTGGCAGTACTGACAGGCCTGGGTGTGAGATAGGTGCTGTGCACATACTTTGGCACAGAAGCAGAATTTCGTAGGTCAGTGGAGTTTTGCTCTGATCTCCCAGAGGGTCAGAGCATAAGTAACATACAAATGAAAGTTTTTATGTATGGAGATGGAGAGATGTCCCACCCACCCAGGAGTGCCTTGACCCAGTGCCAGTAATCCAGCCTCCAGAGTCACTTCTTTGTGTGCATTTAATTGACTGAACAGCCACTTGCCATCATCTAGAACTGCTTATAAAATTAAATGTTATTAAACATAAGGGCAGACTCTTAATGCTTGCCAATGCTTATTTCAATAATGATGCTGTGCTTGCCACTCCACAGATCTGATCTGTCACTGGAGAACTCAAATGACCCATAACTTAACATATTTTATCCAGCTATAAATTCAGGCAGTTTCATTAGCTGGATTTGGCACTGTGTCATATTTTGTCCACCACTTCTACAACCATTTAACTGCCTCCTGCTCTTACACTTTCCCATCACCTCTGCACACATGACGTCTAGTGACAATATTTTGCCATCTACCTGAGTAAATTAACAAGTAAGATCAACTAAAGAAGTTAATTGCTGTTACGTAAGAGCTGTTCCACTGGTTTCTTGTTTTGCCAGCTCTCCCATACCTTACTGTTTTCTAAGCTGACGGAAAGGTTTTCCCCATTTTTTGATTCAAACAACGCTTTTTTCATGGCAGGGGGTTTGAACTAGGTAATCTTCAAGGTTCTTTCTAACCCAAAGTATTCTATGATTCTGTGACACTGGCAATTAAAGGTAGTTATCAGGAGACTGGCTGGTGCAAACAGCTGCAGCCAATAATTACAGCCTGTTTTCATTCCCCTACTTCCTGAGTGTTTGTAGCATTGCTGAGCTGGTGAAGAGAACATCATCAGTGTGTTCAGGATTTTGATCTACTGAAGTTGTAAGTTCTGTTTTTTTCTAATCTAAGCTGTTGTTATAGATGGAGCACAGTCTCTCTTTGTGGGTTATGGGCCAGTTTGGTTGCTAAAAGACTATGAGAAATAACCAAAGAGTCACGTGAAGCTTAGTTTTAAGAAGCAACTTAGAAAATCCTTCTGTCTTAGAAAAAGATTAATCTGATTATCTAAGCCTGAAAGGGTTTCTCAGGAAAGCTTTATTTTATCGGTGAGGCATGTGGGGGAAAAGGAATTGCTCTTGACTGCTCTTGTTGTTTTGTTTGTGTGCTGAGAACACTGAGGGAGAGGGAGTGATATCCAATCTGAGAATGATATTCCTCAGTCACAGTAAGGCAAGCAAAGCTCTGCAGTGCCAAGGCCCAGCTGCTCTCCTGTCCTTGGCCTTTCCCCACAGCTGGGGAAGCACCTGTGGTACAAACATCACTGGCAGATTTTGGAAGGCCCTGTCTAAGGTACATCACTGCAAATTAAAGGCTGTATGTAGATTCCCTTTTCTTTTTGTACTGTTCATGTCTGGCAGATGGGGAATTTTTGCTCATTTGTGTGTTGATAAAGTGTTTGTGATACTAAAGGAAAAGTCGCCCTCCCCTGAAATTTAAGCACTCATGCTCCAGCCTCCTGATCCTTGATGACTATTGCATTAGTCAATTTGTGGCTAGCCCAGTAACTCGATAGCAGCAAATTATGTAGTTATGTGGGAACTCTGGGTTTTGGAACAGGCAGATGTTCCCAAGCTCAGGCCCAGCACTGCTAGGGTGTGTCATCTGTGTGAGGCATTTAGTGGAAAGAGAGCTGCGAAGCCACAGTCTCTGGTGCTTTCTGGAGGACAAAATATAGCAGCAATATTACATTAAGGTAAGAATGGGAACAAACAGAACTACCTCAGCACCAAGAACTTTTCTCTGTAGTGAGAGACTGATTGGTAACAGCCTGGTGCTTCTTCGTGCTTTCTAATGCATTCAGACTTCAAATTTACCCTGGAGAGTAAACAGGATTGTGATAGAGCCAAGAAATAAACAGCTAAATTCATAAGAAGCATTCAAAAAGACAACAACATGGTCTTTAAAAAGAGCAACTTCAATGTTACTAAGTCCCAGATTCTGTTCTATCTTCCATATGTGTGCAGTTTGATTCACTGAATATCAGGGATACTGGCCTGTGCTGGACCCTTACAGTCAGTTTTTAATTCTGAAGGAGGTTTTTCCACAGGGCCATTCTGCAGCACATGGAAAGGCCCAGAATTTAAGATATTTTCCTAAGTCACATACCAGGGGTACATTTGTCTGTGTAGGTCCCCCTGAATTCCAAGAGCTATAATAGTGTTGAGGTGTTTTATTTTATACAATAGCAAAAGTGTTGGCTTTCATTTTATGCTTATTGATGTAAATAAACACATGCACTTTGTAAGAAGTGCTTGAATTACTGTATGGCTGTGTCCAAGGCTACCATATCAAACATGTCTTTCAGAGCCGAGATTCTTGTCCAAGAGCCCACCCAAAACTTTACTGCTGAGGTATGAAGCAATAATGGAACCCACTGATTCATCTTTTGATGAAACCAGGAGTGCCCAGTATTGCCCAACAGAAGGTTACATAGGGCCCTAATGAAGTGTTTCTCTTGCATAAAAGAGAACAGATGTGGCCAATCTCATGAGAAACAGAGCTGTGACCTGCTGTGAGTTCCCACTGGGCAAAGTTTCCTTCAGATCTGAGACGTTGCTCCAGCTGAGTCAGAATATTCCTCTGGTACCACCAGTCCTCCAAAGGCCAGATTTCTAGATTCAGATCTGGCTTGCTGTGGGCTACATTCTTCCATATTTCATTTAGTTAATGTATTGGCAAAATATCTTTCGGCTTTGCAAGCTGTTGGAAATCTAACTGCTGGCTGAGGAACTCAGCTCCAGGGACCAACAGAAACTGCTCACAAACTGGTTCTGCTTTAGGGGCTTATGGTGTATCTGCCATGGAGCAGCAAGTGACCAAGTTTTGGGTGACGAGAGATTGTGAATATTCCTGCTGTACTCTGAGGTAGAACTGGAATAGTGTTTGTTCCTTAAGTAATTCCAGTGGCAATAGGATAAAGTAGAAAGTCTGGTCTTCAGACTGATGAAGAAACCTGATGAAGTGGCTTTTGTGAGCTTCTACCAACTTCTACAAGTGGGTGTGCTGTAGTGAAGAGGCTTCTGGGAGGCATGGACTAGGTGAAGAGCAGAGAAGAAACACTAACACATTTGTTGCTGAGTGAGGATTTCTAGATTAATTTCTACATCTCCTAACAAACTAAAGTGTCAGGACCAAGCCAGACATGGGAGCTTATAAATCCAAACACTATCTTAAGGAAACAGTACAATACCTGGTTGTGCACCAGAGTTCTTCTGCATTGAAGTAAGCAGCATGCTGACAACCATTGCAGTTAGAATATATTGATGCCAGTGTTTCAGGGGATCCTGGTGCTAATGGCCAGAATAAACCCAACTAGCATGATGGGGTGTGTTCCCACTGTCATTCTTGTTGCCTCTCACCCCATGCTAGAATCATTTGCTCAGTGCTATTAGTTGCTATTCTGAGCTCCAAACCAGATCTTTATTAAAGCTTCCAGGAAAGCAAGAGCACTGTGGATGTCCACAGGGTCTTCAGTATTGAAGTCACAGAATAAAATTATAGATGGAAAAGACCCATCAGGTCATCTACTCAACCTACCAGCCAGTGCTGGGATGTTCTCTGTGGTGTGCTTTTTCCTTTCTTTGTCTGCATCAGGCCAGAGGGGTTTCCACAGCTTCCCTGGAGAGAGTATGACATAGCTGACTAGTTCTTGCCCTTAGGAATAACTTTGAGCCTCTGAAATAATAGAAGCATTCTACGTTTCATTTTGATGGAGAAAAGCAACTCTGAGAGAAGGTCCCTCAGTCTTATGACTATACTGTATCTCAGATGTAATTCTATATTAATGACTTCTTGTATGCAGATCATATGAGGCCAATGCTGTGTCCCACCCCACAGCTGTCTCTTTCAGTAATTATTCCTTAGACAGATTTTTGTCATCTCTCAGTAGTAAATAGTGCACAGACCCTGATCAATTGCATTTCACTTGGCAAACATTCAGAATTTGCCCTGACTAGTGTTTGAAGTGTCTGTCTGACTCTCACTCCTTTTAATTGTGCCAAAGTTCTTTGGCAATTTGTGATCTCATGTCCCAGAAACACATAAAAAAACATAATTCCAACATATTTTCCTTAGGTGAATTTAAACCACTCAACATATGTTTACTAAAACCAACTGCACTTATAGATAGAGGAATCCTGACAGCTATTGATTTAATACTTCCAAATGTTTTCATTCAAATCCCTTGGGCACCTACTGTCGATCAAGCATAACTTTCTGGCATCTTGATCTCTTACAAAGCAATGCTTCTGGCCAAATATATGACTGTTCTTGAGTATTGGGCATTAATAAACATGAACCCAAATGGTTTTTTTTCAGAGGGAATAACATACTTTCATAGCTATTAAAACATGCAATCCTCTGACTTTTCTTGAAGACGTCTGTGCATAGAAACTGTTTGAGTATGAAGGCAGTTTCAAAGCAATGCCAATACCCTTAGCATTCTGATGAGGGCTGTATCAGTTTCACAGTTCTCAGATGCTGAAAATTATATTTAGCATACAGGATAACTTTAAAGATATTAGTTATAGAGCTATGGAAGGCCATGATTAATACCATTTGGTGATTGAGTTGTGCTTCACACAATGAGCAAGGATTCAGAGGAAGCCTTTGTCTGACTGCCACTTTGGCTATGGGAAAGGGGGGAAATCTGAATACCAAACATGTCTTTGTTAGCAGTTGGATGTCATTTTCTTTTGTTTAGCATTTGCACAGTGCTCCATGTAATGTAGGAACATAATAAAGCTTTGCCAGCAACAGCACCAAACTGGGAATATGCACAGACCAGCGAGACCATGGAATGTACTTTTATCAGCAGAAGAGGCAACTTAATAGACCTATTATGAGACCTATGAAAAGGGTTTTCCCTGGACTACTGGCATGTGCTTTATAGTGCTAAGCCAGCAGCTTTGCTCTTAGGTGTAATTTTGATTCTAATGCTTAACTTATAAGCACTTTTCTTTTGTACCAGTTAAATACAACTCAAATTATTTCTCTATTATTCATTAGAAGTGAGCAAGTTTCACATGAATTTTTCAACCTCCTATTTAATCACTCCTACCATTGCCTGCTAGCTGATAGCACACCTGGAGATGAAAGTTTGGTCATCCAGAAGGTAGAGATAAATGAGCAAAGACATGAGGAGAAAAGGATTTATACAGGGAGATCCTAAGGCATCATAAGATATAACTTAAGCCTTAGCTTTCTCCACATCTACTCTATTTGTGTAGTAATAAACTCCACTTACAGCATTTCCAACCCGGGTTAGTATCAACAACAGTGTCTTCATTAACAAACCTACCACAGTTCTGATTTCGATGTGGTAGTGTTTTTGCTGATCTGTGGCTCTAGAGGCACTTGGTGTTCTCCAACAGCTCAAATATGATGGAGACTGGAGGAGTAACCCATTTTCTGGGCAGATGTTGTTAGCACACAACAATGCATGTTGTTATGTACCAGCTCAACAGTGGGATAAAGCTGAGTCTTCCAGGCAACCATGGCTGTGACTTTGCATGAGTTCCTTTAGCCTGAGTGCCAGCTTAAACTGATCTTATCCCTCTTCTCATCCAGCTGTTCTATTATTTTGGCAGCTACTCAAGATTTCCTGGAATCATTGCAAATGAGTAATAATTTTTCATTTAGCTTGTATGCAGCCCTGGAATCAGTGATCATTTGCATGCTGTAATAAATATCCAGCCATGCCTTGGACATAAGTTCTGTACATTTGAACAGCAAACTTCAGGAGGAGGGGGACAGAGGTACAGTCCAATTTGTTATTATTTTTATTACTGTAGGTTCTCATAATTTTAAAATCAACTTTATTAGCAGAAAAAAATGATGTAAAATAAATAGGCAGGTTCTGTTGGCAAGCAGGTGGCCAGGAGCAGACAGAATTGAAAAATCAAAATCCTGTTGTAGGATCCAAACTACCTGGAAGTGCCTGAGCTGTGTTTTTCTGCTCAATCCAGGCTGTCCCATAAATGCTAAGCATCTCAAAGGTCATCCAAATAAAAAGTAAATGCAAACAGAGGCTTCTTTCTCCCATACAGCAGACCTCCAGCCTGCTCAAGATACAATAGTGAAAGCTTGCCTGTTTTGACTATTAGTCAGTCTTACTCAGCTGCCATTTGGGAAAGTTATGAACAGCAGTCTGGGGGCTCTTTGCAGGTGACCTAGGGCGGGACACAACATCTGTCATGCTTCAGAAATATGAGGCCCTCTTTAAAGTCACTCTTAAAGCCTTTCTTGGCGAGAAACTGACAACAAAGTGTACAATAAGGAATGATTTTTCTGACCAAAAAAACCAGTACCTTGCTGCCTCCCTGGTGCAGCAGTTTGGTTATACATCTGGTAGCAGTCTTCCAGGCAGCGAGTTTCATCCAGTTTTTCCTGAAGAACTTTTAGTAGCTTAATTGATATGATTAATACTAAAACCCAACCAACCAGACAAAAAACCCCATCCCAGACAAAAAAAACCTTTACCAAGATAGTGAAGTGGGAGCTCTCAGTCACCTCCTCTTCATGTTCAGGGAGAGCAATGAGTACTCTGTTGCTGTATCCATGATTTCCTGCCATTGTCACAGTTCCTTTTTCAGTTTTCTGTCATTACTAATGCCTTAAATGCAAGTTGAGAAGAAAGGTAAGAACAGGATTGAAATATCATACTTTCTCCCCTAACAAAACACCTCCTTTTCTTTGACTGCTCTGGCCTATATATGTTGCTAAGATACAGCATCATAGATATGATGAACAAAAACATCCTTGCAGAATTTAAATGGCTTGAATTACCTGTAATGCTGAACAGCTTGGCTTGCTGCCAGCAGTAACTTCTATGTGGGAGCACAGGATAGTGAGACTGGTGTTTTTGTGTGTTTGCTGCTGTGAAAACCTGACAGCTGGGATTCCTTGATGCTGTCCTGCACCCTAAGGAGGGGTCCCTGGAACCTGGCAGTGAACAGAGTGTAAGCTGAGCAAGAGGAAAGGTTGTCATCAGGACTGAGGTGTGTGAGCAAGACAGCACTGGATACCACCGTGCTTGCCAGACATGGCACAGTTAGTTTAGCTGCAAAGGAAAGATGTTTCCTTCCAACTAGGACACATAGTTATTTTGTCTTGGACACTTGGAGACAACCTTTCAGAGTAGGAATCCACAAACCACAAAAACACTCATGTTAAAGGAATCTGGCCCAAGATGCTACATCCATGTCTGTTTGTTTTTCCTTTTTCCTTTTACGAAATGAAAGCAAATGAATTCCTTTGCTACCATCAATAGTAGACAAAAGATAACTTTCTTGAGTTCAAGGCTACAAGCAGTATTAATTGATACAAAACTCTTATTTGTCACAAATTATACTATACAAATACTCTCTAAAAAGATGAAGGTTAATGTAAAATTTTTGTGACTTAATGAAAAAAACTGCATCAAAATCTAAGGGGAAGCAAGTAAATAGGCATATCCAGCTCACATGTGTTTGTTTAAACATACTTTACATGTTAAAATACAGTACTTTCTGGATGAGAGCTCTCAAATTATAAAATTAATCTGTCAGATTTTCAGACTTGGGAGGGTAAAAGGCTTTCTTGCTGTGTTCTGAGTAGGGGAAAAGCATCATTTCAGTGGTAAAGAGCTAAACAACCACACAGTTAATGGAGGGAAAGTTTAGGAAAATAATTACGTAAATGCACTTCAGTCCTGATCCTGCAACCTTTAAGCATGCAACGACATTCTTTGCCCAGCAGCAGACCCGAATTTACACTTTGCAGAATCACATCCTTACTGAGGTAGAGACTGCCAAATAGCTGTGAGTGAGGGAAGTGCCATGTGTGCCAATTCTAGAAACCAGTAAGGCAGTACAGTCTGCCCTATATTTTCAGGCTTTTGGTAACTTACATAACTAGGTGCAAAATACTTATTTTTACTTCTGGTTCTTTTCTTTGGAAGTGCAGTCATGTGCAATCAGGTGGAATAAGTGTGCTGATCATTTTCCTTCAGAAATTGTAATGGTTAGCAATGTGGACACTTTTCTTTTTAGGCAGAGACCATGAGGTACTGAAGCAAGCATTCATTTTTCTTGCACTTGAGGTCACAAATTTATGCAAGTCAAAAATGTTGGGCCTGCCAAAAACATCATGCTACACTCCACCAAATAAAAGGACACTGTTATTCTTACAAGGAAAGGTTTGACAGGACAGGAAATAGGCAGGGTCATAGAAGTTTACTTAATACCAAAACTTACTTAACCATCTTTAAGCCAAAATACAATGATAGTTATTTAACAAAAAAAACCCTGGAAATCAAAGGTGAGGAAGAAGAGAAATACAAGAGCTCCAGACTGTGTTATTACAGGAGTAGCAACCAATACAGAAACTAGGGAAGCTTAATTTACATAGTTCAGGTTACTATATATCACCCACCCTCACTGAGTTAACATGTATTAAGCAAGTTTTAATTTATATGCTGAACTTGCAGCCAGAGGCATCTGATTTGGAAAATGCAACGCAGAGTTTACCAGGCTATACATTACTTTCATTACAATGCAATCCTTAAGGAGACTGCATTCCACTTAAAGGAATGGAGGAAGAGAGTAAAAAGAGAGTGACTACGAAAGATAGGAAAAATGTTGCTGTTCATTACAATTTTCCATTTTTGTTGAAACGCAGCAGGAGAGCAAAGCCACAGGCTTCTCTACTGCTCTTGCATGCCAGGAGGGATTATGCAAACACTGCAACCACCCAAATCTTATTTAAATTATAGTCATTGTTCCCCCTTTAATGGTTATACTTTTGCCTGCTTTCACTCAAATATTGCTGCATCTTGCTTTCCGCCAACATAGTCCCAGTGGGAGTCATCAACTCTTAATTATAGATGAACAGATCTTTGAAAAATACCTCTGAAAAAGAAGTGGAAAAGAACGCAAACTTTAAGTGCCATCTAGTGGCTGATCTAAAAAACATTAAAGAGATTTAAAAAATTCCTAACATGCCACAGAGTAACACAACGGTAGCTGAACTGAGGAAGCTGTGCTTAAATTCTCAACTACTAAAGACCAGGTTAACACTCTGGGGGAAGGAAAAGGACAAAAGATCAATGGTAGCAATGGTATTATTGTTGTATCTTAAGATTTTTGTTCAAAAGTGGAGAGTTCAAGCGGTAGGAATTGTATAGGAATCCTGTATTTCTTCAAAACCTTCATCACTTATGAGCTTCTGCCTTTCTAAGGACACAGAGGTTAACATAAATATTGCAGCTGAAATAAAAAAATAGAACCCTCCTCAGACCTCAAGATAGAACCCAAACCATGGAGGTGAATCTGGGGCCAAGCATCTGAACTTTCTTCCAAATTCACTTGGGGTGGAAGGCCAGTTTTTCCGTTCCTGTAACAAGTCAAATCAATTTCTAATAAAAAGGAAGCAGATTTTTAGCTAGTAATGTCCTTCTCCTTTCCTTGCAGGAAAATACCCTTTTCTGCTGTAGATAAAGAATTCCCTACAAATTACTTTTCATTTATAAAAACTTCATGTTCCAGAGGATGTTCCACAAGATTGTTCCCCAAGCTTTAGGGAACTCCTCTGGCAGATGAGAATAGCTGAATTAAAGAGTAGCTTTGTCTGGATCTGTTCAGCGATAATGGAGAACAGCCCAACATAATTTTTACTTGAAGTGATTTTCATTTTGTTACTTTGGAAATAGCTTTACATCTCTTCAGTTTCATACCTGCGGCAAGCCCTGGGGATCACACCTCAGTGACAGGCTCTGGACACATGAACCTGTCTACACAGAAGTGAGCCCTATGCACACTGTTGGGTAGCTTCTCCTGAAGTTACTTGCTCAAGCTGAAGCATGTGCACTTAATGACACACTTAGGCAGTTTGTCACTGAATTACAAACTAATTTACAACCAGGTAATGTAGGTAGGACAGGTCTCAGATAAAGTAATGAAAAAGATTGTTTCCCAGTCCCTCTCTCTCGCCAGATACTAAGATAATATATTTTTTAATGCAGATATTATAGGAAAAAGGGAATATGAAAATAATTGGCAGCGTATTGGTTTTCACATTAATGAAATTGTGGGACTATAAATAAAAAAAGATGTAGATAGCTTGTCTTGAACCATAAAGTAGCAGATGCTGTTGTAAGAAGCTTCTACTCAGTACCAGTACAAAGTTTCTCCAAGTTTCAAATGCTGCCCTTGATCTGCAGTAGCAGTATCAACTTCAGAACTCTCAGTACGTTGGTAACTCTTGTTGCCTGCGTAGAAGTATTTGTCTTTCATAGATTTGCTACTCCTAGTGAAGCAATCCCCAACACTCTAAAAGGAATTATCAGAATTCCTTACCCACATGCAATGGTTTGGTGCACATGGAGGAGCTGTGTGTAGAGGTGAGCTTGAAAGCATTTCTCATTTCAGATAAACTTTCCCAAGGTGCTAGTGGGAAGGGCCTTGCAGCAATCTAAAACTCATGACATGCTTCTCTAGAGAAGTAGTGAGAAACAATGGAAAGGAACTCCACCATACCGATTTTCAAAATAAGAGAGCCTTTTTTGGTAGTGACCCTTAAGAGAATGGTTCTCGTGTTGACAAGTGACAGCAGGCATGCATATGTAAATTTGTTTTTTCTTTGTATGTCTGATTGTGCTTTTTCTAGCAAATACGTATCTCAGAATCTGTAGTATTAGCACTATTTTCAGAAGTGGAAATCAGATCAGTTTCCAACAGGTACAACAAATAATGAATATCAACAGAACTCCAACTTCTTCCTTGTAGGTTGCTGTTCCAAGTGAGGCCATCTCGTAGTATCTTTTTTTAAAAAGGACTTGCATCAGTGGATCCCCTGCGGGCTTTTTGCTTTGGGAGGTGGAAACTAAAAATCACAGCAAAACTTCCTCTTGACTTACAATCCAGCAAGAGGAAACAGCTTTACACAAAAGGATCATAGATTTTAAGACCTTTAAATAGCCTTTGGTAATTGAAGTTCCTTTTTGGCAGGTTACAGAACTGAAGAAACTTAGTGGCAAGCTCAGCTTTTCCAGTTCATTTAGACTGCATTGGTATGATGTGCTCCTTGCTTACAGTGGCCTTTTGCATGGTGAGCCTGCTCATGCTGGTCTGTTTGGGTGTAAGTACAGTGCTGTGATGAGGGGTAAGAACAACAACAGCAAAAAGACTGATTAGCACATCATGCACGCAGAGGAAAGGGCTCCTACCCTAGGCAAAGATGAATGTACTTCTTGTTTCAGCACTGCCAAGCCAATGTAATGCTTTCTCATGGTGGAAGGGATATGAATGCTGTCACGCTACTCTTTATTTTCCAGCTCCTTGCAGGGAAGGGTGGGATAAAATGTACAGTATTTTGGGCCTATTTCACTAGGGATAGTCCTAGACAAGGACATGAAACCAATACCTACAGGATTATCCTGATCTGAAACTACCAAGCAGAAGAGTGGTCTGAACATCAGTCTACAACGGGCCCACACTTCCACTGCTAAAACTTAAAGCACAGTATTTCCTACCTGTGATCTTCCAGGTAAGAAAATCTTAAAGTACAGACAACTGCAGGAAAAAAGTGTTTGAGAGCTTCAGAGCCTTTTCTAATTCTTTTATGTAAAGTGGAAAAACAGTCACTTTTCTTTGATTTTTTGTTTCTTCTCTTCTGTGCATGTTCTTTCACCTAAAAGTTAGAGAGTCATTTAAGAAATTCCACACACGTATTGAATCAGGTTTAGGACAGATTCCAGAAGAATTCTCTGTTAACTAGACAAAAGTGAACTTTAAAAACCAAATTGTGAACTGCTTCAATAATTCAGAATCTTTCTTCCATATGGTAACCTATTAATAAATTTGTAACAAATATTTCAACTGCACATTTCATAGCTCTTATTTATGATACAGAAGTTATTTCCAGATGAGTTGTGTTTCTTAGCTCGAACACTGTATTGCTTTTTCTTTTAAAATAAGAGAGCTCAAAAATTGGCCACTTGAAGATCAGCTAAGGATCAAAGTCAGAACTAGCTCTGAACAGAAACACTAGTATTTGGACAGATTGTAGAAGATGCAATATTAAATATCTTTGTCTTATTCTGATTTAGGGGTCAGAGTGTGAAATCCTATCGATACTGTCACTGATGCTGTATGAAATAGGCTCTTGGTATGAAATCCTGAGCCATGTGGAAGATAGCTTTCAGAAGTCTAACACAAACTGGCAAGGGAACAATTGGCCATTTTAGTTTAGGTAAAATCAAAAAATTGTAAAGTTATTTTTTAATTTATTATAGTATACTTGCCATATAAACAATGCATTCTTACTGCTGAGGACCAAACATCTTGAAAGAAAAAATAATACATCAACTAGTAAGTCAAGCCAGTCATGCACATTTCCTCATTATGCAGACAAATTCACTGGAGGATACAGAGAAGTCTCAATAAAACTTGAAATACTGTTTATGTACTCCAAAAATCCTACTTCTAATTCAGATGAAAATTTAGAAATAGTGTAACAAATAAAAAAACAAACAAAAAAGCATATTCAAGTAATTTTCAGTTCTTTCCAGTAGAACCAAAGCCACCTTCGCCACGTTCTGTATCATCCAGAGCCTGAAAGACATCAATTATGATAAGCTGGTTTAGTGCCTTAACTTGCCTTTTGTTTCTATACAACAGATATTGTCTATCATTTACTTGTAACAAGAGCTATAATTAAGAAACCAAAAAATGTACACGAGACGCTTTAGACTATCTTTTGTACAAGCTAAAACAAATGCTTGTGAGGCAACCATTTCTAGTATATACTGAACTGTTTCTCAAAAACTCTGAAAACTTGCAAAAAAAAAAAAATTCACTCAAGTGCATACAAAGAATCAAGACTTTCATTCAGGTAGCACTGCTGCTATGCAGTTTTACCACTGAAAGTAATTTCAGCAAAGTAGTTAACTATATAATACATTTCATCTTATATACAAGTATCTGAAACTACTAGTCATTGAAAAAAGCAGAAGTATTTTATTTGGCAACTTACTTCAACTTCTTCTAGCTCAGGGTAATAAATGCGTTCACAGATGAGTTGGGCAATTCTATCCCCTTTTTTAACTGCAGAGAAGTTAAAATATTAGTTCCTTCAAAAAAGTGAATAATTAATACAGACTTTAGACAATCCCCTGTCAAAAATATCAGAATACTTATTTGAAACTTAGTTAACAAGGTGTGAACAGTCCCAGAAATATACAGGTTAAGATAAACTTCTGTTTGGTCCTTTTAAGGTGCAGTGTCAGCAGCTGTACCAGCTCAAGGTCTTTCCATTCATTCTTGCTGCTGTACTCTGGCATCTTAAGTTCATTATGCATAAGTACTGCAGAGATGGAGAGACAGCTGCATGGATAATGTAGCTCCTTTCTGAACTAGACCCAGGAATTTGGGGAGAAAAAGGCAAACTGATAAAAGGAAAACAGAGTTTCTCACTAGTAACCAACCTGGCTCACAGAACTTCCATAAGAAGCTTGTGATGTGAAGATACAGAAGAGGCCACAAAAACACTGACAATATTTGAACTGGGAACTGAAGCTTAAAACTGACTTTTTGCAAAAACACAGCATAATAAAGGGAAAATCCTGTCTTTATTACTCATGTTTCCCAGGATTCTGGAGAAGTTTTTATCTGAAATACTACTCAGCTAATTTTTTTTTTTCAGAGAAGGGTAGAAACTTAATACAAAGTTGCACTTCAGTACCGCTTGTGAATCTGAAGCTTAGCTAAGCAGGGTTGTTTTGGTTTGCTTTTGTGGTGGTTTTGGGGGTGGTATTCTGCATGCTGCTTAATTTGCTATGAGTAGACTCTTTTCATGTTCCCTTGACAGGACATTATTGAGGATCCATGTTTTTGTTAACTGAGAGAAGAAAAGTGTTCCCAGCTAATTCTACCTCTGCATAAACTTTTAAAGAAAAAATTAGTCTATCATTCCCAGTCAGATGGCTGAAAATAGGCTCTGCCAGGCTTAGCAGTTACCTTCAAAAGTCTCCTTGCCAAAGTTGAACAGTACCACACCAACATTTCCCCTGTAATCCTCATCAATAACACCAGCTGTCATGAGAAAGAATTCAGAGAGACATCCAGTTAGTAAATGTCAGTATATGAGAACTAGATTAGATAAGGTTTAGATTAATAAATGATTACAGTATCTCATACTGACATCCTTTATACCACTGATACACAATTGAACAATATATATGCAAATACTGAGACACCTAAAAATGCTAATCAGTCTTGCAAAAGGAACTGAAAAACACCACCACATGACAAGAAGTGCTTTACCACTGTACTACTAATTTTAGTAGTAATACCCTATCTGAAATCAAGACAGCTGGACCAAATTCAGGCTCCATTTGTTCTGCTAACTTCAGCTCTTTCAGTGGCAAGCAGAAGTCTGTTCTCAACTCCTAACATTTCATTTGAGAGCTATGGATTTGCACAGACCAAATCCTGTACCTCCGGCAAGGTAACAGAATCAGAGCTTTAAGGAAATGATTGTCATACAGCTATATTCAAGTATCAAGACTACAAAACTAGCTCATTCTTGTATTTTGCATGACTGTATTAGCTACACAGTTCAGAAGATTATCTACCAGTGCACATTAAAATAATTATATTCTGCTTCTTTAGAGTTTTTCTCTCAGATACAGGAAACATATTTCCAGTACAAAACAGGAGTTTGGGCCTCCCTGTGGTCCCAAGTATGTATTTTGAAGTCTACTTGCAGAAATAATTTAAATACTAAAATTAAATGCCATTCCAAGACATTCCCAGACTTATACAAAGTACTACCATTGGAGATTACAAGCACCAGAGGAAACTGTAACATGACTGTACCTTGAAGTTTTAACGTTGAACCACAAAATGCACATTTAAGAATAAAACCTTGTTTTTTTAATTAGTTTATTCAGCTTTGTAAAAAAATCGTAGTGCTTATGATCCATAGTTACCCTGCAGTCTTTGCACTGGTTCTAGTGTGGAAAAGGTATTTACACAACTCTCTTACATAACGTTTTGGATTAATCCAATGGCTTTTCTGAACAGTTCCCTAACTAAGGTGCTAGTATCACTGGGAGTATCCCCTGAGTTTTGAAAATTTAGAGAAACATGCATTTCTCAAGTTAACTTGCTGGTTAAAAAAATGGATAAAGCAGAATATAATAAGTCATCTTTAATGCCTAAACCAAAAAATAACTTCTATGGCAGGCACTGCCTACAAAAGTATGATAGAGTTATTATTTTTAAAAGTCATTAATATTTTTTATAATTAAGCCAGTTTTAACATAGTTATGATGCACTGTCTCTTTCAGGTGTTATCCAGGTATCTCCTTCTGCCAGACTACCCATGAAGCCACCATTTATTTACACATTACACTGTGAAACTAAGGCACTTCCGTGATCAGTATTTACCAAAGATTACTAAAAAGAACAAAAAGTTTACCTCCAACATCTATGAAGTGCTTTGCAGCTAAACCGGACCGTGGTGCTAGAAAAGAATTTTTTTGTAAGTATTACAATTTATTTCATTAAAAAGACATAGGTTATATAGTGTGTTTGCACAGTCTTGTTTCCACAGTCTTTTAAAAAGAAACATATTACACGAATTACTGTAAGAGTTTTTGTATATATTGAACAGAATAACAGCTGCAACAGGCTACAATAAAATTGCAATCTTTAAGTGCTAGAAATGTATCTTTATTTGACCTGCAATTGCAGAGCAGGTTTCTCCAAGGAAGGCAACTGGAGCAGACAAGGACTGTCTAATATTGGTTTATTTTTGGTGACTACCACTGGTTTGGCATCATCTCAGAAGAATATTAGGTCAATCCATTTAAGTTACGACAGAAAACAACATTTGGCATGCAATTTCCTAAGCACTATTATACACAGATAAATTATGTGTGGAGATCTGGGGTTTTATTTACCTTAGCCTACTGTGATGAGGAGCTAAAACTGATACGATCTTCAAAATTTTCTTTGGGATAAGAGAAATGCACATGTGTGCTCCTCTTACATAAAAGGACATGGCAAACTCTGATCATGTTCTTCCACTGGAGTGGCTATTGCTTTTTTAATTTACAAATTTATACATAATTCAGATAAAGAAAGCACAAAATAAACAGAATATCTTGTACAGGTTCTCTCAAGTATTCTGTCACCAGAAGCAATCAAATTCTACTACACTGCTACTCTGGGGTTAATTTTTAAACATATAGGGATGCATTTTCTGTATGTCCACTATCTATTGGTCTTTTTGATTTGAATTCTGAAACTGCAGAGAAATAATGAACTACTGCAGAGCCTATGAAGATGTATGTAGAGTACAAGCCTTTTTGCTGATCATCCTTTTGTCACTTGACATACACCAAACCTCAAATGTATTTGACAACAGGTAACAGGAAAATCTCTATGACAAGATTTAGTAAATCATACAGCCACTGGCATCCCTTTTTTGTGCAGACTAATTCTGAAAGCTTCAGGCAGAATCTAAACGGGAAGATGGCGTCAAACCTGTTCTACAATGACTCTGCAGCCTTTTCACGGCTTGTGTACTCACCTACTCGGCCATAGCATCCAGAAGGAAGTGCTATTTGAATGTCTGTTTTCACCACAGCCTTTTCCATGGGTGGTATCACACAGTCATAGGCACTACGTTAAAGAAAGAAACACTAGTTTATATAAAATACTTTTAAAAGTTTCTTTACTGTAACATAAGGTACAAAATTACCCAGACTTAATCTGCCTGGGAATTTATACCATGGAATTTAGACAACAAATATTTACAGATTTGCAAAATTTAAGGCAGATCTTAAAAGATGTTGCCATTCTGATGATGCCAGTTTAAGATTCCAGAAGTGTCATTTGAACAGCATACTCCTTCAATTGTCAGTTTTAAATGTTTTTTTAATTGGTAAGATAGACAAAAGATACAAGTTTAAGTTTAAAGTAACCATTAGGTGAATGTGGTTGTGCATTTTTTTGTGCAAAAGCAGAAACTTTACAGATAATATACTCTGATTAAGCTTTCTACAGCAGATGAACTAGTTCTAATCAAAATTAATAATCTATTAAGTTAACTGCTACGCAACAATGTTTTTTTCTGAGCAGTCTGACAGTTCATGATTCACATGATTTTCCTGGGAACTCTGAACTACAGAGATTTCAAGAACTTACTGAAGCTACCCAACTGGAGGCTTAATGAAAGGTAGTGGTGACAATACTTGACATATCTTGACCTTGACAAAGAACTGTTTTTTAAACACTGGGAAGCACTGAAAGGTTATCTATAAAACAGACTTTTTCCAGGTCTACAGTGCACCATCGGAATAAGAACAAAAACAAACCTGGTGAGACAAAAGGGATGAAAAGAAAAAAGGGTAAAGTGTGGTGAAGTAAATCTTCAGGAAAGAAGTCAGAGAGGTGAAGGAAGAAAAAGGCTGATTATTCTAGGTAATACTAAAAAAGGTAAGTAAAAAGCGGTGGCAGCGAAGTTCAGATGTAACTAGTGACTTGATCACAGAAGGACTACGCAAACAATCACAAGTCTAGCTACAGGTATTCCTGAATATAGTGAAAACCATTGAACAAGGCTCATTATAAATTTAAACAAACCAAACCCCAAGTCTGTACATCAAACCATACAGTTTCCAGCCAGGACCACTATTAAACTGCTACAACGCCCTTTGGCAGGCAGCACCCCGGAGCCAAGAGGAAAGCAGAAAAGCCCAAGTGCTGGCAAGGAGGGCCCATGTGCGCTACCATTTTTTTCCTTTCAGCAGGAACGCACCTGGCCAACGTGGGCACCACCAGCAATGCCGGATGCTGTGTCAAGCCTGACTTTTAGCCAACGACTGCATCTCTGCCTGATGAAATCAATGCTGTAAGCATAGCTGGGGCACAGAAACCCGAAAACGGCCAGGGATGGAGGAGCAAGGGACCTACGACTCGGTCAGCTCTGGCCTCCTCTCCTGCATGGCCAGCGAACCTGGCCGGGGGCTCGGCTCGGCAAGAGGCCACGAGAGTGCTCTCAGCCACCGGAGCCTCTGCCCGGGGCTCACCGAGCGGGGCGGCATCTAGCGCGGGCTCCCGCCCCGGGGGCCGTAGCCTCACCCGCCCTCACCTGTACAGATCGTAGCCCGCAGCCCGCGCGGAGCCCCTGGAAGGGGCGAAGGCGTTCTCGGACAGCTTGGTGAAGCGAAGCCGCGTGGAGGCCTCTCCGGGCCCCGAGCCCTTCTGCCTCTTGCTGGGGGAAGGCTGCGGCACGGCCTCGGAGGCGGGCATGGCTGAGAGACCGGGAGAGTCGCTGTGAGGGACGGCCGACAGCCCGCCAAAAACCCCGCCAAAACCCGGCACGGCCCACGGGGGCGGCTACGGGGGGGGGAAACCGGCCCGTCCGCGGCCTCTCCGCGCGAGGCGCAACCCCATTCCCCCCTCGGTGAGAATGGCCTCGCCCAGCTCCTCCGGAGTGCCCCGCACCGGCACTGAGGGTCCCGCCCCGTGTGTCTGCCGGGGCTCGCCCAGCGCCCCAGACCGCAGCCGCCGCGCCGCGGCCAGGCGGCCCCCGAGGAGCGCAGAGCGGGCCGGTGGTGCTGCTGGGGAGCNGGCCTGCAAACAGCCGCTGTCCTCCCACAGTCACAGCGTGGGTTGGGGCTGGAAGGGACCTCTGGAGAGCATCCAGTCTAATCCTGCTGTTAAAGCAGATCGTCTTAGAGCAGGTTGCACACAATAGTGGGATAAAGAGACTCCTTCTGAAGTGGTCAGGCCAGCTCTTGTCGAAGCTCTAGATGGGAAAACCTGTCAGTGCTCGGCGTGCTCTGTTCTGTCTCGGAGCAGAAGACTCATAATTTCACTGTCTCAGTCTCTGCACGTTTGCTATCCTATCTATGATGTAATTTCCCCCACATTGTTCGTGTATCTATGTCTTTCTGCCTACATATCTATCTATATATAGGATACACAGATATATTCTATAGGACATATCTATATCCTTAGGAATAGGGAATTTCCGAAATTCCCCCATGGCTCTCTGCTGTGGTCTGAAAAGTCTATCCCATTGGATTCATAGTTTAAAAACTGCCCCTGGTGAGGCTAATGGATGTATTTGACTCTCTGCAAAATAGCTACAGACTGCTGAATTCTTTTTGCTGGTCTAAAGTTTGTCAAACAACTATTCTTTGTGATGTTTTAAAAAACTTCATATGTGATCGTTTCTTTGCTATGTTACGTTTTTTAAATGCAGCCAGATGGCAGTGAAACCTTTACTACACATTGCAGTTCAGTTGTGAAAGGTATTTTTAAGAATGTCCCAGTTTGGGCTTTCTTTTATTCCTGTCCTGTATTTTCAGTGTAAATAGTATGCACTGTTTGAAAGAGAATACGTATGGAAAACAGACCCTGTGAAAAAAGTACTTAAAATATTTTATGGCTTCTGATGTAAGCTATCCAAAAATTGAAGTTCACAGGAATTGAAGTTATATCCAACTGATACCTAATTGTAAATGTTTATTTATACAAGCAGGGCTTTATAGAGTTTACAACTGCATCCTGCATTATAGTGTAGAAAAGGACCAATTTCATGAATGGCCAGGCTTGGTGAGGCAGGCTGGGGAGGTGACAAAGAGCTAAGGGGAGTTAAGTAAGTCAGTAGTGGCTAAAGCTCTGTAGCTGTTTGCCTCATATGTACAACTGCAGTGCTAATTCCTGTTACCTGTTGATGTCTCTTGCTTGTAAACTACCAATCAGTTGCTGAAACTGCTTTTACCAAAAAGATCTTGAAATACCGCATGGAATGAGAGAAAAAAATGAGAAATGTCTAGGTTTTCTGAGAATTAGTACTGCCTAGTCAGGAAAGCTTTTGTTAGGACTTCTCAAAGATGTAATGAAAATTGTAGAGGTTTAAGACTGATGAAATTGCCTGTGCTGGTGGCTGGAGCTTTGTACCTTGTGTTGTGAAAATTGAGTGGAAACTCCTTTGAGTGTGAGCACTGCAACATGCTCTTTGCAGTGTAGTTGCAGTTGTTTCTCTTCACAATGCAGTGCCTTTTTGTTTAGGTAGCTTTTCTACTTGTGCTGTTGGGTAGCCGATTTAAATATAAAATAAAGAAACAATCCCCTCAAAAAGAATCTCTGATGGGGACTGAAAAATCTAGCAAAAGGCACATTGGAAGAATGCTGTTCTGGACAGCACAATCTGGACTGTGCTTTAGGGGTATGTGATCAAGATGGGCAATTGCCAGTGGTTGTAAAAAGATCGAAGGAAAGTGTAGTCTCTGAACTGTGATGAAATGCCTTCTGTGATACCTGTTGGAGCTCCACTAACATTGGGAGGGAAAGGTGAGAGTCACTGATGACAGGAACTATAGTGGATCATTTTAACAGGCCCTTAGGCACAAGCTTAGCTGTGCAGGATGCCTAGGCTTTTGAAGAAAATTCAAAATATTCTTTGTTCTTGCTTCATAGCAATGGTATTTTCACACTTTAGTGTCCCTAGTCACCTTACCTATGCCAGCTTTTGTCGTGGCTGATTAAATCCAGCCTAAATTATATAAACTTATGGTAGTGTGATACAAGCTAAAAATGAGCTAGACAGCATAAGAGCTGTATTTTTCCCTAGAGATTTCAAGCATGTATTTAGAGTTTAGTTACTTACTTGATGATTAAAATTCAGCAGTTGTTTTATGGATAACTTACATAAAGAAGTGTCTCTTACAGAGTTGGAAAGGAGGGAGGTGGACTAACAAAATTTTGCAATCTAAGTTGCAATTTAAGATAGTCTGTAATTAGTGTGCTCTCCAAATTGGTCCACACACATTCAGAAATCATGGTGAGGAAATGGAAATAGAAGATGCTAGGAAAATACTTAGTTTAAATTACTTGTGAATTTGTGGAAGTAACACCTTCAGGTAGCAAAGTGCTGTTGCATCCTGAGTTTAGCCTATTACACATCCTGAGTTTATCTTATCCTGTCCTGTGGATACGACTTCTAATTAATCACTGTAGTGCAAGCAAGGCATGTGATAGAAATGTGTATGTTTGTACTTAGTTTTTGATGACTATCTAGAAGGATACCTCTTGGGATTTATTGTTGCAGTGCCCACAGCAGTGTGCTTGTGAGAGAGAAGTATTGAAAGTGCCATTGCTGGTTCATTTTGTGCTCATTCTCTTTTTGGATCTGCTTAGGTCCCCCAGAACAGTTTGGGTCAATGTTCCCTATAGATTGAGAGTTACAATACTTGGGAATATTTAGGGAACAATCTCCAATCATGTATATAATTAAAGGGCTTCATAGAGGTGTAGAATTCCTCCAGGTCCTTGTGTAGATTGTGATAAGAAACACACAGAAGGCTAAGTGGAGCCTCCCTGAAAGCTCTGTTGGCATTGGCTGGGTGCCATTCAGATTGTATCTGTGTGCTGGGTGAGGTGAGGTGGAAAGGATGGTGACCATTACAACTCACAAGGAACTGGAAGGACCTGGCAGCAGGTAACAAGCTCCAGTATCACTGCTGACATCACTGTGAGGGATGAGAAGAATCTCCTTGTTTTGCAGAATGTGAGCTTTGGTTTGCTCAGAGTTGTGCAGGAAGTCTGGTATAAGGAGGAAACTTCTGTGTAATGCAGTTAGATTGTAAAATGATCCTTCAGCCTGGTTGTAAATGTGTAAGAAGCAAAGGAAGAACATTATGAGAAAATATCAATATTTAATATCCTGCCTTTAATAGATGGAGAAAATAAAGCATGGATTACTGGGCTACATTACCATGTTCTGCTGAATTGCTGCTGTTGAACTCAGAAAAAATGTGAATATCAACTATTTGTCATTTTTTGAGATGGGAGTGCTAGATCCACCACAAGTTAAATTCTAATAATTCAAGCAAGATGAGGCCTGCTTTAAAATACACATTTAGTGAAATTCAGGGCTCCTTGGCTTTCATGAGGCTTAGATGTCAGTTGATCTCTGCAAAGGAGTTGCAGGACTACAGAAAATAAATTAGCCATGTTCTGTGATGGTCTTTAATTTAAATAATGCTTACACATAGGATATAGCTTTACCCATTAAAGAGAGAAGCTGCTTTTCTTGACAGCTGGAATTATAAAGTACCATAATGTTGCAGAGTAGAAAATAGAAAAATTACACAACTTAATGGATTGCCTTTATTTTAAGTTAGTGTATAATTAATACTATTTAGAAAGTCAAAAAGGAGAGAAATCTTTTCTATAAATCAAAAATAAGGCATTTAACTCAGCTAATGAGTTTCTGTTGTTTTCTAATCACATAAATCACTGTACATTTTATCCCAATGTATAATGTCAGATTGTATTAGCCCTAACATTCATAGAAAACATTGTCAGAATATTGAGTATTTTACTAATTTTTTTGTGAAATTTATTTAACACATTTAATTACTTCGATCACACATTCCATTGCATGTCAGAGCTTGAAAATGCATTATCAAGTCTTGTAATAGAGTCCATATTTTTATAGATCTAAATTTTTTGTTTGTCACTAAATTAGAAGTGTTTGAATTAATTTAAATTAGCAGAACAATTTAGGTAAAAGCATCTGCTGTAGGCGTAGGTTTTAATTTGGCAATATTACAATCAGAAAGCATTGCGTGTATTCTACTTGCATTCTGTCAGTTTATGACTTACACCTGATGGATGCCATACAGGTTTTTGTCTCACAAGTTGGTGCATTCCATTTAATCCTACTGTGTGCCCATTAGCAGCTATGATACTGCAATTTGAAATAATTCTTTATCAATTTAGTGCTTTTTGTATTATACCAGTTAATTTTAGCTTTCTACGATAAATATCAAAAACTTTTTCAATACCTTATAAAATCAGAAGAATTTCTTCTTTGTGTGCTCCAAATATTTGCTGTCTCTTACGACATATAAGAAGATTTTCCTTCTTTTGCCTGTACTGGAGTGTAACACCAGCAGGGACCATTTACACTTTTTCACTAATTCTTTGCTGTGTCGCTTTGGATTTTTGAAAAATTTTCTGTCAATTATTAAAGTTTTAGGTTTGTATTAAATGAGTGTGTCTTTGATAAACCATTGCCATTGAAAACGTAGCTGTTGGAATCAAGCAAGGCATATTCTAGGCACTGATGTTTTTCTAAGAATAGAAAGTCAGAACATTTTTGTGGTTGCCTCTGACCATTAAGACTGGAGGGAGGTTCTTGGAGAGAATTTCTAGCCAAGCCATGTACAGGTAATCAGACACTGCTCCTTTTCTTGCCACAGGGAGGCTCCTGTTTAGGCAGAGGGAAAAATAAAATTATCATTATGAAGGCAGGGGTAGCCCAGGCTTCTCACTAAATACTAAGTAGAAGACATCACTGTTCATATATAACTCTGATATAATCAGACTCTGAGATTGTTTTAGTATCATAAGGCCCTAATTTGCAAACCCTTGCTCACCTGATTGTACTGGACATGAACTGCTTGTGATTGTAGCCTTAAACTGGTAAAGAGTATTTTTGGGGTCATAAAATGCACACATAATATGATTTTTAAAAAAGGATAAAAATACAACACATGCACAGTTTTGCAGCCCGTCAGCCTGTTTTCTGATCTGCAATTACTGTGAGATGAGAGTTTTAAAATATAGGTCAATTTATGGTGAGCATTACATGCTCACCAATTTTTTTGAGACTGAATTAATAGAACTGTAGAGGTTTATCTGTGTATCACAAATGCAAGCTAATTTATTGAAGCTGTGTATAAAAAATGTGTCTGTAAATAAAAATCGATTCTGGAAAGGGCCTTTTTTTGGTAATTTTATTGGTGGCCTCTTTTCCTTTATACAATTGCTTCATCACCAGGAAAGATTCACATTGAGTGTAGTCCCAGAGTACCATCAGCCCAGATGCAAGTCCTTCAGAAGGTACTTCAAAGATTACTTTTGTGCTCAATGAATTAACCCAAGGGTTTCTGCAGCTCCAGTTGAGAATCCCATTACACATTATTCTTAGAGTTAGAATCAAAAATCTTGCAACTCACAGGACAATGAGGTTGGCTGCTCTGGAATGCTCTTGTAAGAGTTCATTCAGACGGACTTGGCGGTAACTCTGGTTAAAACATAATAGGGAAAAGAAAAAAATCAGTTAGGTCAGTGATCCTCAGTTTTGGTGTCTGATGGACTTCTACACTCCCCCCTGTCTGCAACATTTTCTGCTCTTGATTTGGCAGCACTGGAAGCCCGGTCTGCTCTGGGGTCCAGAGTCATAGCAATGGCAAAATATGATGCTAAGCCACGCTTTTTGATTAGTATAGTTACATTAGGGCCAGAGTTGTTCACCCCTGTGTAAGGTTTCCTGGGGATAGGGATTATTTTTGTACTGTACTTACTTTATGGTCAAGCTCAGGCCCTCAAAATTTTTATAACTTAACAACAAGTCACAGGGAACAAGAGACCAGGGCAGATTTGTATAAGATGAATGTATCTTAACTGATCTTGTAAATTACTTTTTCTTCCCCTGGAGAAAGAAGAAAGCTGGTTTTTCTCCATTCAGACCTTAAATTTTCCTTCTCTACAGAAATTTCAGTGTTCTTTTACCTGTTATATAGGTAAGAATCCTCATAATTTAGCCAGTTGTTACCTCATGAGAATCATCCTATAACATCACCCTTTATCTGTGCTGCCAGGTTTTTCTCTGTTGAATTGTAAATGTGTTCTAATGTCCTCTGTAAAATTCCCAGAACTGCCTTACTTCTGAAGAGATAAGGGTCATATCTTTCTAGATGCATAAGCTAAACTTTTTGTTGCTGTTCTTGTTTTACCGAGTAATTTGGCATTTTTATGTTGCTGACTCTTTTCAACCTATGGTGAATTTTTCTGGTTCCATTGTTAGTGACCTTAACAAGACCAAGCTTAATCATGTATTTTTTTTTTCTGTTGTATCCTCACTGGTTCTGCACACAAGTGTCTGTGATTATATCCATGTTGTCTTTTATACTGAGATGTTTTAAGGGGTCTGACTCTCAATTTTTGATAATTTAAGGTGAGAGGAGTTTTAAGGTTTTGTGCCCATAGCTGACTACTATAACCTTATGCTGGTTATCAGCTCCATGAAGAGGGTAATAGAATGAGCAGTCAGTCTGCTTCCCAGCTGCTGCAGTCAGTAGTATAGTGTGTTATCTTAAATCATCATTGATTCCTGCTCATGTTAATGTGTCAGGCTGTGACTTCTGGCAGCTCTGAGCTCAGAGTTGTAATCCTTGCTCTGCTGAGGAAGTTACCAGCACCATAAAGTGGAGATAACTAAACTCCCAATGTNAGAACATTATGAGAAAATATCAATATTTAATATCCTGCCTTTAATAGATGGAGAAAATAAAGCATGGATTACTGGGCTACATTACCATGTTCTGCTGAATTGCTGCTGTTGAACTCAGAAAAAATGTGAATATCAACTATTTGTCATTTTTTGAGATGGGAGTGCTAGATCCACCACAAGTTAAATTCTAATAATTCAAGCAAGATGAGGCCTGCTTTAAAATACACATTTAGTGAAATTCAGGGCTCCTTGGCTTTCATGAGGCTTAGATGTCAGTTGATCTCTGCAAAGGAGTTGCAGGACTACAGAAAATAAATTAGCCATGTTCTGTGATGGTCTTTAATTTAAATAATGCTTACACATAGGATATAGCTTTACCCATTAAAGAGAGAAGCTGCTTTTCTTGACAGCTGGAATTATAAAGTACCATAATGTTGCAGAGTAGAAAATAGAAAAATTACACAACTTAATGGATTGCCTTTATTTTAAGTTAGTGTATAATTAATACTATTTAGAAAGTCAAAAAGGAGAGAAATCTTTTCTATAAATCAAAAATAAGGCATTCAACTCAGCTAATGAGTTTCTGTTGTTTTCTAATCACATAAATCACTGTACATTTTATCCCAATGTATAATGTCAGATTGTATTAGCCCTAACATTCATAGAAAACATTGTCAGAATATTGAGTATTTTACTAATTTTTTTGTGAAATTTATTTAACACATTTAATTACTTCGATCACACATTCCATTGCATGTCAGAGCTTGAAAATGCATTATCAAGTCTTGTAATAGAGTCCATATTTTTATAGATCTAAATTTTTTGTTTGTCACTAAATTAGAAGTGTTTGAATTAATTTAAATTAGCAGAACAATTTAGGTAAAAGCATCTGCTGTAGGCGTAGGTTTTAATTTGGCAATATTACAATCAGAAAGCATTGCGTGTATTCTACTTGCATTCTGTCAGTTTATGACTTACACCTGATGGATGCCATACAGGTTTTTGTCTCACAAGTTGGTGCATTCCATTTAATCCTACTGTGTGCCCATTAGCAGCTATGATACTGCAATTTGAAATAATTCTTTATCAATTTAGTGCTTTTTGTATTATACCAGTTAATTTTAGCTTTCTACGATAAATATCAAAAACTTTTTCAATACCTTATAAAATCAGAAGAATTTCTTCTTTGTGTGCTCCAAATATTTGCTGTCTCTTACGACATATAAGAAGATTTTCCTTCTTTTGCCTGTACTGGAGTGTAACACCAGCAGGGACCATTTACACTTTTTCACTAATTCTTTGCTGTGTCGCTTTGGATTTTTGAAAAATTTTCTGTCAATTATTAAAGTTTTAGGTTTGTATTAAATGAGTGTGTCTTTGATAAACCATTGCCATTGAAAACGTAGCTGTTGGAATCAAGCAAGGCATATTCTAGGCACTGATGTTTTTCTAAGAATAGAAAGTCAGAACATTTTTGTGGTTGCCTCTGACCATTAAGACTGGAGGGAGGTTCTTGGAGAGAATTTCTAGCCAAGCCATGTACAGGTAATCAGACACTGCTCCTTTTCTTGCCACAGGGAGGCTCCTGTTTAGGCAGAGGGAAAAATAAAATTATCATTATGAAGGCAGGGGTAGCCCAGGCTTCTCACTAAATACTAAGTAGAAGACATCACTGTTCATATATAACTCTGATATAATCAGACTCTGAGATTGTTTTAGTATCATAAGGCCCTAATTTGCAAACCCTTGCTCACCTGATTGTACTGGACATGAACTGCTTGTGATTGTAGCCTTAAACTGGTAAAGAGTATTTTTGGGGTCATAAAATGCACACATAATATGATTTTTAAAAAAGGATAAAAATACAACACATGCACAGTTTTGCAGCCCGTCAGCCTGTTTTCTGATCTGCAATTACTGTGAGATGAGAGTTTTAAAATATAGGTCAATTTATGGTGAGCATTACATGCTCACCAATTTTTTTGAGACTGAATTAATAGAACTGTAGAGGTTTATCTGTGTATCACAAATGCAAGCTAATTTATTGAAGCTGTGTATAAAAAATGTGTCTGTAAATAAAAATCGATTCTGGAAAGGGCCTTTTTTTGGTAATTTTATTGGTGGCCTCTTTTCCTTTATACAATTGCTTCATCACCAGGAAAGATTCACATTGAGTGTAGTCCCAGAGTACCATCAGCCCAGATGCAAGTCCTTCAGAAGGTACTTCAAAGATTACTTTTGTGCTCAATGAATTAACCCAAGGGTTTCTGCAGCTCCAGTTGAGAATCCCATTACACATTATTCTTAGAGTTAGAATCAAAAATCTTGCAACTCACAGGACAATGAGGTTGGCTGCTCTGGAATGCTCTTGTAAGAGTTCATTCAGACGGACTTGGCGGTAACTCTGGTTAAAACATAATAGGGAAAAGAAAAAAATCAGTTAGGTCAGTGATCCTCAGTTTTGGTGTCTGATGGACTTCTACACTCCCCCCTGTCTGCAACATTTTCTGCTCTTGATTTGGCAGCACTGGAAGCCCGGTCTGCTCTGGGGTCCAGAGTCATAGCAATGGCAAAATATGATGCTAAGCCACGCTTTTTGATTAGTATAGTTACATTAGGGCCAGAGTTGTTCACCCCTGTGTAAGGTTTCCTGGGGATAGGGATTATTTTTGTACTGTACTTACTTTATGGTCAAGCTCAGGCCCTCAAAATTTTTATAACTTAACAACAAGTCACAGGGAACAAGAGACCAGGGCAGATTTGTATAAGATGAATGTATCTTAACTGATCTTGTAAATTACTTTTTCTTCCCCTGGAGAAAGAAGAAAGCTGGTTTTTCTCCATTCAGACCTTAAATTTTCCTTCTCTACAGAAATTTCAGTGTTCTTTTACCTGTTATATAGGTAAGAATCCTCATAATTTAGCCAGTTGTTACCTCATGAGAATCATCCTATAACATCACCCTTTATCTGTGCTGCCAGGTTTTTCTCTGTTGAATTGTAAATGTGTTCTAATGTCCTCTGTAAAATTCCCAGAACTGCCTTACTTCTGAAGAGATAAGGGTCATATCTTTCTAGATGCATAAGCTAAACTTTTTGTTGCTGTTCTTGTTTTACCGAGTAATTTGGCATTTTTATGTTGCTGACTCTTTTCAACCTATGGTGAATTTTTCTGGTTCCATTGTTAGTGACCTTAACAAGACCAAGCTTAATCATGTATTTTTTTTTTCTGTTGTATCCTCACTGGTTCTGCACACAAGTGTCTGTGATTATATCCATGTTGTCTTTTATACTGAGATGTTTTAAGGGGTCTGACTCTCAATTTTTGATAATTTAAGGTGAGAGGAGTTTTAAGGTTTTGTGCCCATAGCTGACTACTATAACCTTATGCTGGTTATCAGCTCCATGAAGAGGGTAATAGAATGAGCAGTCAGTCTGCTTCCCAGCTGCTGCAGTCAGTAGTATAGTGTGTTATCTTAAATCATCATTGATTCCTGCTCATGTTAATGTGTCAGGCTGTGACTTCTGGCAGCTCTGAGCTCAGAGTTGTAATCCTTGCTCTGCTGAGGAAGTTACCAGCACCATAAAGTGGAGATAACTAAACTCCCAATGTATTCAGGTTAATTCCACAGGAACCATAACTAAAATTGCTACATTAATTCTCTGGGACTTACAGGAGAACTTGTCTCTTAAGGGTGAAAGAGTTTGCAATATCCTTTTGTCACTGTCCTGATGAAGCCTGGTGGTTCATTGGTACAAAGGTATTTTTCCAACAAGTTTAAAGAGCAGACTGGGCTGTAATGCACCCAGTGGATCAGCCAGCATCAGCCTTGAAGTTCCTCCGAACTGCAGGAGAGCTTCTGCATGCTGGACTGGTTTAGTCTTCACTCTGCCACTGAGGTAAGAATTCATGCTCACCCTTGCCTTTGGAGAAATTTCTAGCCTTAGCTGAAGTGTCTGGATTCAGTTCTAAATGGCCCAAAGTGGTGAGTGTTTGGAACTGCACCCTGTAAGAGTTTCAAGCTCTGAAACAGTGGAGCCATTTAATAAACCTCTCAGCAGACCCAATTAGCTCAGGCTCAGCAGTAACTGTGTGGCTTCTGGTTCAGAGGTGGTTTTCATCTGGCTGGCTTTGATGTGGGCAGAGCTTCTCATCAGCCTGGAAAATGCTGGGTAAACATGCCAAGGTCTGAGAGAGCTCAAGAATGCAATCATAACACCTCTGCAGTGTTTACAATGTAAATCCAATCTGTAAATATCAAATACAGGTTTGTACATGTCATGTTTCTAATGCCATATCTGGTATTTCACATTTTCTTACTAATTGCTTCAAATATCTGGAGGGTAAGAAAAGGTACATATGTAAAAAGGTAGGTGAGGCTTTACCTTCTCCTTGAATGCTTCCAGCTCTGCATCTGTAATTTTCCATGGAGTCTCTCGCTTTAATTTCTCAGCAGTTGTTATATCTTTGCAGCTTTCATGGAGGCGATACGGTTCAATCATCTCTTCAAAGAATTTCCAGCTGAAACAGGAATTACAAAGGAGGCCTTGCTGCAGGGTATGAACTCACTAACTTATTTCACAGTCACTGTGTATGACAGGCCTCACTGATAATAATTATAGCTGAAAAACATGCAAAGTCTTTAACTATTCTTTGCTACATCGTGCCCCAAGTTATATCCGTGCCACTTCTGTATGTTTGGGTTATTTGAGGATGATTTAAAGGTTATTTGAGGATAATTAAACACTGCATTTAGCAGAGAATTTTCTGCATTGTCCTGGTTCTAGCAAAAATACTGAAATGAGTTTTACAGTAACTCCAAACTGCAGTATATTGGTTACTAATATTAACAATGAATTTGGGTCTCCTCATGAATACTGAACTTCTTATTATTGTTCCAGCACTAGCTGGACCAATCACCTCACTGATATGGTTTTACTGATGGTTTTAATGCAATGGATAAACAGGTGATACAAATTGCCTGTGACAGGGGGCTGAAGGAAACACTGTAGGTTGTTTACTATACGTGGACTCAGAATTGTGTTCAGATTTTCTCTCTAAATTTCAAGTTGTTTCTTGAACTTTTGAGTCTTTTAATCTGCAGAATCTTATCGTCCTTCTGTACTTCCTTGCCTGCCCAGTGTTGAAAGTTTCTACCACCCCACAGAGACCTCAGGGAGTTTCTTTTATGGATTTGAGTGTGTTTCTCTGAGCACTTTGTGCTGACAGGCCTCACTGTGAAGTGCAGTGGGAGACTGGGCATGGGCTGGCCTTGGCTGTATGGCCAGGAAGCCAAGAGATTGGTTAAAGGCTGTGATGTGCAGCATTTAGTGTTGCTAAGCTGTCAGAGTTTGTCAACATCCTTACTGGCTGTTTCACCATGTAAAATAGTGATAATCCTCTTATTATGAATCTAATAGATGGGATGCCAGCTGGAAGAGAGCTACAGTGGTCTGTCTAGCAAGTGTCTGGCATAATATTCACTTGCTCAGTTCAGATAGTGCTGATGCAGCAAATGTATGTGTTTTTATGTCAACGCCAGATAGGAATTCTTTTTGATAACTTTTATTTATGTAAAATCACTGCATTGTACTGAGGAAAAAAAAAGATATGTCTTGCACAGTTCTTTGCATAATTAAAAGGTATTATGTGAGAGATCAAGAGGGCACTAAAAGGGGACTGTAGGTATGTAGGTATAAAATCCTTATAGATTTAGGTTGCAACCTAAATAAATGTCATCATTTTATGACATCATTAAAGCCATCATAAAATGTCTGTTAAATTTAGTGGCTTATAAGTATGGTGTCTAATTAGTCTTTACAACATGAAGACTACACATGGTTTTGACCCTTTAAGCTGTGATTGTTAAAAGGTTCTTTTCTTTTTCCTGCTCTTGGTACTTAGAAAATTATTACAATCAAGTGACACTGTTATTTTCCGTGTTGTGTTTTGGGTTATTTTGTGGTTTTTTGTTTGTTTTTAATGTTCAACATAAAAAAAAATAAGCTCTAGATAATGGCTGGCTGCTAAATAATGGATTTTGGTAATGCTTCTTACCTCTCTTTGTGGGGCTTTATATTGATATCACAAATGATATTAATATCAGCAAATTTTATTCTGAATTTGCTTAGGAGTGAAGCCATTCTGAAAACAAAAGAGAGAATGTTTTATCATTGTACTTCTGAGTGCCTTGTATCAAAGAACACTTGTAAATGAGTTAGACAACTGCATTCTATATCTTATCTTTAACTATATGATAAATTACCTTAAGTGCTTTAGTGTTTCAATTTCCAATTACAGAACTGGATGAATGTGATTGCTGTAGCATAATTCATTTAACTGATGATTGATGAAAATAACAAAAAAAATGGAAATTAATAGCAGACAGAGGGCAGGGTATCTACATTTTGGGAAAACAATGGTACTTTACGTATTTCCAAAGGCTTGAGTTATAAAGGAAGAATATTCAATGTACAGTAGGGCAGAATTCTCCAATACTTACGGAAGGCTTCTGTTACTCTGTTACTGTCAGAATGCTGTGGATGGAGTTTTACAATACTGGTAGTGCATGTGTTGGTGAAAATTTGGTCCAGAAGGTTGATGTGCAATACCTAAAGAATCTTTTTCATCTTTTAAATTTATTAATTTATACTGATCTACTCACATGTTGTCTTTACACATGTTCATAAAAGAAAATACTTTGCTTTTCTGCCCCAGTTAGCAGAAGGAATAGTTAATAGTTTTTTGTGTGTTTGTGCTGAGGATAGAGGGGTTTAATTAGGTAAGTTTTGCCTTTGTTTTAACCACAGTTGGGATCTTGTGGTTCTTCCCCACACCTCCTTCTCCCACCTCCTTTTTTGTTTCTATTTTTGGTATGTAAGCTTTGGATTTTGGAAAGGTCAGACAATTCCTAGGAGCAAACCATGGTAGAAATACGTATTTGTTTATGACCTGAGAGTTTACTCTTTTTTTTAAATATATATACACCCTTTTTTTTTAATATATAAGAAGAACATACTGCTTGTATAAATCTTGTGGAAATCCTTGTTTTGGGCATGGTAAAGAGCAAAACCTCAACTTCTGTGGAAAGGTTTTAATATTTGGGGAATTACATGCTAGTAAAAGTCCAGTTAAATTTGACTTCTGAATTCAAAATACATGACTGAAATTGTACTTGGATGATTTTGTATTAGGTCTACCTAGGGAATGGAGGAACCACCCAGCCCAGATTTGTCTCTTTGAAGGCTTTTGCATGGGGCAGGTAAATCATATTTTGAGGAAAGCTGGTGTTTAGGTAGCAATACAGACACGTATTATTTTCTTGGGGACAGACTGGGTCTTTGTCAGCTGTGCTGATCATGCTGTTTACTCTGGCCTTTGTGGGACAAGCAGTGTATGCAGGTGTCAGACCTGCCTCTGTGGAATCTGTTATGTTTTGACAAATCCCATTTGATGTCAAAACTTCCTACTTCCAGCAAAATCTGGTGACTAGAGGGTCTGGGTTCATGAGCCTGTTTACAGTCCTGAGCAGCCAAGACTGGGCAGACTCTGGACAGGGAGCAGAGAACATTTCCCAGCAGGTCCTTGAGCAGCTCTAGGGTGTTTTTTACCCAGTTGTAAGGATAGTTTGTACAAACACTTGTGAATCTCTCCTGCAGAAGTACATTAACCTTAGGGTAATGTTTAAAACTGACAGAACCACAGGGCAGTAAAGTTTGCTTTATGTGTTCCCTTTTGCTTTAAGGGAACATCCTGTGGCAGCTGTCTTTTCAAGGCGCTGTGTTGTACTCCTAGTGAAGTAAGTGATTCTAACTCCTGTCCTTGCACCCCTCTCACTTGCTTCCCACTGGAGTTTTGGCTGGAGATGTTTTTAACTCTCTACATGGTGCTTCTGCTCTTTGTTAAGCAGTCACTGACTTTCATCCCAAATGGAGCTGCTTCCACTGCTGGTGAAATGGCTGTGCCTCCAGTGTCAGAAGAAACACAAATGCTTAGGAAGGAAAGGTCCTACATACAGTGGTGATAAAAACAAGTTTATATTAGTACCTTTCATTTGCTCAAAGGCAAATGATGATTATGGAATCTAGACTTTTAAAAAAGTGTTGAGTAAAATCAACTTGGCCTTAAAGTTGATTAACTTGCTCTTTAGCTTCTTTATATTTTACCATAGTTAATCACATTTATGTGAGCTATCTGTCTGTGCTATTTGCATATGAGAGCTTCATGTGCAATTTCACTTGCTGGTACCTGGACAGTCTCATGTAAATCCCATAAAAGTAATTACATTCTCATTACAGAGTGCAGACTGCTTTTCTCAGAGAAGGGAATATGAGCTATTAATGGGAAAAAGTGCTGGATGTGAGTTTCCTGTGGTAATCACCATTTGCAGAGCCTTGAGGGCTATGCCATAAGATTAACACCTTTCAATCATTTACATTTTTTTTCATGCTGCCCACAGTACAACAAACCAGTTGTGCTGAAAAATTCCCACCTTTCTTCTATATATGCATTGTATTCAGCATCAATTCAAACTCTTTAAACAGTGAGACAAATAAAGTTATATTTACACTAGTTTTTCTTCTTCAATCCTATTGACCTTTCCTCCAGTGAAGATCCTTAATTTACAATTTTTCCACTTCTTCCTGATAGTTAGAATGTAAGGAATTAGGATTGTTAGACCTGGAAGAACATATAAAAATGGAGGAATATCCAATTAGTGCATTGTATGGTAAAAATTCCATCTTTCACTTCAGCAGTGTTGGACGTAAGTTAGTTTTAAAACATTTAAGCCTGACATAACATTGACTATGTAAACTCAATAAAACGCAGTTTTATGCAACTTCCCAAGTCTGTTTTTATGTTTGGTAACAGAGAAATCTCTCTCCCTGTGGTTCTTACTCAAATTCCTTACCTCCATCATCGAACAGCCACCAAATGTCAATTGTACCTTTTCCTTGCTTCTTTTTAAATTGAGTGCTGGCTTCCAGCAGCCTCTGATTGAATTCACCCACATGCATTGACTGTATGGTGTTAATGGTGCTCTCTGTAATGAGAAAGAAAAAAATGTGGAAGGATGTCTGATAAGTGAGGCAATAAGTAGCTTTAGGGAGCCAAATGGAGGGAAAGCTTCAGGAAAATGAACTGTTTCTGACATAATTTCTATACTTCAGATCGGCAAAAAAGGTACAGAGTAGATGCTTTGGACTTGTAATGTTTCAATATGCACAGAAACCAAAGCTTGTGTAACACATTGTCACTGGATTATAACATCTTGAAAAGGGTTACCTGATTATTTGTTCTCTGTCTCTTTTTAGTTAATGTAAAATTCACTGGGGCCTTGAAAAGCAACTGGGAAATATCTGATAGATTGTAGAAGTAAATGTGTCATTTTGCATCATTTACAAGCTCAGCTGTCTTGTAAAATACAGAGCTCCCTGAAAGGCACAGTCACAGTGCATGAAATGAGCTGGTGGAGTACAGGGAGAGCATAGGTGAAACTGGAAGTCAGAAAACACAAGCATGTATGGCTGTTTCCCTATGCTGACATGGGCTCTGCTAATTGGAAATAAATTTTGATTCTTGCTGGTTGCTTGGCTGGCTTTAAAAGATAAGGTCTTGACTCTGTACTAACAATACCTTCTCTCATTCCACCTTTTCCTGCTTCTCTTTCAATGGCTTCAAAGAGACAGTGTCAGAGCAATATTCTAAATGGAACAAACAGGCTTCTTTAGAGGTTTTGCTCTGATCTACTGGGTTCTGAAAATGCTTTGTTTGGTTTTCCTGTATTTCTGGAGTGTGTACAGGATAGTTATAAAGCAGTTATTGGCTTTTCTCTACAGTTCTAGCACCTCTGCTGGAACATGCAACAACTCTGGGGAGTATGAACATAAAAACAAAACAAAGAGGAGGGGCTATTTATTAACATAATCTATCTAATTTAGAGATCCAAAATGTGTAATATGTGTTTCCTTTATGCTCAACTAAATCAAAAAGGGAAGTTGAAACGGGTACACGCTTCTGGTGGAATTGTCATAAAAATATATTCTACTGAAACAAAATGAACTGTAGTCTGCCAGCTAAAGAATAATGGCATTTTATGTTCCCGGTCTGTAGATCTTCCTGGTACCTGTGGGAGTTGCATGCACAGCCAGATGTAATAGTGTCTGCAGGTGAAAACTCTCAAAATACGTGTCTGTGTACAAGCGTGGCTTCAGGTGGGTCATTATCAGTACAGCCTAGCAGTTGTGAAGTGAGACCTTAAATTGGGTCTGCATCATTTTACTATGTCTGAAACGTAATATTGACTTCATCACCTACACATTTAAGTTGTGTTAATTAGGTATTTGACAGTATGCTGTGTATGTACTTTCAGTACTTTTACCACCTTCCCTTGTGCATTTTTATGAAATTATGCTTAGAATATAGAGCAGTTGTGCTATTTTTACCTGTTTTTCAGCTGTGTACTGAGTTTGTGTGTGTGTATGTTAAGTAAAGTAAGATTGTTTATTGTGCATATGTTCCTATTTTCTTCAGAGAGGAGGAAAAAAAGCCTCTCTTTAAAACACCCTATTACAAAGAAAAA
Source organism: Ifrita kowaldi (assembly GCA_013398055.1). Lineage (NCBI taxonomy): Eukaryota > Metazoa > Chordata > Aves > Passeriformes > Cinclosomatidae > Ifrita > Ifrita kowaldi. Next base: position 719,369 of record VZRS01011110.1, read on the forward strand.
AACAACCCCAACCTCTCCCAACCAACTTGTTCTGTATTCCTCAAACTTTAATAACCATGTTCTGTTTTTGACAAGTAGAAGTGAACATAAGCTGAGCTGAAAAGTTTACCTAGCAAACGAGGGGGAAATGGTTGTGTTGTAGGTAGCATGTCCTACAAGCAGGGATGTCACTGTGCTGCATTACAGGGTTGTGGCCACCACGGTTTGCACAAGGGAGGTTCTGTTCCGGGGGCTTCTGTGTGGCTCAGGAGTGTTTGGCTTGGAGTAAAGTCCAGTTTGCATATTGGTGAAAGTGTGATGCATTGAAGGGTTGGGGATAAGTTGTCATTTTGGAACTTACCCTTCTTTGTTTCGTGTTTCGAGATATTGAGTGTGCTGGCTTTTTTCAAGAATCCACAGATGCCCCTTTTTCCGTCTTCAAAATCATTTTCTTTAATGGTGGCTTCCAGTGCCAACCTCTCCTGCTCCAGCTTCTCTAATTCCTCTGTATATTAGAAAAAGTAAGATAACTGGTAACACATTGCTGTCTTTTAAATTAAATCCCTTACTGAACTAATGGCGATGATGTAATTGGTGTTGTGGTACTTTGCAGACAATGTAAAGCTCCTGGGATGAAAAATTCTTTTAAAAGGCTTTTTCTTTGCAAACCAGCAGGGAGAAGGAAGCTGAACTCACTTTGGGAAGCCCTAGCTTAGGGTGCCTGTGCCTACAGCACTGGGGTGTGCCAGCTGCTCTCAGGTTGTCTCTTCCAAATCAAAGTCAGTATTATGACATTTTTTAGGTACCGGAGATATTATTTATTGAGTTATTTTTGTGGATGTTTAGTTGGTTTCTTTAGCCAAGAATTTGAAAAGACATTAGGAAAGCTATTTTCCTACACTGACGAAGCTGAGGTCTCTTTTCTTAGAACAAAGTCTCATGGTTTGTACTTTGAGATTCTCAGAAATAAGTAAGGATCCCGAATATACAGTCATTCTCTATGCTGAAATATTTTTCATGTTTTAATTTTTTGAGCATTTGCTGCAAATATGTAAGGTTTAGCTAATGAATTCTGTGAACTTAGTGATACAGAAGAAGAATTTCATCTTAGCAATATTAGACTTCTGCTGAGAAAAAGGTACCATTTGTTATTGTGGAATATATTATGGTGAGGCACTAATTAATGTGATCCAGGCATTTGCCTGCAGAAAACTTTTTTCATAAGGAAAGCTTCTATTTGAGTTATACATGAACTAAATATGAGGTAAGTTCATTTAAGACATTGTGTTAAAAAAGTAAAATAAACCCTTAGTAGGTAGACATTATTAGCTCTGTTAGCACTCTCAGTTGCATACAGAAAGAATATACTTTCTTTTACTTTTTTATCAATGACAGTCACATACTTCTGATTATTAGTCATGGTGATAGCCACAAACTTAATGGTTGCTCAAAACTAAAATTTCAGCTTTTCTATTGAACAGAATGCTGTACCAAGTATAAGAGAATACAATGATCATTGTTTTCCACGACAATGACTTTGTATCTGCTTCAGAATATTTCTTTGTATTTGAGGCTCCCTCCCCCTTAATTCTTTCTAACTCCTTGTGTCTAAACGCTTGGAGAACATTTGCTCATTTGTAAGATTGTAGAGTTGTTTTTCACTGTATTTTTACAGGTGTTCCGATGACTGTATATTTTGAGCACTCAGTTTGTGACTCTCATCAAGCCGAGATAGGCAGATCTCCCTCAGAAATCACCAAGGGGGAGAAGAAAAGCTTGATTATTTTGGAATTTTTTCTGAGTCCCTGTAGTTTCGCCCCGTGGATCTCCGTGCACATCAAGCTGCCAGTGCTGAGTGAGTGTCTATGTACCCTTGTTCCTTAAAGGCCTTTTAATTCTGCGAGGCGATGTGTGTCTGGGGGGTTACCTCGGTGACCTCATGCTGCAATGGCAGGGCTTAGCGGGGCGTTACTGTGGCCGCGGTGCGGTGCGCGGTGCTTAGCGGGGCGCGGTGCGCGGTGCCGGGCAGCAGGCGGCAGCAGAGGGCCGCGGGCCCGGCAGCGGGGCCGGCGCAACCGCGGGTGCGCGGCGGGACCCGGCCTGGCTGCTCCGGGGGCAAACTGGGGCAAGTGGGAGAATTCTCCTGCTGAGCACGTAGGGAGTTGTTCTGCCTGTGCCACCCAGGTGGCGTGTCTGCCGGAGTGGCTGTGGTGGGGCGGAAGGTTTTCCCTTTGCCCCTGAGATACGCACTGCTAAGCTAAGGGAGAGTGAACGGAAAGGTGAAGGAGAGAACTGATGTTTCCTGCGGCTTTCAGAGTTTTGCTGAACTCTGTGGGACTCAGAGTTCCACAGAGATGTACCAAAAGTGTAGCTTCCCATTTCCTGCCAGTCCCAGAGATGTCAGGTAGGCAGAGGGAGGAAGGTGTGCCAAGACCAGGAGGGAACCGTGCAGCAGAGTAACTGGTTGCTGTGGCACAATATGATTTTACTGCTTTAGTCTGTGCCTGTGCTGGAACGGCTTTGGGAGTTGAGTTCTCTGGTGTGCAGAGCCCCTTACTGTGTGAGGCTTGGACTCCTTCTGTCACTGCCAGGATTTCAGGCAGGATTTAAACAGCACAAGGAAGGATGAACTGTGGAAGTTATGAGTCTAGGAACTATTCTAGAAACCAGATGGTGACTCTTATGAGCGTCAGTCAGAGTCCTTCTTATGCTGTGCACCTAACCAGCATAGATATTCAGCTGTCAAGTCACTACATACCTTGAACCTGAAGGACCTGGGATATATCAAATCCTTGGCTAATTCTGATGATAATTACGCCGAGCTCAAAATCAAAGGCATCACTGGAAAGAAAGAAAAAGAAGAGTAAACATGATTTTGCATCGTGCATGTCAATGAGGAAAGCTACTTTGAAAAGATCAGGGGAAGTGTTCACAGGGATCTGTTCACAGGGAGGGCAGACTAGGTAAAATTGCGGAAGGAATTGCCCCAAATAAATTTGTAGTACTTAACTTATCTTCCCTCATTTAAAAAAAAGGTGTAATTGGGCATGGGAACAGATCAGCTATTCCAGAAATGGGTCTTTCAGACAGCACTTTTTTAGGAACTAGGTTGCCATAGGCTAATTTTTTTCCTCTCTCCTCTGAGGAAATAACAAAGTTGAGGTGTGGTTTGTTGCTCTGTAACTTGCTTCAGCTTTACAAGTGAATTTTGAGCAAGCATCTATGAGAAGGCTGTTTTAAAATGACTGTTTCCTAGCTAAATCCCAACCCACAGAGCTGCTGAGCCTTAGGCACACATGAGATTTGATGCAAAGCTTTTCCTCTGTCTCCTAGGCTTGAAAGAAGAATTCCATGATGTTCTCTTATTCCCTGAGTATGTACATTAGGGTTGTTTTTCTCTTGAGCTCCTGCCCACTAAAAATGGGAAAATACAGTTCTGCAAAAGCACTGCTGGCAGCAGTGCAGCTTCTTTAGCATTGTCAAGCCACATCAGCTCTGATGGTGCCAGGTGTTTGCTAAGCAGATCCTACGAGGTGTGGGAAGCCAGTGAGCCTTTTTTGATGGGCAATGACTTCAGTCACAGAGCTAGGATGTGTGAGCCTAGGTTTGCACGTATTTCCTTGCATTGTTTCTACACATCAAATTCTGTATGGAGATGCTATATTAATCTAGTCTAAGAGGAGCAAAAAAGGAGGTGCTGAGCTGACTTACTGTATAATGCCCACATAGTTCTCAACTTGTGTGGCAGGTGCACTTCTCCAGTCCTTCTTAAATCCAATCACCAGGGTATTTGGTTTCATTCTACCCAAGCCTGAGGCCTGACAATATTAAAACACTGCTTGAGAAAGGTACACATACATGCTTTTACTGTAAATGAAAAGTAATGGCAAAAGATAACTGAAGTAATGTTCTAGAGACACTTACAACTAGATTGCGTTTCATAAATGCCCTTCATGCTCATACCCATGCAGAAAGCAGAAAGATTAGCTTTAAATCATTCCAACTATAAATGATTTTAGATGACAGAAGTGTAGTTTTGCTAAATTAGCATTCATTTGCATTTCTTCTGACATGCTCTCATTAAAATGGTTCAATAACTTGGAATCAAGAGAGAGTTCAAGAACTGTTTGTATGCTCATTCTAACATAATGGCATAAAGCTTTTATCAGCTTCAGAATATTCAACAGATGAAGTGGGTCTGAACTCTCTTAAAACATCTCAGATACACAGAGAAGGCATAGGCTCCTAATTTTGTGCGTTTTTGCCTTGAATTTGGAAACTGTTGCTGTCTCACTTGCTCTGTTCTTCTGGAAAGATTATCCAAAATCTGCTGAGCATGCTTTATAGATAAAATTATGGTTTATAAGCAGGAAAAATAAATGGTTTGTCAGCATATTAGTTTCCCTTCAAAACTGGTTCTGGATACTAAAACCTGGACAAGTAAGGGAAGTCAGATCTAGATTCAGCTGACTTAATGTTTATAGAAATCTAAATATTCGATGTATTGGGAACCTTCAGGAGGAGACACACAAAACACCAGCTTATAAAGTTGTAGCACTTGCCAATTTTTTACTACTAGCCAACAGAAAATAGGTAAAATCTGTTGGAACCTTGGTGGGTTTTTTGAGTAGCACTGTTTACAGTGAAATCAGTAATTGCTGCTGGTGTCCTTAGGTTACAATAATGATGATATGGTTATCCTTGTGTTTGCTGGAAGGGAATTATTTGGGGTCCAGTAGTTGACTTTGGCAATAGTGCTTCAGTAGTGATGGAAAGGAAGAGATCATCAGACTGTAGCAGTTCTCAAAAACATCAAGAGGATCTCCTACTGAGACGATGTGTAAGCCTGAGATGAAGTGTCTTTGTGAGGCTTTTATAGAACAAAAGGATCTTTATTAATAGTGTTTCATCTTGCTCAGTTGTACTGTCCATTCAGCAAGTGTACAAAGAGCCCTGGTAGGACAGCAGTGGGTGACTTACCCAGAGTATTTTAGCTGGTTCCCTACTGTCTCAGTTGGCACTGATGTCTTTTCAGCAGTGTATTTTGTGCAAAGGATATGAATTTTCTGTACATTTTGCCTCAGTACCTATATGTTTAAATATTCATATATGTGAGAGAGAGGGAGATGGGAAGAATGAAAACAGTGTCTCTATGCCTTCATTAAGGCCATTTTAAATGGACTGTTGGAAATGATCTGCTGCATTCTTAGAGTAATAGAAAAATATTGCAGACTTTTATTTAAATGGCCTTCTCGCTATTTGCAGGAAATGTATATTACACATTTTCAGTTTTCATTTATTGCCAATACATTCTCAGATATTTAATATGCTATGTAATACCAAACAATAGAATTGATTTGAAGTGTATCAAGTGTCAGCTGCATAGACATTCATATGTTGCCCTGTAGATGCCTCTCTTTTTTCATAATAGTGTCTCATTCACTTAGGAGAGAATCAGTCTGCCTTGTCTCATAATTCCATAGCCCAGAACTAAATCTTTATGAAGTAATCTGTAATATAATATAAATGTACCCCCAGAATGCCCTTTCTGTCTATAACATTATCTATATATATGTAGGGCTTCTTAACAAGTAAATAGTAATGCCTCACATAAAGGGATGCTTTGATGTACACTCTTCTGTGTGTTCTGTAAACAAAAAGCTTACTTGAAGTAGACTTTTGACTCCATCTCTGAAGCTGTCAGCTGCCACTGCTGCATAAAAGGCTTTTCTTTTGTTCTTTGTGAGCCAAGCCTGCTTTTTTTCCATGCCACTGTTCATCTCCTTAACACACAGCTTGCGTGGTCCCTGTAAAAAATGATAAAGTAAAATATTATTAAGAAGGCTTTGTGTTGTACATCACACAGTGATTTTGAAGGAGTTACCTAGTCTGCTGTGGGAGCAAATGGAGAGAGGCAGAAAAATACATTTCCGAAAAGGGTCCACAGAGATTCAGCCCTTTGAAAAGAACTGTGCTGCAAACATAATTCACATTCTGTGAATTATGAGAATATTGAGAGGGCTGAGGCTGTTAATGCTACTTAAATGCAGTGATTCTGACAGAAAGAAGGACAACTATGGATTGTAACGTCTTAAAAAAATATCTAAGGTATGGTAAAGCATCTCAGAGTGAATAAAGTCCCTCCCTGACTTGACTCTGTAAAAGAGTCTCAGCAGATCTAAATATACACGTTAAAGTTCCTATCTACTGACATAAGAGAAAAGAGTTGATGCAATACTATTAAAGATGCAAATGCCTTTGTTGCCAGTTTTCTTTCAGTGGTCATCTGTTAATTTAATGGGAAAAAAATCCATGTGCATATCCAAGTCACAAGACATGGATATGACTTAAGAAGAATTTGATCCTGGCTGTATGAAGAACTGGGAATAATAAGGCTGAAGTTTCATTGTGGGTAAGGACAGAGAAAAAACAAGTTTTGCCCTTCTTCCCTGTCTCTCAAAGGAAAGCACCTGAAGGTGGTTTTGCAGCTGGCTTGCACAATACATTTCTGCTGGCCGAGGGGCCAGTCCCACCCTTCTACCAGGTGACAGCTGTGTCCTCCCCTGCTCCTGCTTTGTACTGTGGAATGTTCGTGCAACTGTAGGAGTCCAGTGAATTTGCAGACTGAGGACTAACCTTGCAAAAATATTTTACATGAAGGCAGGGAGTAAAAGCAGGAATAGTCCCTTTTACTAGAAACTCAGACTGCTCAAACCAACATGCAGCCATAACCTCAGAGACAAGTAAACTTTAAATCATCTTTATGTTCTGTTGTGATCTTTATTTTGCCTATTTCTGAGCTGTGTATCACCATGTTCCTGGAAAGTTTCTTGCTGCCTTTTAGAAAAAAAAAGAATGGAAGATGTTCTCTCTGGCATGGTGTTTCAAAACTTTATGCATAGCTAACAGCATGTCAGCTTTTGAGGCAAAATGTGCTGGGTGTTACATTTATGGCTGAATAGTCTTGCTGTATTTGTTGTGATATATATTGCAGGCTGCTCTTCAATGCAGTTGCTAGGAATTTTATCATCCACTTTTTACCACAATTTTACAATTCATAAAGGTTCGTTTTGTCACACTTTTATTACCAAGGAAATCAAATTTCACTTAAGTTGCTGAAGAAATACTTAGAAAGCCTCCCCAACAATTACAAAGCTTATACTAACAAAATAGTCTTTGGGGGTTTTTTTGTATAGACAGGAATGAAATCTCAGTTCTCCACAGAAAGTACTAATAACAGAGAAACATGCCTAAGAATTCAGAAAACTTGCTGAAACTCAACTTTAGGAAGCTCCATAGTCTCAGGATCTTGTTGGAATTGGTTCTACACTTACTGAATGTAGTGGGAAATCTAACAATAATTATAGTGGGGGGAATTAGGACCAGTCGTTCTTTATAGATTCATTTGACTTGGGAAGAATCACATGTGGATCTTCCGTACTCCGCTTCTGCAATGTGCCAGCATCAAATGAATTATTCCTACACTCCTTTAGAGGAATACATTATCTTGGCTGGACTGACTCTATTATCTGGATTCTGCAGCCACATTTAGTGCCAGGAGTTGGAGGTTTTTTTCTCTCTCTCAAAATTAAAAGGTCATTGTAATATTTAAAATACATTTTCTCCTTACACTACAAACCTATCTATTTTTGTTCTGTCCTAATGAGAGACTAGATTTTCATCCTCTAAAATACATCATTTGCTGTGTGTTTATATCTAGAAATACACTTTGCTACTCTCTTTAGATCTCAGAAGAGCATGCTTATCCTCAAAATTAGCATTGTAACAGTTCTGGAGGAACCACTGAAAAGAGAGCTGAATTACTTGCCAAACCCCAACTCTGCAAATCAGTGGCAAAGCTGAAAATAGAACCTGGGTAATTTGACTCTCGCACAATAACCCTTCAGATTTTGTGTGTTGTGTGGTTTGGGGGTTTTCCATTTTCTAAGCCTAAAATCTTTCCTTGTAATGTTTTGGTTTTTTGGTTTTTTTCCAAACCATTTTTCTTGGTTCACCTACTGTGGACTTTGAAATGCATCTCAGTGAGGCATTTACCAGCAGGCTTTGTATCAGCCGATAGCTTTTGTGTCAAGAATTATGACAAAATTCATTCTCAGTGCAAATCTCTTTGATGGAGTGCACAGATGCCACTCAGCACCAGAGGGAACACTGTGTGCTGAGTGAGAGGGGAATGTGTCATGGAGAATGCAGCCCCCACTGGTGCTGAGGGTGCAGGTGTGTGTGAGTTGCCCTTACCGTGTACACTTCACAGCAGATACACAGCCCGTTGTTCTTCGTGAAGGTGTGTGTGATGTCTAGCAGAGCAGGCCTGACCATAGGAGCTCCTGTTAGTGCTAAGCACTGGGGTCTGGTGGAGAAAAAAAGAGGTTGTGTATAATTGGCTGATGTACACGTTCAGGACGAGCCATTCTACTGTTCACTGGAAATCTTACCTGAAGTTTTTCACGTGGTCTTCCACTGCCGTTAATGCCAGAGCGCTGTCTAAGGCATTCACAAAGTACAGAGCCTGCGTGGAGGAGCCCCAGTTTACTTCTGCATTGAATAAAGATTAATAATGCATATTAAACCATGGGCTTTTCCCCACATTCTGTTGCAAAAATCAGCAATGGTGTTCTCTATGAAAAGCAGAGTATATTCTGTCATACTTCATAGGTACAGACCTGTTGTTCTTTGTGCTTCATAATAGAATGAATAGGTTTTGCTTGTGTGATGCAGAAAATCCCATGCAAGTAAATAGTTTCATTTTTTATTTAAATATTGTAGGGAATGTTTTTCCCCTGCTTAAAAACTATTTTCTTATCTGTTGCATTAACTTTGTATCCTTCTCCCATTTAGAAAATGGACAGCCCTGAGTCATGTATGTGGTGTGGAATTTCAGGAAGTGCAAATGAAACCACTAGGAAGGAACACTGCGAGTTCCAGTTTGCTCTGTTCTACTGTATAGGGCAAAAATTGTTCTCCAAACCCAGTTTTGGCATATACATCTTTCCTCATTATTGTGCAGCTCTTTGGTCAATGGAGACCTATAAGAAATGTCTTTCTACACTTTGAGATCTACATGAATGCAGAACAAGTCCTGTTATGCCAAGATACAAAGCCAATATTTAGTGCAACTAAGTGGAGATTTGTACGTCTCCTTTTCTAAGAAATATTATTTTTTTCTGAACCCTCCAGTTGTTGGTAAAGTAGTGCTGAAGAAAATTCCCTCTCTTAGCAGGAGATAGAGGGCTTTTGTACAGCATCTTCAGTGAATTTAACGAAGCTTTAAGGTGCTACTTTGCATCAGGGACACTGTCAATATACAAGGAAAGGGCAGAAATCCTGAAATGTTTTTGATAACTGCCTTGAGGTGGGTGTGCTTTCCTACAGCTGATGGTATATTTACAGGGAGAGAAGCACAGACCATCCCAGTGGGTGTGAGACGGCTCAGATAGGGAAGGCAGACAACAGTGTAGCAATACATGGAAAAGAATAACACGGTCTCAGACCAGGTGCTGGTGTCCCAAGCTCACTCCAGTAAAAGCACATCTGTTGCTGGGAACTTTTGCCTCTTTTATTTCTTGGTTTTGTTTTATGTTTTCTGCTGCAGAAGTAATTCAGGTGGTTAGCATTGAAATCTGAGCCTGGGTTAGTTTTGTCCTGGATATGAGTAGCCAGACTGTCTAGTCTTGTACAGCACACAGGTTTTTGAGGACAGCTCCTGTGATTTGCTGAGCTACTGAGTGGTTTTTTCCAGCAGTAAAGTGGGCCTGTCTGTCTTGATTTACGGGGGAATTGTCAGGAGGTGCTGGAGGATGATCAGTTCATGAATAATTCAGCTTGCATTTTTGTTGTATAATAGGCAGCAGGTTTACATTTTGAGTGAGGACCCTGCCTGAGTCAGCCAAGAGCACTGCAAAATTCAGGTAAGGTTTTGTGCACGGGTGGAAAAAAATTCTGAGTGGTACTCAAGTAAAAGCCCAAATGTCATAAAGATGTGGTGGGAATAAACCAGTCTGCTGGAATGTTTACAGAAAACCCTGAACCATACTTGAAGTGCTTGTTAAACAGGCAGTCACCAGACTATCAACTTAATCTATATTATATAAAGTGGAATTTAATGGGATGCTTCAGACTTCCCTCTAGATAAAAACAGCACAGAAAAATAATTCCTAATTCTGTAAGCAGAATTAATTCCTTTAAAATCCAGTCTAGCAGCATAACATATACACGTAATAATAGTGGGGTTTGACCTTACCTGGCTTCTTATATGTTACATAAATATATAGGAAGAGCTCAATGGCATAAGTGATGAGAGCTGCCCACCAGTTGATGACAAACATCACCCCGCAGCACAGCAGGGCTCCAAAAAGTGACACCCACATGTTATAATATCTGAATGCAGGTCTCCAACCTGTTTAAAGAGAATTGAGAAAATTGGAAGAGCATAAAATATATTGATTAAATGGTGATCCATGATTTTTGTGCAAACAAACAGTTTGTTTCAGGCTCTCTCAGAAGGGGTGGGAGAGATATCTGCAAATTCTCAGGCATCATATCAACAGATACTTTCAGGTGTTGTCTGATGTAGGTTTCAATTTATAAAATACTGAGTCTTACAGGCCTTCTACTACACTCTTTCCTACTACTTTGTTCAGTTTGGCTTTGAGTAGCTATTCTGTTTATATGTATTTTAGCAAAATTAAAGTTTACTGGTTCAGAGTATTTCAGAACATCAGAAAGAGATTACCTGTAATTCCAGGTAATTGGTGACTGTGTACCTTTGGTGCATATACACAGAACTTATTATTGGTAGCTAGACACTTGCTGAGAGGAAGTGTTTATCCCAATACTGTAAGTGCACCTGTCTTAAACCTGGAAATTGCCTGGCCTTGTGGCAGAAAAATAAAATCATCTGCAATTGACTTTAAAAAGATATTATTCCTGCTGCTCTTCAGCTGCAGTACTGATTCCATCCCCTGCTACCAATTAAAATGATGAGGCAAGCACTGAGCCTTCATGGTTTGCAGGTCTCTGCCAGGTGTTCTACAGAGCAGACGTTGGAGAGGGGAAAAAACACAGAAGAGGCTGAGCAACCCTATCTTGGATCATCTTTGTAATGAGGGAATGGGAAGGGCCTGCTGGGAAGAAATTTGCTGTCCTGCAGCCTTGCAATTATTATAATCTATCACTGTGAATTGGCAGAAATTAACTGGAGGAAATGAGAAAAGAAAAATGGCTGCAGTTCTGTCTGAAGCGTTAAGCAGTGGCAGAGTAGAGTCAGATGCACGCAGATGAAATCTATAGAGGTAATTGTCACTCAGCTCCAAGGCCATGTGGAGCAGATCTGCATTTGTTCAGCTGTGCAGGTAATTAGCAGAAGTGCTCATCTTTTCTGCCCTCCAAACAAATGGCACTGTGCAGATCCATAGGAAGGAAGCTGATGCAGGCATTTATGTCGCTACTGCAGTTTCTTCACACTGGAAATCAAAAATGTATTCCTTGCTCCTTGAGTTGAATAATTAATTCACAGAAGGAGGAAGTTGTCTTTCCTGTGTGCCAAACCAGTGTTGCTCAGCTGATTGACTTCAGTCCTGAAGGTGTCACCCCTTCATTCATGAGATGGTGAGAATCATTCTGCTGTGGCAGTGCACAAGTCTGACAGCCAGAATGTTCCTTTGCTGCACAAATGTAGAGGGAGGATCTCAAGTTACCCCTGAACAGGACCTCGTTGTGCTTCACAATTGTGCTCTACAGTTCTGCTTCTGGGCACTGCAGAGCTGTGCTGGTGCTGTTTGATGGACCTGCTCTTGCTCTCCACGTTCCCTTCCAGGCAGCACCACTTGTAGCACAGTTCTTGTGCTTAGGAACCTCCCTGTGCACTTCACTGTAGGTTTGGAGAAGGGAATGATGACTCCCCTCTACAGCTTGCTTACTTCATTGGCCAGAATTGGCATAAGCTTTTACCCACCCATGTTTTGTGATAGTGAGGGGAAAAAAGCCACCCTGAGAAGGAGCTTTTTTTGCTCCAGTGGGATCCACCAAAGCCTTTCTCATCCTGTACAACTGTAGGGATTGTAAGGACTGGAGCCGTTATTTTTGTCTTTTGGAGATAAATAAACTGCCATCATATTCAATAAGACATCAGATCACATACCTTAGATACTTTACACATACTGCAATTTTCTCTGACATACAGTCAAAAACTTCCAGAGATCAGACTATAAAGCCCATATTTAAATCATGGCTGAATGCAGACTCACCTGGAGATTTTGCATAGGAGGCATGGAAGCAGGAGAAATTAATCAAAGCATATGAAGCCAGGAAGAAATTGGAGATGATGGGAGCAATGGTATTCAGTTCAGCTGCAAGACACATACACAAGTCAGACAGAGGCACCAGTTTCCTGGATTGTTGGCTAGCTGTTTCCCAATGATGCATTAAATCTGAAGATTATCTGCATTTATCATCCAGGGGGAGGTTGAGTATTTTCCCATCTTACTAATTTAAGGCCACCTTGATCTACCTTCATTCGGATGAATTATGTCTGCTAATGCTGGTTTTAATAACATTATGTGCTATGCAAGGTTACACTTGATACTGTGCTTCAGCATACTGTCTCTTAATGATGTAGATCTGATAAAAAGTTCAGAATTTTAAATACATAATTGAGAGGATGGATGCATTTAAAAAAACCGTTTGTAGTTACAACTTGTTGGGAATCTGAATTCTCTGTACTAGACATCTTATTTACTTAGTGTAAGACAGTTTGAACTTCAAATCTTGGAAAAACTGATTTAAAAATCCCTGCACTGCTAAATGTGGTAGCTGGGATTTTCTTTCACCAGTGCTGGTAAACTGGGATTTGCTTTGGAGCTGACTTGGAAAGGGCTTGGGAAAAATTATCTCAAAATTACCTCAGAGCTATGTGCAATATAAACTGGAAAACCTTTTTCAAAGATTCTGACTTTGCCTTATCTGATAGAGTTCTGAGCACTGCCCTCTTCCAGCAGAGTGAACAGGAATTGCAGCTACTCCACATCTTGGAAAATGAGGCTGTGGTGGTGGTGGTGAGAAGTCACTAAAATCCCTGCTGGTTTCCTTTTGCCTTCATTAAGAATAATGGAATTGCTACCAGACTTTGAGTATGCTTGAGTTTATGTCAGAGCTTACCTGACTGGAAATTTTTCAAACCATAGCTACTAATTACATTACAGTATCAGTTTGTGTAATTTCAGAACGTGATGCTATAGCAGCTGTGCAACATTGTACAAACCAATCAAAATGAATGCCATGGCGATGACGAAAGTGAGGACATAGCCCCTGATAGGCTCGTTGTTTTTTCCATATCCTTTGGCAAAGAATTCTAGCCCTTTGTAGACGTTGTCCTTGCAAAGAGCCTGGTAAGAAAATCAGCACATAATTCTATTAAGCAGCACTTTCTTGCACCAGAAGTCACTGTCTGTGAGTGGCAGCTTGCTAGGCTTTTGCTAAACAAAAGTTAAATCTGTCTTAGTGCTTCAAGTACATCAACTTGAAGCTGTGGCATGTGAACATTTAAATAAGGTGATAAGACAATGTGCTATTATCTTATTGTATCATGGGAAACGGAATCACAGGCATTTAGTGCTTATTCAGTGCTTTAAAAGAAAAAGATAATTAAATAGCTAAATAAGAGTCTAAATTGGGAGAAATTGAAGCACGAATCAGTGGCTTGGTGTAATTTTTACATTTTACATTACATCTCTCTGTCCCATGCCCTCTGCTCCCAGTCTGTCCACACTGCTGCTGCCCAGACAGCTTCTGGACAGCCTTTTAGAGCACACCTGACAGCACCTGTATCTTATGGTTCTAAGGACTCCTGGTGCTCCTGTGCTTACAGGGTGGCTTTCTGCAAGAAGACAGAAGTGGTCCTGAAAGTACCCTTGAAGCTATTTATGACACATGAGAATCCCCTGCTCCTGCAGCAAAGCTGAGCTCTGACCAAAGAAGCATTCTTGCCCTTGTATGATGACAAGACCTATCTATTTCTGCTGAAAAACATTCTACATATTGTTTTCCCTGCCTTTTCCTCCCACATGTCAGTGTTGTTTAAATACACATTACATTTGGCACACAGAGTTCAACTTTGTCTTTGTAGTAAAACTGAGTGTAAGGAAATGGACAGTTTAATTTTACCTGGAAAACTTTGGGTGCGCTGACGAGAGATGCTAGAGCTGATGACAGAGTAGCTGAGAAGATGCCAGCTGTGATGAGAGGACCAAAGCCAGACACCATGCTCATCACCTTTAGGGAAAAAATGAAGGTAAAAAGAATAGGCTTGCATTTGGATGCACTTTTTAATGACAAACCCATTTAAGTGCTCTGTTTCTATGTGTCTCTGCTTTTCATGTTCTAAATTTAATCTGCTACAAACCAGCTGTGGAGTAGGGAAATACTATTATTTCTGGTTTAGTTAAAAGCAATGGAGGCAAAGCCAAATTTTTATTCAAGTAAGCAGCTGTCTGCTGGGGCAGATGAGTACTCTGTGAGATTTCCTCACTGCCTTTACTAACTGATTGCTATAAGAAACAGTCAGCTTGTAGAGGACAAGAAAATGGAAATGGCAGGAAAAAGCACCAAAGTATGAAATGTGGTTGGAGGCACTTTATTTTGTTTGGAGTTTTTTTCCCCTTGATTATTTAACATGGCTAAAAATGAGAGAAAATGTCTGATGGTGCTGATGTAACTGCAGTGCTGCAGCCAGTAATGATGGTCACTGTCAGGCCTCCCTCAGCCCTCCCAGGGGCACTGGACTGGCCTCTGTGACTGCTGAAGTGAAAAGGTTGTTGAGAAGCACCAGACAAGGAAACTGAAAGATGGATGGATGCGATTGCCAGATGCTTTTGGTGTGTGGGCAGTACTTCAGGAAAGAAACCAGTGAATCTGGAAGATTTGTCAGATGAAGACATACTGTTTTCTGGCTCTAGGCTGGCAGAGGTAAATGCAAGAAGTGAAATTTTGTGTGGCTGTAGGGAGGTCACTGATTTTAAGGAGGTGTCCTGAGTGTGGGCAGCTGAACTGAGGTGGGAGTAAGGATGGTAAATGATCAAGAAAGGAAGGGAAAGTAGTCTGTGAAAAGGAGAGCATATCCCTTTTAAGGTGGTTGCCCAGCCCTGTCATTTAGCAGAGCCAGCTGGGAAAAAAGCAAGTGACTTTAAAAGCTACAAATGACTCGTTGAAAAGCGTGTGCAGGTGGGTGGTGAATTCCTCTCGCTGGCCATGAAGCACAGGGGCTGAACAGAGATCTGGGAGCTGTGGTTGTCAGGCTGCAGAACTACTTTACTTTGATGCTTAGCCTTAGCTTTATTTTGAAGAATAAAAATGGCAGACAGTCTCTCTCTGGCCTAGGAGAAAGAGTCCATTACATCTCACTTGATTTTTCACTCAACTATTTTTGGATACTTTTTTTTAAGAAGTCAGAACTCTGGTTTTTGTACTGTGACACAACCCTTTAGCAGTGACCACAGCACCCCTGAGGTAAAATCACATCCATGTGTCAAGAGCAGTGAGGTGAGTTACTCATCCAACAGGAGCTCTGAGGTCTCTGTTAAGTCTGGGCTTTCAGTTTGAAGATGTTACAACATACACTGCTGCATGGTAGTTGTTAAAAGAGGATACAAAGACCTTACCAGAGTGTTAGGAAGGCTAGTGATGGGCAGTGTGAAGGTAAATGTGGAATGCAGGGGATTTTTGCCTTTCATCATTCCTGTAGTTCTTTAGTTTTTTAGACAGAAGTGGTTGTCCTGTTGTAGTTAGTTGTCTGCAAATAATGGTTTTGCATGTTTGTACTCATGTATTCACGTATTGCTTATTATGCTAATATATGCCTATATGGTAATAACATATTATCTCATTAAAACCTGAAAATTATTCATCAGCCCATAATCACATGGCTGACTTGCACATCTGGAAAAATCATAGCCGAGGCCGCAGGCAGATGATCCGTTGCAGCTCATTCCAGGTACAATTGTATCATTGACATTCCCAGTAGCATCTCGTACAACACAGGAGGCTGTGGAAACAATGATATATTTTTATTTTGCGTCCTTGTGACATTGAAAGTTCTTGCCACACTTTGACTCCTAAACTGCACACATTTTGTCCAACTGCTGCTTTAGACTCATCCCAAAGAGCAACGTTTTGTGTTGGGCAGGGGTTACTGCCCTGCACTGTGGCTTGGTTTCTCACGCTGTCTGTAAGCAAATATTTCCTTCTGTTACTTTTAAAATAATCAACCACTTAACTAATAAGGATTAGCATATTTCTGAGATTAGAGAACCAGACAGAGATCAATAATAAATTGACTAACTCAGAAGTCTTTTGTCTTCCTGTCACCACTTTTCAAAGTGCCAGTATTCAGAGCAAATAGGTCAGTGAGGGTCTTAGGTCTAGGCATACCCTTTTATTTGTGTAACAAGGACACAAAATTGCTTTAGAGACCCAAATCCTCAACTGTTCAGATTGTCATAGCCCTGCTGATACCAATATGATGAGAAAAACTTTGAAAAGGAGAAATAACCTATATTCTTTTTGTGTTTATTGATATTTATGTTGTCTTTTTTTTTGCTTGCCACCAGAAGTGAGAAGAAAAATGTGAAGTTGCAGCATTGATCTCAACATCGTTAGTGGCCAAAATGTAAGTTTATATGATATCTTCAAATTTGTCAAAAACATTAAGAGTCCCAAAATACCCACTGGCTACGTAGGAAACTAACATGCAAACACGAATTTAAAAAAAAAAAAAGAAGAAGAGAAGGAAATATTACACTGAAAAATACACAGCTCTGAAGCTGAAATACAGCTGCTTCTTGTGAGACCAGAGCAATGTTCTCAAATAAACAACAACGATTTATAATATAAAGTGAATTTATAAAAGAAAGTGAAGAATAACTCCTTTAATTTTAATTGCAGGGAGAAATTTGATCTAAATAATGCAACGACCTGAGCTGAGGCTTGAGTCAAGTATTCTGCCTTATGCATAAAGTCCAAGAACCACTGTTTTAACCACTGTTTTGATGTACAGTAAAAGCAGAACTACTGTTTCTCTACATAATAAATCCATGGGATGAAAAAGCAGTGAGGTTCATTTGCATGCCAAACTTAACTGTACGAGTGAGGACATGCAGCAAAAGTTCTGGACTTACCGGCACAGATGGCAACAGCAATGTAAGCAATCGTGGTGATCACAATGGCCAGCATTGTTCCCTGGGGTATGGCACTTTGTGGGTCCTTAAACAAAGCAGTGACACGAGAAACACTGTGAGTTTGTGTGCTGCAGCCTGATTGCATTTGCCTGCTGGGAGTTCTGCCACACTGTGGTATGAAGATACCCCTAGAGAGTTGATTTTTATCACTCTGACCTGTGCCAGCATTTCTGGTCCCAGCATGCAGACAGAGCAGTGCTCCTGTGGTTCAGTGCTCCTACCCTGAAGGATATTCTGCAGGAGCAGAGCTCACATTTATAGCAACAGGAGGGTCCTGAGATCTGCATTTCTTAGAACTTCAAACTCTCTTTACATTGCAATTGGCTTTATTTTAATGTTTAATGATCTAGTGGGTAAATAGTTGCTGAACCATCAGACTCTTGTGGATGACAAGGTGGGACCATTTTTGGTTAATTGGTAAGACAGATGCAGTCATCCTGTACAGAATACAGTACTTCTGTGCTTTGCAACCTGTAATTGTTAGTTGGGTCTTCAAAACAGCTACTTTCTTTCACTGTATTGACTTAATTTAGATAATTTAATACAGCTGGGTTATAATGCTTGCAGGCTGGCCCACAACAGTATCAGCTTCAATAGTGCAAATGTAAGAGTCCAAAGATCTGCACTGTAAATTTTGAAGGGATTTTTAATGATAGATAACCTTACAATTTAGGGTGTGTTTGTTTATGCTAGGAAGAATTTTTTATTAGTTTTCTTCTTAAGTTGGTTTAGCAAGGTTCTGTAAATCAAAGATTTGTTGAATGCATTTTAAGTCACAGACTTTTTATAACTATCCTTGTCAGAGGGTAGAAAACCAAAATACAAATATGGAGTTTATTGTGAAGCATGGATGAATTGCTTAAATGTATTAGTAATTAATATAATTTTTAAACGAGGTAAGGATTTATTGAGCTGAAAAATAATTGAGGAGTCACTTCAGCTGCATAAGACCCTTTGCACTCAGACCATGGTAACTTTATGCAGTTCTGATGTGCATGTTTTAGGTCGTTGTTTTTGTGGAATCTTGTGGTTATCTTAAACTCTGTAACATTACATCTTAAGGTTAAAGCTTCTTACAACTTGACAACTTTTATGTTTTATATTTTTAAAATTTAAACCCATATTTCCTATGCTGTTAGCACTTTAGGGGATAGACCCCACTGAAGTCAGTAGGAAGTCACTGGGAAGCTGTCCCTGTAAGAAGCTCTGGAGCAGGACACAACTTGAGCGTGCTGTGGCTGCGGGAGCACAGATGTTTGCAACAAATTCTAAAGAAAGTGTGAGTGGTAAATTTTACACTTTTTAAACACTCCTTAGCTTGTCTTTCAGATTCTGGAGAGGCTGGTTCATTTAATTAGACTTGTCTAATGCATCTAAACATGCTCAGTGGGAAATCTGCTGCCTGGAGGACTTGGTTACAGAAGTCCACTTATTGTGAGACTGAAACAAGTGCAGAAATCCAATGGGAGAGCTGCTTCCCTTGGTCTGCTCAGATTGTTTCAAACAGCTGATGAAAGAAGTGCTGCTGCTTTGGGAGTCTGCCATGCAGGCAGAGCACCATATATGGCAAAAGAATTATTTTTGTTTGATAAAAGCATGGAGATTGTGTGAGACTGGTTCAGTCTCACTGGGCAGAAGTACAATGGGTTTTGGTTTTTTAATTAAAAATGGAATCTCATTGATGCTATCAGTGGCTCAGTTTCCACGTATTTCCTCTGTGCTTGGCTTGAAAAGCAGTCCTCTGAAAACAAAGGAGCTGAGGCATGCAGCTCAGGGTGAGGAAGGGAAAGAGAATTGGCTCCCAGGGGTGGTAGGATCTGGTGAACTTGTGACTGCTGTGCCAGTACAGAAATAACAGACCTTTGGTTGAATCCTTAAGGAGTGCAAGGCAATGGATTTATAGGACAAGGCCAAATAACTTAATGCTGGGGTTATCTAGCTGTGAGCCACGTCTTGTTGGTGACTTTTTTTTCTTTTTTTATTTTGGTTGGTTTTTGAGTGCTTTTGTCATGAAAACTAGAGGGCACTCAAAACGAAATTCCTGTCTCTAATTCACCTATATGTTTAGATACTGGAAATTCCATCTCCTGTAACTGCTGAACTGCAAGAGGAGAATGGGGAACTGACAGAATGGCCACAGCAAGACAACTGGTTACCCTTGGACCTCCTTTCCCTTTCTCTTCAGACTCCTTTTTTTGTCACAGCTGCAAGCTTGCAGCTTTTCCTTTGAGCTGCAATAGTGACATGGGATTGGGACATACTTGCTTTCATTAAATGCTCTGTTTGCTCTGCCCTTGCAGTGACCCTGAGTATGCAAAGCTGGTCTCCACTGATTCTTGTGAGTACAAACATGAGCTTTCCAGGTATGCTTTTTGGAATGATGTTTGGATTGATGTTTACAAAAGATGAGCTCCAAGAGATACACATGTAATTTCTCCTATAGCATGTGCTGCTAATGGACCATTAATGATATATTATTGCAGGTTATTGAAACATGTTTTTAAATGATAAAGCAACCCAAATCTAGCTACAGTAATTTCTGTAAATACCCATAATGCATTATGAGAGAAAATGTGAATTGATGTTTTAAATAATAAAGCAGGTACTTAAAAGAGAGAGCTTTGCTTCCCAAAATAAGACATGATTTAAAACTGAATACAGTGTTGATTCATGATTGGTTTTCTTGTTATTTTTCCAAACTACAGCTAGTATTATGAAGTTAATGGAATACATACTTTCAGATCTCCTGAGATATTGGCTCCTGCAAGAATGCCAGTGGCAGCTGGGAAAAAAATGGCAAACACCGAAAAAAATCCTTCTCCACTTCTGAAATCTGGTCCAAAGTTTTCTGCAAATATTGATGCTGCAAATATAGGTGAGAATGAAATACAAGATTTGATTCCAAAGTTACTTAATGAAGGAGGTGAATAAGCTAGTCTTTCACATCTGGACAACTGGGTTTGAATCTGTCTCACATCATAAGCAAAGCAAATTTGATTTCCTTAGTCTGGTCCCCAGAAGGACGTGCCTGTCTGCATCTCAGAGCTACAGATCCATGCTGGAGTGACAGAAGTGTCACTGCAGCATTTGCTCTTAGCTCTCTGTGAAAGTTTGTCTGTGCTCTACTGATGTATAAATGACTCAAGCTGCATCTTACTGTGCTATCAGCTGCAGTAGCAGAGACAAACTCAAAATTAGAGATGAAATCCATTCCCTTTGTTTGCAAGCTCACTTAAACTTGGGCAGAAGATTCTGATCTTGTAACCTTTGTCAGTAGAATCCTTAAATTACTATTAAGTCAAAATAATGCAAACACAATTTTATGATAGATAGCAAGGTTGCTTACCTTGGTAATTAAAAAAGCCTCTTGCCTTCTTTTCAGTGTTGGTAGGAATGACTGTCCCAATGAAGAAGTTTGCAATGGCAACAAGGAGAACAATTAGAAGAATAACTTGAGCCTGTTAATAGAAACCAGAAGATTCTCCTGTTGTTTTTAACTTTGTTGCTGTGGAGATGGCTGGATAGTCAGTTATCTGTATCTGTTTCCTATAACAGGTTATTAATTTCTATAGTTTTTGAAAAATACCAGGAATCAAGATAGCTGAAGCAGTTAATGACAACAGCAGATGCTTTTTACTTAGAGGATAATGAAATATAGAGTTATGATTTAATTTTAGGTTAGCTTCCTTACAAGAAAAGGCAAAATGGAACAGCTAATGCATTAATATCAAGTATAAGACATTTTTATATTGTTATAAATTTTTTTTAGTTGCAGCGGGTTGTCACTTCAAAGGTTATAATATCAAATTGTTTTCTGATCTGTTTTACAAGTTGTTCTAGTCTCCCTCACAGCATAGTGCAAAAACAAGGGTGCTGTTGAACCTGATTTCTGGACCCAATTTCAATAGCTGTATTCCAATCTCTAAAGTATTTCCATTTGAATTTGCATTCTGACATTTTTCACAGGTGAAGGAATAGCAGAAGTCATTAGAGATTAAGGAATGGGTAACGACGAGAGCTCTTCTGCTGAGTAGGGCTTGAGAGAGTACAGTGATAAAACCATATGTTGTTTTTACTACTGTTTATTCTATCAAGCTGCATCAAAAACAAGGGCAAACGGGGCACGTAGCCAAGGCTCTAAATGATGCCATGAATCATAAAAAGACAACTAACCAAGCTGTCTGCAAAACACCAACTTCCTCTTTGCTTTTAAATGTATGTTCAAGGAAGAATGTAATTGGGCTTTCATTGAATGTAATGATTAAACTGCTATTGCTTTTAGAAGGATTAAGCATAAACTGAAACTGAGTGCTTTTGAAAATTCCATCTGTTGAATACCATTCCTCAGACACAAATGCTGTACAGCAGGTTAATATACTGCTTGCTTTTATGTTCTTTTAAAGGTTTACCTTTGCTTCCCATTCCATGCCAGCGACAGAGATGCCGAGAAGACACACCACAGTTATGGTCCCTATGATTCTGATGTCATTGGACTCATCCACCATCAGTGTATCGCTCTCCTGAAAGTGGTAAGAAATGCTATTAGAACCAGGCTCTCTCTGCCCAACTGGTGGGATCAAGTACCGAGGTGAAATAGAAAGCAGTGAGTCAAAGTTTCAGAGATTTGTGAGACCAAGTGTTTGTATGTCGTGTTCCAGCTGGCTTTTTGCAGTTGGGGCTATTTGGCTGTCTAATGGGATGTCTGTTCCTTGTCTGATTTTGAGATTCTTGTCAAGAAATGTATGAAATATACTTAAAAGGTATAAATAATGAAGAAGCATTCTGTGGCATGTTTAGACACACTGGCTTCTTCCCTGCTAAAGATGTCCCTCTAGCCTTAACTAAAACAAATCACTACTTATGGAAATACATTATGTAAAACAAACACCACCATCACCAGCCCCCCCCCAAAAAAAACCAGCCACACAAAACAAAACTGAACCAATTTCATCATAGACATGAAACATCTACATTTACCTTAAGAAGTTCTACAACTGTTTCAGCAAATCCAACTACATACATGGCAACTGCCACTGCATTGGCAAAGGCAAAGATAAGTCCTATAGATCCACCAAACTCTGGGCCCAGACTTCTTGAGATAAGATAGTATGCTCCACCTGCAGACACAAATGATTGTTATTTCAGCACAACTAAACACTCAGCTTTTGCTTTTTTTTCACCCACATAGCTGTTACTGCAGAAATCTGTGCTTTTGATCTCACAAATATCAATCTTTGCCCTATATTAATAGGGGACACTGCAGAAAAGCAGTGTGCTTTGTACTGGTTCTGCCTTCAGACTTTTCAAGTATGCCTTTCTATTCCAGAAATCTTTTTAGTGCATATTAGCATGCAAAAATGGATCTTGTTATAATTTTTCATGATCTATGATATAGTAACACAAAGGAGAGAGAAACTCACTTCCAAAAAGGTTCTGACTTACATGGATATATCCCAGTGTTAGCAGGAAAGGTCACATTCTGTGGTACATTGTTTAAGCTCCTGCATCATCGTGATGCAGTGAATCTTTAATGTTTTTTGCATTAAATCTGTACACATTTCAATTTGCTGTTGATCCACTGGGAGAAATCACTGCAAATACACGTACTCTTTCTTTGCTTATAACACAGTTATCTCAATTTCATGTATTTTTCTAGTTCAAATCTGCAGATTTTTGTATTTTTCATGAGATCATATTCACTTACCTCCTCTTACTACTCCATTAGTGCAAATGGCAGACATGGAGATACCTGTCAATGTTGTTACTACTACACTCAGAGCAATAACTATGATTCCAAGACCTGAAAGATCCGAAAAAGAAAGTATATGCAAGTGTATTCCAGTACCTGTTCTGCTTAAGTGACGTAGTAAGAACTTGCCATTTTCCACAGGGCTTAGACCAGACCAGGTATAACTTAGAGGCTCTGAAATGCACTAGAACTTTGTTTCATCAAATACCTGACAGAGACTTTTACAGCCAAATTTTTTACCCGTCTTCCAAGGAGTGGCTGAAATGTAAGGAGTGTTATAAAGAAGGCATTAAACTGAAGATATCCACTGCTCTGCACCAGTCTTCAAAAGGACAGGAAGAGATGTCTCATGCTCAATTTGCTGAAGAATGTCCAACCTGGAATGCTCTGAATAGGAAAGACCGGCTGAAAGGTGAAAGAACTCCATGAAAAGCCAGAACCATCCCTTGCTCAGCAGTTGGCAGGAACATCTGAAATGTACTTCTCAGACTGAACTGAAATCTGTGCTTTATTCGAAGTGACAACTCAAACACGCCTGAAATGGTGATGAGAGGTGGCTAGAATTGTTACCTTCCAGTTCCATTAGATGTGCCCTTTGGTTTATGGTCCCTCTGGTTTGTCTCATACGAAAATAATGCACAAATACCTTCTGGGGCTTGAAAGCATTAGTAACCCTAAGATTTTTTACCTCCACGGACAAACCCATTAGTTGCTATTGCAGAAGTTGACAACCCAGTAATTGAGGTTACCATCGTGGCGAGAAGAATTATGATTACTCCAAGACCTGTCAGTAATAAGAAGATAAAATATTTTACTCATGTTCCATGTTTCCTACAAATCATTCTCTCTTTAAATTGAATTTTCAGGCCAGAATCAGAGCAATAAACTGAACTGGTTTGTTGATCACTTGCAGCTTATAGAACATTTTCATGAAGTCCATGTCACGATAGTAAATTATTCCCATCAGTTTTCAAGCAGTGATTTTTTCTGATTGGAGTACCCTATCCAGGAATTCTTACGATTTCCAAAGGATGGAGGAAGTGAACAAACAGGCATGCCTTGACATGGATGCTTGTATCTACCTTTAACACACATCCTGGCTGTTTAAATGAAGAGATTGGCACATTAACCAGAGCTCTTGTAAGAATGCTGCTGTCTTTCATCAGTTAATTAAATGCTGAATCTGACTGTATCGATTCATAGTGCATGAGGACAAAGAGTCTGTCAGGCAGAGGGACAAGACCTGAGTGGGAGCCTTCCCCACCCTCTCTTGCCAAGCTATCAAATGCTCTGCTTCTCCACTCTCTGCTCATCTGCCTCTTTCCCTGCAAAAAGTAGTTTTACTCTAACACAAAAGAAACACTTGAAAATGGAAATACTGCTTTTTGGAGGCCAGTTACTTTAACAGCTGACCTGTAATGTATTGTCATAGAGAACTTAGAATATTTTTCTTTTTTTTTAGCTGATATCACAAGGATAATCAAACATCTGAAGATCAGTGATAGGTGATTAGTTATAGGTAACTGGGTTTCAGTGTAAGACTGAAATCTGAGAATGTTTCCAGTCTTTGGCTATATGGCTGGGTTTCTGTTAACTTTGTGAAACTGTGCTAGAAACTCTATGAGCAGAATGTGCTTTGTACAATTTAGAATCACAGAAGCATTGGTTTGAAGTGACTTCTGAAGGTCTGTAGCTCAACGTCCCAGTCACAGCAGAACTCTTGCCAGCACAGGATTAAATCAGTGATGACCTTGGCTAGCTGGCTCTTGAAAACCTCCATGGATAAATATCCCACAGCCTCTTTCGATCACATGTTCCAGGGCTACACTACCTGCCCAATAAAAAAGCTTTTGTTCATGTACAAATTGGACCTCCCAAGGTACAATTGCAGCCATTGCTGTAAAGTTTCTGCCACTACCAAGAGGAGTTTGGCTGTGTAGTTCCAGAACTCCTTTTTTTTTCAAGTCAGGTGAAGAAATAATACAATGTTTTTCTGTCAACTTTATTGCTTTTACTCACATTCCTATCTATGAGAGGAGAGGGAGAGAACCAGGAGAAAAAAAATGAAGAATTACAGTTTGGTGCCAAGCCTGGAATCAGTTCTTAGTTTTATCTGAACTTGCTGAGGCTTATGCAGTATCTGCCTTGTTTCCATAGGGTCTGTAGGCATTCAGTGTGGAACTGGAGAATATACACTGCTTGTAGCAGTATTTATTGACCAGGGCTCATCCAAATTGAAACTTGGATCCTACAACTGACGTTGAGCTAGAAGTACTCAAACTTACTGATTTATCTGCTGTATTTCTACCATCTGACTTACAGATCAGATTCCTGAGTTCAGTTCATACTGCATGGTTATAGACATTCAGTCCCTGAATTAATGTTCTTTGCTGCTGAAATTATAGCCATGTTATCACAATCCTTTAAGACAAAGCAATGCAGTCTGTGAGCCATAAATGATATATAACATAGTGCAGGATATTTAAAGTGATTTGAGCCTCTAATAAATCATGTTTATCTTACTGATTTCTGAACTCTTCCTATAACTAGTCATGCAAGTGTTTTATATGCAGGTCTGTATAAAAAAAATCCAAATGGTCATTCCTTTTGGTCAGCTACCATTATATAGGAGGATGTTGTTCAGCCATGCAAATTTTGTGTCTGAGGAGTGGCTGGATATGTCTTTAAGAGCTGTTAAGTCTTAAATTGGGCGAGTTAGACACATAATTCTCAAAGCAGTTTTAAAATTATTTGGTATGTGCATCCTAAGGATGCTTTTCAAGGATGTTTTATTGCATTTCACAGTTCATATTGTTAACATGTATATGATATATAGGGTCAGGTATTTTGCTAATTTGATAGTAACATCTTTAATGATAATTTTTAACAAATACTTTAGCATTTAAGAAGAAAAATTCATAAAATAAAATTACTCAACCAGAACATCATTGTAATATAATGTAATGTAACATATTTGTAATATTTGGGATTTTCAGGTAGCATAAACCTGGTGTTTTTCCCTGCCTTTGTCTAACCATTCCATGTATAGGTACAAATACAGATTTCAGAGAGTCCCCAGATGTTAGGAGGAAATACCAGACTAGTTTTGGACCTGTAATCTTGTCAGAACCATACTGTTCCTTTTTTCCTAGCTGATGATAACCAGAGAACCTTGCGGAATTCTATTTTTTCCCCTGTAAGAGCTTTTGCCCAAGACAGCTTATCAGGGTATGGAAATAATTGGGTTGTCTCTCTTTGGCCCTCTAATGATGGGGATATAAATGGTGCCCAGATGGTGGTTTAACTGTCTCATTTAATTTCCATGTTAGTAGCAGTACCCAGTGAAATCCCTGAGCCTTGGTGATGATGAGCTTCCATCACTGTTCTCCTTAAGCAGCTTGGCTGGGGACTTAGAGCTTATTGCTCAAAAGGCATTCCAAAAATGCATTGAGAAATTATTCAAATGGAATTTGACGTCTCATTTTCAGAAGTAAAAGTAACCCCCTTGCATAACACATGCAATTTAAAAAAGCAACAGCAGAGCAATAAACCATAAGAAAGGAGAGCCTGCTCATCAATGAGTTAAAATGGGAAAATTAAAAATGAAAGCAGGAAGGTTGTAACTGATGTTGGTGCAAATTAATGTTAAAATCTGATTAAAGTTCAGATTGAAAACCAGGCATATGGCTCCTAAGTAAGTTGTTCCAAAATGAATTACTCTTGCCTATGGCTATTCTCACACCTCAAAACAAAGTAATACTTCTTGATGATCTCAATAAGTTACTAAACTGCCCTTAAAAACTAATTTTGCATGAAACCCCAGAGCAAAGTCTTGGCAATATTAAGATGCAGAATTTTCATGGCAAGGCATATAGTTATGAGTGCCCTGGGCTGTATGTGCTCATTTGGTATGCATCATAAAATCAGAAAGCACCTTTTTGTCAGGCACAGTGCTGGAGCCACTCATGGAGCACTGCAGAAGCAGTAAAGTTCTTCCGCTTAGTTCTGGATCTTTTCTTGTTGGGTTGGTTTTTCTTTTCCTATTTGTGTCTCTGAAAGTTGGTGCTTTTTTTTCTTAATAAGCGTTTCATTTGTTACTCTTTTATTAAAAGCTCAGTCTTGCTCAAGTGAAACTTCTAAGAAGTTACTGCTTTTTATTGGAAATAAGACTTCAACCGTGCAAAATTTTGGAGATGTTTCATCTCACTTCCATTAACAAGGATGTGAATGGCATTTATATTCGATCTGATTTTGAGCACTGACTTTTGTCCAAGGCCAGCAGAGCTGACACCCCTTAATATTACTGAGTGTTTCCATTCTGTGAGCATCCAAACTGGAATACTTGCCATCCTGCCTTTGGATTGCTGTTTTTTGTAACATCTGGGTGCCAGTCAAAGATCAGGGCCCCATTTCTGTGATTGTATGATCATGGATTACAGAGGGACACTGCCAGGGCAGCTCAGGTTTCTGTGCTTCCCCAGAGCAGCAGCTCTGGAGAGGGAGTTGTACCACCCAGCTGTGGGACACTGCAGCTCGCTGAGCTGCTCTTGCACTGCTGGAGATTTGCAGCGTTGGGAGCACTTCCCACTCTCACCAGTTTCACTCAGCAGTGTACTGGATGGAGGCCTCGGGGCCCAGTCTCCCAGGGATCTGGGATCTGGAATTTGGATTAGTTAAATTGCACAGTGAAGAAGCAAAGATACAGCACACAATGAAATGTGCTTATTTAATTTATATGAAAGCTGTAACAGAGTTTTTAAAACTGAGTCTTTCATAGTACGCTAGTATCTAGTGCTGCTCTGTAGTTAAAAATAACAAAATCCTGATGAGACGAGACCTCCTTCCAGTTCTGTTTTCATCTTTGCAGGGAAGTGTGAAGAAGTGTTGTTTATAATATGTAGGTGACAAGGTTTGGGTTTCACAGATAAGCAAAGTGTGAACTCTTAAAGGTTAACTCTGTACGCACATATTAGAAATTGGCCCAAGTCATAAGGTTTACATCTGTTACAGGATCTAAATACAAATTTCACTAAAGCTCAGAAATATTCAAATGTGATGATCATATGCATAGTTAACAGATCTTTGCCTCTAAGCAGTAATTTGGCTGTGAGTCTGGAAAATTCCAATAGTTTGGAGGATTAATGTCTTTTACCCTGGCAAGCATTTGAAAACATTATTTAGTTCAACATGCAAATGCACATCTCAGATTATATATTAATCATGATCATGTATAGTTTATCCTCTTTATCCCTTTCACTGTTGAAAATGATATTAAATAAGATACATACCAATTCCTGCTTGACCTACAATCCAGGAAAGTCGAATAAAGAGCATCACACCCCAAATATTAAGCATGCATCTTACCTAGGTTTTAAAGAAAAAATACTGCATTAGTTCACTTTTGAAAGTAATGTTAAAAACCAGAAGGGTGAGAAAGTGTATTTCATGCTTTTAGAAAGCACCCCAAACATCCCTGAAGTCTGCCTCCGTCTCTTAGTTCTTCAAAGACTTAAGTGCAACAGAACTGATTTTATTTTCTTTTAATTTTTTTTTTTAGAAATGCAGGTAAGTTTCTCACCAGCACACCCTTCACCCATCCGAACTTGACAAATCCTGTTTTGTTTTCTTCTTCCTTGCTGCCTGCTGTCTCATCTCCGGCAGTGCTCTCTCCATTCGCCACTCTCTCCACTGAGCCGGTGCTCACAGCAATGTTCTGGAGGGTCACACAGAAAACAAAGACATTTTTTGTGCCAGGCAGAGGACACCTGGCTGCATAAGGGAGGCAGAATGGAAAAGAATTCCAAAGATCAGGTTTTACTGTCACTGGTGTGGAGAGCAATATTCTGCTCACACCAGGCATCAGCAGGTGGGCTTGCTAACAAGGGGAGGAGATGAAAGAATTGCTTAAGCTGAGTAAATACATTATTACCTGATCTGATAGTAACCTGGTTACATATACATTGTGCTGACATGTTATAGAGCCTCTAACATAATGAGGGTCTCGTGGTTGGCCTCTGCATGCTCTTGCAACAATTTAGGAATAACGCTAAGTGTAGAAACGGGGATAACTGCACACAGTGAAAAGAGACCTGACTGAGTGCTGCCTGGTAAAGTTCTGTGATGGAATCTAGTGTTTCCTATTGAACAAAGTACAAACATAACTGCAGCAGCAGATGGGTAACATATTCCTGAAAACAATTAGAGAAATGCCAGTGAAATGTAGTAAATGAATAATCCTTTCTGTGGCTTTGCCACCCCTGGTGTTACCATAGTAGATAGGATTAGGAATTGCCATATTTGTGGTGTAAATAGCCCAGAATTTTAGATTGTTCACATCCAGTTACCGACATAAATGTGTATTTTATCTCTTCAGCTCTTTTGCCCCAGAATCTTTGAGGCAATTTAGCACCATGAGATGTTTCTTGTGGCTCGAGTAGGAATTAGTCATGGTACTGAGATTTATACTCATTGTCATTGTCTTTTAATTTAATTTTTAATTCAGAGCTCTCACTGTTCCTGTGAGGAGTTGGCATTAGGTTAGCAATTGCTGGATTTTCTGGGTCCTCCTCCAAGGCCTTCAGGAAGGACCCTGCACCTTGCCATGGCCTGGCAGAGAGTCAGGAGCAGGTACCACTCCTGGAGAGGAATCAAGATGCTTTTAGGCTTTGGAGGGTGATGAAGATATTTCCAGATTAACTAAGCAGGTCAAGGAGGAAAGACATCTGTGATCCTGTGAAACATGAGTTTTTAAATCTTGGTTAACTTTAAGGTTGTTTCTAGATTTTGTCCATAAATCTAAAAATACCAAATAGACAAACCCAAAACAGACATAAAGACCAAGTGTATATGCTTCTTACACTAATGTTTGGACTTGCCCCTCAAGGATGGGGGCTCTAGCCAAAATGATGTAAGGTTTTAGAATGCCTTTGACACAGTAAATGCAGGACTGTGCTCACAAATGAAAAATAAGTGACTGGAAAAATACATTTTGACGTGGGCTAAACTTGATGCCTATTGCCCTGTTGGCCCTAAGAAAAGTGGGAATACAAGATCTATTGAAAGCCTGTGACTTTGAGGTCCTTTGAGATACTTAGAATAATTTTGACAATTGTTACCCTGAAATAATAATGTCCGTGTTTGCTCAAAATATAGTAAATGATTAAAGTGAGTGAAGATCAGCAGAATAATATGATGGGCTTTTGCTACAGTGGTTAGAATTTCAAAGACAAAAAAATTAAAAGGGTTTGGTCTTTGTACTTGAAACAAGTTCTTTCCTCTGTACTTTGAATTAATTTGTGCTCTCTATGTCGTTATCATAAATTATGGCCTTAAACCTTCCATAAATGCATTTTAAATTGGTGTGCTTTAGTGAATGATTGGTTATTTACCAAGCAGCTGTACTTGTGCTACTCATGCATTAACGATGTGGAATAAAAGTGACAGAACATTTTGAAAAGCTAGTAAAATAAAAAGTTAACTGCTTTAAAAAAAAAAAAAACAACCAAAAAACTAACCCAAACATTTTCCTTTCCTTGTTTCAGAATGGTTTAGTCTTCATCTCTCCTGGGGCTAAAGATGATGAGCTCATCAAATCTCCATAACAAGTGTGGAGAATAGCCAAGAGGAAGAAAGGTTAGATTATTTCTTATGTAGGGTAAATATTAAGCCCAAGTAATTATCACTAGCCATCAGCTGTGAAATAGCACTTAGACTATTTTTTAGGGATTTAATTGGCTTAATGTGTGCAAAAACTGACACATCTTGCTAAAAGATGACACACATTTGACTCCAGCAGTGTGGAAACTAGATATTTGAAGTTCCTTTCAGCCTGTCTTACATTCTGAAATTTGAAAAATTGCATATTAAAAAAATGTATTAAATATTAATATTTATCTTCTGATGTTAAGCCCATCATCAAAGCACAATGGGAATGCTTATGTGATGTTTAGCAATCTGAAGTCAAACATATGCCACTTCTTATCAGGATCTGGCAATGGGCTCTGACAGAACAGTTGTCTTCAACAACTTGAGTTTCAAATTGGGAGCGAGGGGGGTGGGATTGCCTTGGGGTATGGTGTGGTAAGCTCAGATTTTAGTGGTTAAATAAAAAAGGAATAAAGCATCTGCTTCAGAAGTGCACCTTGGGCTATTACTGTAACTCCAGTCCACGCTCAGTGTGGCATCTCATCCCCTCCTTGCTGGGGCTGGAGCCCCATCCCGTCCATGTACAGCCTGTGCCTCCTGACAGGAGCTCTGCCTTCTCACACTCTCAGTTCCTTCCCTACTAAGCTCCTATTTGGTGACCTCGTGTTTGTTTGTTCTTCAGCACAGGCTCTGCAGAGCGAAGTGATTTGTCCGAGGTCACCAAGTGAGCCCATGGGACAGCCAGGCCTGGGCTCCAGCCGTGCTAATGGGGCGTCGTTTGTTCCAGAGCTGTGCTTGTGCTCCCAGACCGGGGCCACAACCCAGGTGAGGGCACAGCAGGTTGCCAGTGTAACAAAAATCCCATTACCTGTGACATTCACCTTCCTGTTTTGAAAGGCATAAGATTATCTTTCTGTAAGATAGATACTGGATACTGGAAAAAGTCTGGAAATTACCAAGTTAGATTATGCTCTTTTCTCTTTTCCAACAGTCCCAACATGTGAAACAATTTTCTCTTCATTATTCTGTGATGTAATCTGCCTTCTTTTTAATCTTCTTTAAGTGAAAGCCTTAAAAAAAAACCTAAACAAATTTATCTAATTTTGTTTAAAATACACAAACCATTGAGAGATACAACAGTAAAAACCCCAGAATTTTCTGGTTATGATCAAAACTGAAATCCTTTAATATGCTAATGTTCAATACATGTTCATTCAGCATTATGTTCAAAGCCAAGACGAGTTTTACTCCTCTCTGGCCACTGCTGAAGTAAATTATTTCTACAAGAGGAAATTTCTTCTGGGCATGGAAACGCGTTTAGTCCTTTGAGTAGCAGTTTGTACATCTGCAAATGAGTAGGGATACTAAATTAGTATTTTTCCCTTTTCCTATCTGCTTTGTTTTCATCTTTGGAAATGCTTCTCCTCTCCTTGTGAGCCATTTTACACAGGTCTGTGGAGAGCTTAATTTGAGTAAGTTAGGCCAAAACTAGGAAGCTGCCCTAATAAGATCCTAAAGAATCAGGTTCTAATTTACTAATGGCTGTATTTTTTTTAAATTTCATTACTTTGTATTAGCCCTCCTTAGGAAAGAGGAATCTCCAAAACATAAGTCTGAACAAGATCTGGACCAGCATTCAAAAATCAGAAGCTTGTCCAAATTATTCAGACCTCAGAAGTATGAAAAACTGAGTGGAATGGAGATGAGAGCTTGTTTTCTCTCAAGTTTTCTCATTTCACAGTTCCCTAACTCAAAAAAAAGAACCGGAGTTTTTGCTGCACATTGACACTTTTAGTCTCAGTTTAACTATAGCAATGATCTTTCTCTTTCCAGCCCTGCCCTGATAAGTGCACAATTAACCCCAAATTTGTTCACTGAATCAGCACTTGAAAGGTGTTGTCTGTTATCCCTCAACACCCTTGTTCTGGATTCTTTCTTGCTGTTAGAATGGTTTGTTACAGCAAGAGCTGGGTAGTGCTCTGGATATCTGACTAACTGAAATTGTGTTTGTTGCACATAGTATTTTTTATAATACTTACATTTGTTAATGAGCACAAGGGAGGACTTTGTCAAAATTAGTTATGCATTGATGTATAATTCAAGTTTAGAATAAGTGTCAATTGTGTAGCTTGGTTAAATTATGAATTGACATTCACCATCTGCCATCCTAACTCTTATGTGAAACAGAAGAGGTTTGGTGGATCCATACTTTTAGACAAGAT
The DNA here is from genome assembly GCA_013398055.1 of Ifrita kowaldi. Lineage (NCBI taxonomy): Eukaryota > Metazoa > Chordata > Aves > Passeriformes > Cinclosomatidae > Ifrita > Ifrita kowaldi. The sequence continues at coordinate 752,209 of VZRS01011110.1, forward strand.
AAGCTGTGTTTTTCTGCTTATCAAGTACATTACAATTACCTTTTAATAAAAATCTTTGTTTGGAGCAGGGTACAGAGCAGAAAACAGACTGCAGCTACCAAAGGAAATATGGTAAGTAGTTACTTGTGCTTTTTCTCTTGGGCAAGGTTCATGAATTTAAGGACTTTCTCTTACTAATAAACAGAATTAACAGTCTGGAAATGGAATAGAGAAAAATTTTATCTTTTCTTTTCACTTACCTTTGCCAGTTGTTCATGAATTTCTAATAAGCTTGGTCTGTTGAGCTTATTCCCACTGACGCTGCCAGTGTTTCTATAATAATCAATTTTGGGAACTGGGTCCATTGTGTTATGGCCAAAAGTTTGTAGGTAATACATTTTACTGTGAGTATCATAGGGGTGTAAACTAGCTTCTGTTTTCTCCCCATTTTGACGGAAATTGTCATATAATTCTCTTTTTCCTGGTCTGTAACTGACTCTCAGTCTGTTATGTGTTTCATCAGTAAAAGATGTTTCTTCATAATGTGGTGGGTCAGAGCCCACATCCTCTTGGGTTGTTTCATTGTTGTCATGGTCTTCATTAATTATGTTCACTTGAAACCGATTTGCATTTGGATCCAAGAATACATTTGGTGCATTGTTCATTGACATCTTCAGGGATGCTGCAGACCTGGGTCACTGATCCGTGGACTCTTCTGTGGCCGCAGCCACTCACCTGCAGCTACAGCAAAGGGTTCAGTGCTGTTGCATATCAGATCTTTGCTTCTCAAATAATGACGGGCTGAGAATTTTCTGTTGAATCTCTAAGCAGTCTTCCTGATGTTGGCTGCCAGTTTTCTGCTATAAAAATATGAATAGACTATTTCTATTATCTTGCATGGTTAGATACGTTTTCCACCACAAGCTCTGCCCTCTCCCCTGCCTCACCAAGTATCCATGAGGCTGTCATCCTGTGACTCGTTGAGTAAAAGCATAGTTGAAGCAAAGACAGAGCTTGTGAGGATGTTTCCATCTGTGATGGGTGCACTTGACCCTCTAATCAAACCAGCAGTATTTTGGTACAAGCTCCAAAGGAGGTAAAGGCCTGAGCTGTAATTGGGCCAAGAACTCCTCTAGTTTCAATGTGTTTTATAAAAACCCACAAAAGAGCAGGGTGGCACGGTGAGCATCCATGCACACAAGCCTGGAACATGATCCTGCCATTAACACATGGACAGCATGGGGCTCGCTCCTCTGTCACCTGGTGCTCCCCCAGACCCTTCCAGGAGAGTTGCTCCCTGTTTGGTGCAGATGTTAAATCTGTTTGAGGTACAGGATTTGCATTTGTCCTTGTTGAATGTCATGGGGTTCCTGCTGGCCCATTCCTCTGGCCTGTCTAGGTCCCTCTGAGTGGCAGCCCACAGAGAGGTGAGCACACAGCTGTATCATCTGCTTCTCACCTCCTCTTTCCCACTCAGACCCCTCAGAGAAAACGAACGAGCAAACAAAAACTCCAAGAGAAGAAGGGGTGCACATATTTAAGGCCTTTAGTGGGTTAAGTACCTTTGCAGCAATTTAAAGTGTGGCCTAGATGGCCCTGAAATGAGCTATTGAAATGATGGGAATCACATGTCTTGAAACATCTTTCTAAGGAGATCAGGGAGTGTGGTCGTATAGACCTGTATAATTCAGTAGGAGCCCAGGTTTGTTCAAAGGCATTAACCAGAGCATGCTTGGCCATTGAAACTCTGCAAGCGTTTATAAAAGCAGAAAGTTTCAGAAACAAAATATCTCTTATAAACAAATATATGAACTGGAAATCTAGATAAATAAGCCCATTACAGGCATTTTTTTAAAGTTCCATTTTTCACAAGAGGTTGGACTAGATGAACTACTAAGATTTTTTCAATTTAAATTTCTCAATGATTTTGTGAAATGCATTTGGCCCTTTGGCACTGAAAGATAAAACTGCATCAATATTTATAGCTCAGCAATATAAATTTTCTCTAAAATCACATATCCAAATTATAATTTGAAGAGCCGATAATCAGATGTCCTCCATCTTCAGTATGAGATACAGCTGAAGCATATTTTCTTATTTCTTCCATCAGCTATAGGTAATATTCTGCTGTCACCTCTCTGCTGAGACACCACTTTGTCACCCTCATATTTATGTTCATTTTCCTCCTTAATGTTGTGTAAGCCTCACAGCACCATATTACATTTATTTAGTTTATTTTACTTCTACTGTCTTTGTAGTATTATTATTATTATTATTATTATTATTATTATTATTATTACTACTACATACTTATGATCATAGTATTCTGCTTCCTTCGGCCTTTTAAAGTTGCAAGAAAGTGTTTCATCTTCAGGCATGAAGGAGCAAAAACAAATCTTCTGTCACTGAGGTCAGTGAAACTATGTTTGTTTCCATCTCCATGACTGAATGAAATCCTGATTCTTTGATGACAATGAAACTCTTGCTACCAAGGAAAATGATTCTGTCATTTCACTGTCTTATTTCCATATTAGTGTTTTGCTAGGAAAAGTAAAGTCTCTTACCTTTTTGCTGTTCTTGAAAATAATACTTTGGTTTTCACAATGTATTTCCAGAGATCTCTGAACTGGTATTTGCCATTAACTTTGTGTTTAGTTTTCTAGCATTATGCATAAATAATCAAGTTTACCTTATTCAGGGTAATTTAACTCACCATTCAATCCTGTGTTTTTAGGGAAGGACAATCTGCCTCTTTTATTCATGCATACAGTGTCACCCTCTCTTTGAGGCATTACAGACTCTGCCTTATTGGCCAGATTTTTCTCCTGTTTAATATACTGAATAGACCATCCAATCACTCTCTTTCAAAACATTTCTAGATGTGATTTAGACAGGCATTCTAGCTTGTTAACTATTAACCAGCAAATGTACCTATCCATTACAATTACTGGGTTTATGGCATTGCAAAATTTCTAAGGGGGCCTGAAAATACTTTTGTTATCTCCATTTCCCTCCCAGCTATGCCTGATTCTGCACAGATCATATTCTCTCTATCTTTCAGTTCTGCATATATAGTCATGCAGATAAGAAGAGTTCAAGACAGGATCTGCTCAGTGCATTTTATGCAGAAGATTCAGTGAAGTCAATGGGATCAGTCTTTGGGGGGTCCTCTTGTCCTACATGTGGTTTTAAAACATTTACTCCTGACCCTGTTTAAAGTTTTACTCTGTGTATTTAAGGAGAACCTTTGAAAAATTATGTGCTCTGTATTGTTTCTGGGAAGGCTGACTTCCTAGTCTTTTTGGGATGAAGAAAAGAGCAGGCAGGAAATGATGAAGCTTCGTAATTATAAGGGAATTAGAGAATTGTTTCCAGCAATAGATTGGGTAAAGAACAAAAATAATAAGACAATATTGGGGTTCTTTGGATATGTTTGCAGTGTTTGCTGTGTAGTTCAGAGATAACTGAACTATATTTAACCCAGATAACTTAAGTACCTTCAACACTCTAACCTGACAGCACAGAGCTGAGCTGTGCTGATTAGATGTACATAAAAAGAATGGCAGTGTCAGGTCTCTGCAGTGGATGATCCTATCCAGCAATAACAGATCACATGAATCATTGTACTGATATCTACCTTGGATTTTATGGCTAAATTAGCTAGGATAAATGCAATATACTGAATTTCTGAGGGTCTGGAGTTTTTTCTTACGTATAATCTGAAGCAGTTGAAAAGCCCTTACATTCACAAAATTGTTTATGTTTTACAATTTGAATGGAGCAGTGTAGATTAATGTTGGCTGTGCCTCTCTTATTTTTCAGACAGGAGATTCATGTCCTTCTCTGTACAATCGAGTATTTTATGTTCCAAATGACACTTGAGGTCTGCTGTTCCACTGTCTGCCTCTGCCTAGTATATGGGGCAAAAGGAATAACATGTATTTTTCAGAATACATGAAAAAGAAAACAACTGCTGTAACTGATCTCCTTGTCTCAGCTCCTCATTGCAAACAGATCTGTTTAGCAAAAGTGACAGTGCCTAAAATTCTAATGCCAGCCTTCTTAAAAATGGAATTGAATTTCTGTCAAGTACTGTCACACTTGCTAAACAGCTGTGTGCATGAGGGTGACCTTGAACATCCAGATCTGAGTGTCTGCTTTTGCTCTTTCACTTCTGCTTTCATAGGATCTCCCATGACCAGTTCATCAGTGACAGTCCAGATCACATACTGTGCACAACTGCAGCAGCACAAACAGGAGACCCAGCTGTGGAGAGTGCTGGAGTGTACAGACCTCTGGAGCCCGACCTGCCTGGGGGCTGAGTAAAAATGGGTAAGCAGCATGATTGTGTCTGCTTTGACCTTGCCAAGCTGGTGTAATTACTGCTGGGAGCTGTTAACCAGACAGTTTAAGTTCCACTTCAAACAAAATCATCTTCCGTAACCAAGTGGAATAAAATCATGGACACACACCTCTTGCAGGCACCTCCTCTAAGCCACAACCTTGTGTTGTCCTCCACTTTTGTATCCTCAGTGTACAAGGGGGCTACCACTTAAACACTCCCCATTCATGAGCCTGTCTTTTGTGTTCTTCATCTTTTTCTTCAGCCTGTCATGAGACACAGTAGACATGAGATGCTCCTCTGAAGAACCAGATACCATTTGATCCTTAAAACACTGGGTGTGGTAACTTTCTAGTGAATTATTCTGTATTTGTTTGCTGTCAGCCATTTCTCATCTACCATTCCACTGTTCATCAAATAAAAGCCACGTGAAGTACCTTTTGAGTTTGCAACAAATATTTATTTAACAAAATGGATGTCACCAACATATCTCCAAAATGCAGGTATGTATAACAAATGTAACAACAGTTGGTTTCCAGAATGAAATCAACATCAAATTTAAGGCAGGATATTCTGTGAGATTTCATGCAAGAGCATATTCAAATGTTCCTTTATCCAACCCCTCAACTTCATCTTCCCACGTGGAAGAAGGCATACTGCTGTAGGGGTCTAGCAAGATTTTGAAGCATCTGATAATTAGGAGTCCCAAGAAAACACACAAAATCCCCACAAAGGCAAAGCCAGTTTTTTGTTCTAAAGTCAGAGGGAAGGCAGACATTTCGTTGACACTCATGCTGGCTGAAGTGTTGCTGCAGTAATTACTGCTCATCATTGGGCATCACATCCTGGTGACTCTGTGGGATTTTCACCTCTATTGCTTCTTTGCCTGCATAGAAACGTCAAATCAGTGTGGTTAACTCTAAGTGGGGTGAATATATCTGAGCTGTAGCATATGAATATTTGAAAATGAAAACCAGCTTGGATTTTTGAAGTGTCCCGTTGTTTTTTCACATTTAAATGAATGTGATAAAATTGCAACTATTAGCCTCTATCCACCATTCACTTACTGGCCTCTGTTTTGAGACAGCAGACTCACAATTTTCTGGCTTTCTGTCTCCTCAAAGCAGAAATTTCAGTTGTTGCAAACAGCATTTTGTCAGACTGCTCATAAGTCTACAGATTGTGATTTGGCAATGCTCTTTGAGGTCTCCACATGGAGAAACCTGGTATGTTCCTGAAATGGCTTTACATCTCTGTGCTTAAACTAGTTAATCTTGCATTGACTTCAAAGGCTATTTCAGACAAATAATGTGGATTTTGCTCATTTGATTTAGCTCAGAGTCTACATAAATAGATCCAACTTGTAAAATAAAAGACTATGTGTGCAATTTTAGTGAAGTCTTAGGCTCCAGTTTCAGAAAAAAAAATGCTGTGTGTATTTTAAGCTTGTAAGAAAGTGAGCAGATTGATAAAATTACCCCTTCACCTTTCTCTATACATGCCCACTCTTGTGTATGAGCAAAGATTGGTGGAAGAAGAGATAACAGAATTCAATTCCGTTCCCCTATATCTGCCTCTCATTTGTTTCTTCTCCTTGGTCTTCCCCATACACACCCTGCCATTTTTACAGGTACAGTAAACACATCTTCCCGGGCTCCTGGTGTTGCTCAGGGGACTGACCCTGACCTGTGTCCCATGGAGGCAGGATGCTCAAGCAACTCCACCCTGCTGCTGCCACCAGGAGAGCTCTGCATGTTTCCAGACAGGAGAAACTTTTTAAATTTGTCTTTTTAAGGAGATCTTAGGTATAGATTTTAGTTGGGGGTGGGGATCATTTGGCTTTATTTTAGGTTTTCCATCAGATATTGGAATCACATCTTTCTTTTGTATCTACATACAGTGGGAGAATTGGAAGGACTGGGACATCAAAAGTGCCAAAGGACAAAGACATTTTTATTCTAAAGTTAGAACTTGAGGTTTTCTGGCTCTTGCTAACACCCATTTAACGAACGTGCCTCAGGGGAAACTCTTTTTGTTAACAATTCAACCTCTTTTTCCCCAGGGAATTGCCAGCATCCATTTATTTCTTGGCACAGTAATTAGGGCACTCGGAGCTCTGCGCTGCCATGGCTACACTGCTTCAGGTACCTGCACTGCTAAGGCAGGTTAAAGGGAGGTCCAGTATCTGTACTCTGGACTGCAGTCATGGCTGAGAGAGCCATACTCTGAGTCAGCCTACAGTAAAAACAACAGAAAAAGTAGAAATAACTTTTGGTATACCCGAGCAGACAGAAATGAACAGAACTTTTATCTTGTTTGGTGTCTCCTTTCTCACTTCAAAATTTGTGGGATTTTTGACTATTATCCTAAAGAAGAAAAATATTAGAACAAAGATCAAAAGGGCAAAACAGAAGTATTTCTTTTTTTGCAATAAACCTCAGTATAGTAGATATTAAATAATGTTTCCTGTTAGTCTTTACACATTTGCCAGAGCATAACAGCCAATGTTCTGTTTATTCTATAGAGCTGTGTATGAGATCCTTCCTTGTTTTGAATTATATTCTGGTCTTTGAGTCATGCTGTTTTAATTCCTGTTAAGATGGAAGAAAGATCCAGATATAGCCTATAGGAATTAGAAATAATGTCAACAACAAGCAATATTTATTTTCTGAAAATACATCATAGGTAAAGCCCACCTGCTGTATGGATTTTCATTGGGCATACTTCCAATTTTTCTATTAAGTTTGACCTTCTGCAGGAAAAACAAATCAAAGAAAGTTCAATATCGCAAATTTATGTTAGAAATCAGCTGATTTGAGCAAAAGCCAGTCAAGGAAAAAAATACTTTCCCAAAGTCCTAGGGCTCTGGGTTATAAATATTAGAAACAAGGCTTATACAGGAAAATGATAAATAGTCACTACCTGGAAAAGCCAGACCCAAAAAACCCAGCTGTTCTCTTGAAAGACATTGAGAAAAATGTTAGGGATGGGATGGGCTGGCCATGGAGAACCCTGAATCTGAGTTGAGTCCAGACAAATACGTTTGTATTTGACATAACATTTCTTTACCACAGAGAGTAATTTTCCAAGAATATGACTTCCAGTCTTACTAATTTTGCAGCTTACACACTGGAATTAGATGGGATTTGTTTGTACATTATGTGCTTGTCAGGAGACATTATGGGACTGATCTCTGTGCAAAGCTTGATTGATGCTGAAACACGGAGCAATTGATATCTTTGCTTATTTAACAAAAGTTTGCTGGAAAAAGCTGCATGAGAAAACTGAATTTTGCTTGGGGGGGATTGGTTCTGGGAAACTCTAATGTGCAGCTTTGTGTTCTTCTGTTCCTTGTCCTGAATTTCAGAATTTTTAATTGAAGCCTGAAAGTTCAGAGGAATTTTTGTTCTAATTATATATCCCCAAAACCGTGGTGCCAAGACTGACCTTGAGTACCTTTTATTGCTTTCTCATTTTGGTGCTGCACACAGGTTAGATGTCCTCTCCCAGTTAGTCAGACACCCTGCCATTTGCTGCAGTGTATCTGTCAAAGTCCTGAGTCAGAAGACTCTGAATGCTAACTAACCTGGCCTGCATCCCAAAATGCTCAAAGATAGCCTTTAGGACAGCATCGTGGGGACAAGCATTGTATCAGTTAGGATCTGCAGAGCCATTTTGTGGGGCTGGCCCCAGACTGATCTCAATCTTTTTTTACAGGTCAGGACTCTTCTCCTTCTTTGATTTGCTACCAGTACAACCACAGGCAAAAAGAAAGGCTCCTTAACATCCTGCTGTGAAATGAAAGGCCATTGGAAGTCCTTCTGAGGCCAGAAGAAACAATCAGAGTCCTAAAGAAAATAGGAATGAGGGAAACATCTTAGCACTGAGCTAAGAAAAACAGAGGTATGGGCTGGGAGTGCTGGCTGCACCTATGGGGGGTGAAGGGGAACACCATGGGTACTAGGTATGGTGAGGCAGCTGGAAGGAAGATGTTGACATTCTTGTTCTAGCAGAATCACCAGCCCAACTCTGCCAGTGTTTGGTGTTGACTGAAGATCCCAGCCCCAGCTGTTTGGTGGTTTGGGGTAACAGGGTGTCACTTTTTTCAGATCTAGCCTTTAGTCTCATATTTACAGAGAGACTTGAGAAGATCAAGAAAGTAACCAGGATAATCTTCCTTGGGCTTTAGGTTCCAGTCCTTCTCTCACAGAACCCCCTTCAGGATTTTTTCTAATGGCTCAGTACTGGAAATGACTGTCTTTATAAGGTCTCAAGCTGGGAGCATTCATCCTCTCGGCACGATTAAGCCTCAGGTGCCTAAAAACTCACTTCCTAAATGATAGTTTGTAACAAAATGGACCAAATCAGTGGCCATCTGTTCTCTTCTTGGATGTCTGCAGTCCAGCTGCTGGTTCATGGATGTGGTCATTCTGAAAGTACTTCAAATAGCTTCAGTCCCGAGCTTGTGTTTAAATAACAGCAAACCTAACTTGAAAAGGGACATATAAACAGGCTTTCTCTGGGAGCTTTGGAAGCACCTCATTTGCACTTAACTATCTGTTCAGGAAAACTAAACAGTATTCCAGAAATGCTATTACAGAAATTGGTCATAGAAGGCGGTAAGATGAAAAGATTAACAATGGAGAAGTCCTATAAAATAGACTAGAAATAGATATCAGCATGAATATGGAATTCTGTGAAGAGTCTGAGCTACCTGAGTTAACACCACATGGCCAGAAATGCTGCAGAAGGAGGGCTGTGACTGCACAGCTGACCTGTCATACTCGTGCTCACTGCGTGCCTGTTTTCTCTAAATTGCTGGGGAGAACATTGTCTCCTCAGGGTATGGGTTCTGAGACAACATCCAGGGAGGTGAAGGTAGGAAGGCCAGGGCATGGATGCTCAGCAGATGAAGGCATGGCTCACAGCTCTGCACAGAGAGCCCCACAGTGTTTTTGCAGCATGGTCACTCGGGGTACAAGCAACACTTTTCCACATAAACAGCATTCCCCTGCAAAGAAGCAGCAGCTGAGCAGTGACACTTTCAGCCTTCCGACATGCAGTGAATTGCAAAAATAAGATTTTATCCGTAGCCAACACATAAGCCTGGAGTCTTCACTGGACAAGAGCTTCTGTGTCGTGGATTCATATACGTGATCTAGATTTGGATAGTACAGAGATGCAGGAAAATAAAACGTTCTCTAGCATCATCCTTAACTTGGGAATGTGGAAAAGCGTTGCCTGCTTCCCAGGGGATGGAGGCTGAGAGAGACCGAGCACCTGCAGAGCAATTGTTGCTGTAGGATGGCGCGCACAGCCTTCGCTTTCACCGGCCCCGCTACCCCAGGCAAGGCAGATTTAGGCGCTTACCCTGCCCTGTTCCCCCCGCCGCCCCGGGTGCCTCCCTCCGTCCCTCCCTGNGCGCCCGCGCTGCCCATGGTGGCGGAGCGCGGAGCTCTCCGCGCCTCCGGGCCCGCCTCGCCGGCTGTCGAAAGCCCAGGTTGGAGTCCCGACGGCTCGGGGCGCGGGGTGGTCCCGGGCGGCGGGGGCAGCTCGCCCGGGCTCCCCTCGCCGCCCGGCGATGCGACCCCGCCGGGAGATGCTCAAACCGCCCTAATTAAAAAATTAAACACGGCCGCTGCTGCTACCGCCTCCTCCTCCACCTCTTCGCCCGCCCCTTTCCATCGCTATTCAGCCGCGCTCCTCTCCAGCCCCGCTTTGCACGGATTAAACCCAGGAGCGTGGAAACTTCCTGCAAAACACTACGTGCGGTGCATCGGTAAGGGCCGGGCCGGGGCCGCTGCGGAGCGGGGCGGGAGCAGCCCTTCCTCTTTGGCTCCGCTCCGCTCCCGCCGCCCAGGCCGGGTACCGGGGCCTCGAAGGCCGGGTGGTCTCTGCGGTGCTGGAGGACGGGGCTGCGGTACCCGCAGGAGGGGCTGCGTCCCTCCCGGGGCCCCGGTACCGCCGAGCGGCGCAGCCCCGCCGCCGGCGCCGAGCAGGACCTGTGGAGCCGCGCGGGGTGCGGCGGGGCCGCTGCTCGCCGGGAAACAGCGGGCACGGTTTCACACGCTGAGCTGAGTGGGGCGTGCTGAGCCCAAAGCCTCTTAGGCTGTGCCCGCAGTGTGGCCTCGGGTCCTCCCAGCAGCTCTAAAAGTAATGACGACTAAAGCATAGAGCTTTATATCCCTTCATTAGCTGCGTTTAGCTGATGGTGGTTGTATATTAGAGAGGTTTCTATTTGCCCCAACAGCACGTGTTTAAGTTGGATTAGGAAAGAAGATTCATTTTCCCAAAGCTGGATCTGTATATATTGCATTAATAAATAGCAAATCTGTTTCAAATGATAGTGATTCCATATCTGTAAATCATCCGGGTGAATACACCCCTGCAGGGATGCACGTGGGTCAGTGGAACAGGACTGTATCACACTGTCAGGCATCATGAGACTTCTGAGACTACTGTAGACCTACTAATGGAATTTGTTCTGTAGAAAATAATTTTAAAACTCCTCATGTTTCTTGCTACATGCAATAACACTATAATAGGTTAAACCTTCTTCCTGAAATGATCTGGGAAAAAATGGGTTTTGCCTTGTCTGCCATTTTAATTCCTGATTCCTCTGCTGTGACTGCAGTGGACTTCTAAGCACTGGGTAGAGTCAAAATACAGCTTTCTGCTTCTGGTAGAACTAATGGTTAAACTGGTGGTTAACTATGTACTTGCTAATGGTTTGATCTTCTGATGTTGCAGCATTAGTCATGTGATAAACAATGTCTGTAAGTCAAGCTGATTTTTGAAGTGCCTCTCATATTTAAAGATCCATGAAGACTTTATAAATAGATAGTTTTAAATAGTGTAAGATTGTGCTTTCAGAATATGTATACAGAGCCCCTACTGTTCCTAAGGAGCTCTACTTCTCTTTTTTAGCCCTGTCCCTGATTGACTTGGGGGCCCCATGAAGGTCTCTCACTAGATGGAAAGCTGTAGTTTGAAGTTTTGGGAGTAGCAAATACAAGGTCTCAGAATTTCACAGTGCCTCCTCAAGCTAGCATAATTGTTAAGAGAGAGTGACAGAAATCCAGGGTTTCCTAATAATTGTTGGGCACTGCTATACTTGGAGAACTTTATTGGAAGCAGGACTTTGGAGTAGCCAGGACTGCTGTGGCTGGGAGTGAGGGCCAGCACTGACAATAGAACACATTCTGAGGGGGTGCATCTTGCCTCTTCTGCCAGAATTTGGGCATGGATGCTGCCTTGGACTACCATTTTCCTGGAAAAGGTTTACTTGTGGGATATTGCTCCTTATAGATACGTTATCCTTTTGTCTTGTTATTCTTGTAGGATTGAACTTTTAGATTTTTTTTTTAACACTGAAATAATTGTCCCTCTTGTACTGTGGCATGGCAGAAGTTGCTGAAATGGTGTGTTTATTTCTAGGAATCTGACACTCATGTTATATTCTGAAGACTTTATTTCTGATTTTATGTATTGAAGATCCACTTTTCTGGAAATGAAACTGGAAGAGAAATTGGCAGCAAGGAACAGGGAATGAGTCTCCTTCTTCATCTACCAGTTGTCAGCAGACAAGCAGCACTGGTTTTCTGTTCATCATGGTATATTTTAAAATGGAAAAGTGATGGAATAACAATCTTTCCCTACATTTCATTTCTTTTTCACTTGAAAGTCACAAGTTTTGCTTTTGCATGGGAAAAGTGATTTTTTGGTAAGGCAAATGGGAGGGCAGTGTATGTGAATCATTCTGGATACATGGACAAAGGGAGCATTCACTACTCTGTGTTTTCAATTTCTTTATCAGGATCCATCTTTTGTGTTCAACTGACTATTACTATCACTTTCATCTCACTTCAATCATACATGCTGTTGATTTGATCCTTATTTATGGAGTGTTGTGTTTCCTCAAAGGAGAGCCCTTGATCAGAAATAGAGATTTTATAATCATCTAGTAATTTGTTATGTTGAGTTGGCAAATTCGACTGGCCTAATTTAAGTTGGGCAAGACACTTAAAGCCAAGTGGGTGCCAGTGAGTGAAAGCCAACGTGGAAGTCTTAGAGCTGTTAGCTGGTCAATACTTTTAATGTTTAAGGATCACTTGAGTGGTGTAGGTGTCAAGAAAATGTAACTGTTTTGGAGGGATAACTAACTCCCTTTATTAACTTGCTTTCCAGTTTAGCTTTAAACTGTTCTTTGAGTGTTCCTTTGCAAGCAAACTCTCCCTTCAATTGCTAGAAATTTTAAATGGGCTGAAGTGGGCAGAGTCAGTGAAGAATATTGTGCACAGAAGAAACAGATCAAGTTGCAACTCTCTTCCTAATCAAATTTAAGCAAGTTTTTTGAGAATATGCATTATCAGAAAGCAATAGTATATAGGGGAGATAAAAGCAGTAATAGAGGGGCACAGCAAAAGTGGGGGGATGATATATTAATTTATGTATTGATCACAATTGCAACTTGGAATTATTTTATGTAATTTAATTCAAGGTATTTAGCATTTTTAAAAGAATAAACATCTCTGTTTTACCATGGTTTTTTTTGTAGTCTTAAAGATCTGAATCTCCATTTGGGCTTGTTCAAAGGCAGTGCCTTTACTAGACACTGACTTCACCAGCAGCATAGAGTTTACAGCCTTGTGGGTGTGTAGGGTACTGCTTTGGTGACAGCCAGGAATGAGGCAGAAAAACTAGTCCTACAAAGCAGTCTCCCCGTGTTAAATGTCTGATTAGGCCCACTCTTCAAATAGGAAAAGAGTGGGGATTCAGAAACTGAAGAAGGTTGGAAATCACCCTCTGTAAGTCCCATCAGTGTTGGGGAAGGTGGAAGAGCGCATGGATACAGTGAGAACCAACAGTGCCACCTTGTGTGGGTGGGACAGGAGAGTTGGTCCACGAGGAGGCCAATGGCCCCCGGTGTGTCCCCAGCTGCTCCACCTCGGGACTGGGGAGAGCCCCTGGCCAGCCAGGGAGAGGGCAAAGGGAACGAGGAGTTCCCTCTAGTGTTTGCTGCCCCACCTGAAGGGCAGAGGTGGTGGGTATGTTAGGGGCACTCAGCCTGCCAGGGGAAGAAGGACCAACATAAAAGCAGGTTGCTCAGTTTCTGCCTTTGTAACTTCAGCACCCAGAGTAACGTTACGGGGAAGAGAGGGCAATGTGAATTGTTTCCATATAGGAACGGTAAAAGTGCTACCAAAAGTCTGGTGTTATGCAGCCTTTTAGGGGTAAAAAAAGAGGTGATTAAGATTTAGACTGTGGTCAAGGGTTGCATAACACTGAAAAAAAATTTTATGAGACTTAGGGAGATGAAAGCCTTCCGTGGGGGACAAAGAGGTTAGGTCCCTGCAGATCAAGGGGAGCAGGTCTCCCGTGTGACTGATACCATGTTGTTTCTCAGCCTGGAAAGATAATGCTTAAATGCAGAGACAGCCTTTGGGGAAAATACTATTTGCTTTACTCTAGGTCCACTATAGGTATGCAAAAGAGGGTGCCAGTTGCAGAGTAGGGTTAATTTTATTCTTTTTAGCACAAAGTAAAGCAGTGTAGGTTGGGTGTAGCCTTAGGCAATGCAGACTGGTCTGGAAATACTTGTGTCTGTGCAAAAAGGAATCTTTAAATAAGGTATGAAAGTAAAAATATTTACAAAGCAAATATATTGCTAAAGGAACCCTTCTCCTGCTGTACTTGGGGCTTCCTGGAGAAGGGACAGGGTCTAAAAAATGTTAAGCATATTTAGGTACCATTGCAAACAAAACAAGAAGAATTATGTGTGACATATCCACCATGCAGGCATCATATACTGAGAACTGAAAACAGTCATTTACAAAAAAAAAAAAAGTCAAATGGATTTAGAACCTATGAGGCTCAAAATTCCCATTTGCTGAAGTTCCATGCAAACTGACTTTCAGGAACATATAATTTTTTCACTAGTTCCACGTGCTGATGAACTGGTTTTGATCATGACTTAACCAGAAACAAAATTTTAAAAAATGTTGAGATAAACCAAAGACAAAACAGCCCTTTCTAAAAGGGTGATGATAGATATTTGTTCATTAGCAAATTGGGAGCTGTGCCTTGTTTGTCACTCAGGACTTGAGACTTGAATTTACTGGAGAGTTGCTGTGAAAAGAATGCTGATACTTAAAATACACATAATTACATTATCTCAGTAACTACTCGTACAAGAGACTTTCAATAATAGTTCCTTTACAGTTGCTTATATTTACATACATATGCAAGAACATGAATAATATTCCATTATCCTCAACTCTGTGTGTACATTAGTGCTGTCAACGCTCTGTTTGCCAAGAATATACAACCATTATGCCATACACCCTACCTATAACTGTGAAACACTATTTACATTGGGGGTGACAAGAGGAATTTGTTAGGACAGCAGATCAAGAACAGTTGTAACAGTGTTGTACTAAATGAGGGATCCCCTTTTAGCAGGAACATTCCTCAGACACCTTGTCTGTCTCCTGTGAGAACATGAACAGAGGCAGAAGAGATGCTGGAAGCCCATATATCAAAAGATAATTTTAAAATATTCCCAGGAGGGATCAGTAGTGTGTAACAAAGGAGATTTTCTCAGCACAGGAAATGGCATGGAAAGACAATGGTTTTCCTTTTTTTCACTTACTATGGTAAGTAGATTTTTTTTTTTAAATTTTTGTTTCAATCATTTTATACTCAAGAGTCTTCCTAGGGAAAAACTTAAACATTTTTCTACAGAGTTTTGTAGACCAAAGAAATTCTACTTTTTAATTCCAGTTCACCTCTGTCAGGTCTCTTAACAGCTCTTTGTGGCATTGTTCTCCCATTTTTATTATTGTTCTTTGAAGACAGAAATTCTGAGTGATTATGTGTGGGACTTGTAGAAAAGGAGGCAGGACTCCCATAAAAATCCTGCCACAGGCAACTGAGCTGAACACAATGCTCTACACTGGAGCTGTGGTGCGAGGGAGACAGGGCAAAGCTGCCATAACTCCTCCAGGCTTTTAGCCAGACTGTGCCCCAGAGCAGCCTTAATACAAAACACCTCCTCATGTCTGGGTGTGTAGGGACTGTGCAGTTCTGAGGGTTTATTGCAGCCCCCATCGCCTGACTCCGGAGTTCACCGACACAAAGCTGCGGACGCTGCCCCGGGGGGTCGGCCTCGGCTGGCCATCAGGTGCCCACTAAGTTGCTCTAGCACTCTCCTCATCAGCAGGATGGGGTGGGAGAAAATAAGATGGAAAACACTCATGGATCAAGATAAAGGCAGCTGAATAAAGCAATGACTGTGTACAGAAGCCAAGGAAAACAGATTTACTCTCTATTTCCCATCAGCAGGCAATGTCCAGCCACTTCCCAGGAAGCAGGGCTTCAGTACACATAGCAGTTGCTCTGGAAGACAAATGTCACCACAAATTCCCCCTCTCCCCCCTTGCCTCTCCTTTTTCCTGGCTTTTGCTGCTGAGCAGATGTCATACGGTGTGGAATATCCCTTTGGATAGTTTGGGTCAGCTGTCCTGGCTGTGTCCTGTCCCAAGATCTTGCCTACCTTCAGCCCACTGGTGAGAGGGGAATGTTGCAGATACAGCTGTGATGCTGTCCCAGCAAACACCGATGTGTTACCAACACCTTTCCAGCCACCAGTACAGAGCACAGCACTGAGGGCTCTTGTGGGGAAAACTGACTTCACCTATGCCAGACCCGTGGGCCCAAAAGGCACACAAACTTGGGGAGGTAGCAATTGAAACAGCCAGTAGATTATTCAGAACGAGTGGGCAAACTGTGTGTAAGAAAGTCAGCAATTCCTGTTGTATCCACAGGCCCATCAGCACAGGAATTCGGTGTCAGCTGCTTGGTGCCATAATACTGCTTTAGAGAGTATAGGATTCCAACCCTTGAGATGCTCTGTGCAAAGCACAATCAGAGGGTCTGGTAACCTGAACATGGGAATTACTGCCCTTCATGCTGTAGAAGTGAGAGCTGTAAAATGTAATGACAGCAATATCAAGTAAACATTAACTATTCCAGCGGTGATTATTATCACAAATACCAAGATATTTATCTAATTATGGTTAATGTGTGAACAGAATTACATCTCTTATCAGACCTCTGGACGTGCCTTTCTACCTTCATCTGTAGGTTATTGGGGTGTTTTGCAGTGTCTTTGAGCTTTCTCCAAAATCTCAGGTGTTGCCAACACCTGCTGTGACAGTCATGAGGACAGACAAAAGAGAGTTCCATCAGTTCATAAGGAGTTTCATTCCAAAACCCACATTAGTATAGGTCAGTGGGTCAGCAACCAGAAGCCACCATTCTAAATTCATTGCAGAGGACTGAATGGCTTTCCTTATATAATAGATGTTTATATAATATTTGGTTAACCCTTTAGAAATGCTTTTGTACTTGTGGTGAGTGAAATGATTAAACTTCGTGCAACTGATAAATGCTTTTTTCCTCTTTTAAAAACATTGCTTATCAGAGAGTGTCCAAAGGAGGCAACAAAAATGATGGAGGGTCTGGAGGCCTTAGGAGGAGTGACTGAGGTCACTTGGTCAGGCTGGAGGAGACTGAGGGGAGACCTCCTTGGGGTCTTCAACATCCTCTCAAGGGGAAGCAGGAGCGCAGGTATCGATCTCTTCTCTCTGGTGACCAGTGACAGGACTCGAGGAAACAACATGGAGCTGAGTTAGGAGAGGTTTGGGTTAGATCAGGAAAAGGTTTTTCACCCAGCGAGGGGCTGAGCACTGGAAGAGGCTCCCTGGGGAAGTGGGCACAGCACCAAGCCTGAGAGAGTTCCAGAAGTGTTTGGACAATGCTCTCAGGCACATGGTGTGACTCTTGGGGTGTTTTGTGCATGGCCAGGAGTTGGACTGGATGATTCTGATGAGTCCTTTCCCACTCAGCATATTCCATGATTCTATATTTTGTCTGAGCTGTCTCAGCACAGGTGAAGTGTTGATTTTGGGTCCAAATCCTTCAGGATTCAGGAGCCTTCAGTTCACGATGAATGTGGGGATCTTCTTAATGCTGGGGGGTACTGAAATGTTTGGAAAAAGACCACGCAAGATTTTTAAAATCAGAAATGGTGTGGCCAGCAGGACTAGAGCAGTGATCATCCCCCTCTAGTCACCCTGCTGAGGTTGCACCATGAATGCTGTGTTCAGTTTTGGGGCCTTCACAGCAAGAAGGATATTGAGGTGCAGAAGGGTCTCCAGGGAAGGGTGGTGGAGCTGATCAAGGCTCTGGAGCATTAAGTCTTGTGAGGAGCATCTGAGGGAGTGTTCAGCCTGGAGAAAAGGAGGCTCAGGAGGGACATTATTGCTTTCTGCAACTGCCTGAAAGGAGGATGCAGCCAGGAGGGAGTTGGTTTCTTCTCCCAAGAAACAAGTGATAGGAAATGGCCTGCACGTGCACCAGAGGTTTAGGTTGGATATTAGGAAACATTTCTTCACGGAAAGGGTTGTCAATCCCCGGCACAGGCTGCACAGGCAAGTGGTGGAATCACCATTGCAGGAGGGATTCAAAAGATGTTCAGATGTGGCACTCGGGGACTTGCCTTAGTGGTGTACTTAGCAGTGGGGTACTAAAGGTTGGACGTGAAGATCTCAGAGTACTTTCCAGCCGAATTGTTTCTGTGCCCGAGCGGTTCGGTGCCTCAGCGGAGGCGGCCGTGCCCTGCCGGCCATGGCGGC
>VZRS01011111.1:0-16765 GCA_013398055.1 Ifrita kowaldi
GGAAAGGTAACGGAGTGGGATGGTTGGAAGTGGGATGGAAAGGTAAGAGGCACTGCGTGTGTGCACCTCAGCTTCCAAAGCACAAAGTGCCTCTCCTGCCCGTCTCTCCTGCTGCTCACATCAGACTCTTGTTTGTAATGAGTTATTCAGGCTGCAATGGAGCACAATGAATCCTCAAAAAGACTAATGCTGCTGGGATCTTGGGGCTATTCAGGTAGCCCAGACCCCAGACGAGAGATGAATCACCTTCTAAAAATGCAGCAGTTAGGAAAAAAAAAAAAGTCCAATTGCTTCTGATTATTTTCAGTCTCAGAAGAAACATACTGTACTGAGGCTGTGCTTACCTAAGGCATCCACGTGAATCCACTATCCCTCCCCCTGGAATGGCTGCTGAATTAATTACTGCCTGTACTGGAACTCTGAGGAGCTCCCTGGAGATTGGTTCCCTTTTGACCTCAAAGCTTTTTAGGGCAGGTGGCTGAGTCTCCCCAGCAGCAGCTGCCAGCTGGGGAAACTGAGGCACGGAGGGGCAGATATTCCAGAGGGCATCACTGCCTCAGCAGAATGCAGAGCAGAGAGCAGGAGTTCTGACATCCAACCCAGCGTGCGAAGGGCACTCAGCTCTCAGCCTCGGATCCTCATGCAAGGCGCCTGCGGGCTCCAAAGCCCCTTGCAGCTCTGAGGAACTGTGGCTGTGCCCCAAATGTCCCTGCACTGGGCTGACTGAAATGAGGAAACCCGGGGGCAGCAGAGACTGAGGGAAATGAGGAGGACTCGGGCCACACTGTGAGACAGGAGGATGGAACACTCGGGCAGTGGACATGTAAAATACATTGTCCCCAGCAAGGACAGTGTCACACACAGCTGCCCACAGAGGATGCTTCCAATCACAGTTACACACAATAGAAACAATTCAGTGGTCAAACTCAGGACATTTAAGGCCTTTCCCCTCCTGTGAGACCAGTAGGAGATTTGGCTTTTCACCTGCCTGTGTGGCACAGAATGTGCTCCACACACTCCTGGACAGGAGCATGTGCTGGGAATCCAGGCGCTCCCACTGAGCACCTCCCCGCCCTTTGCCAACACCTGGGCTGTCGCTGGACCTCTCCTGCTCTTTGCAGCACACACTGCAAATTTTCTGCCTTGTGGTGTGGTGGGGATTCCCAGAGGCTTCTCCTCTGTCACATGCTGCAGGGTCTCAGTGACACACAGAGTCCTCTCCAGCAGTTTGTTCCCACTGAGAAACCCTCCAGAGCCAGCAGGAGCTGCAGCCTCCTCTCTCCTCAGCACCCCAAACCCCCGCCAGGGCACGGGGAGTTGTGCAAGCTGGCGGTGGCTCTGCTGTGCAGTGCTGCTCCTCAGCACACAGACAAGCAGGGATGGGCACCACGGAAACTGCTCCCATCAATCTTTCCCACTCCGGGCCGGACTTGCCCTGCTCTATTTAAGTCAATGGAACGAAGCCATTGAGCCCTGGGGGAGCAAGTGCCAGCCCTAAATCATTGCTTTGATTAATTGTTCTTGGGAAGGAAGAATTCATTAAGCATTCCGCTCAGCAATTAGAAATAAATATATTTTTAGAATGAACAACCTGCCAGAAACAAGTTGTTTCAGAAATATATTCAGCTTGATGCATTTTCCATCAATACAGAATGGGGAGGCTCCAGCCTGCCAGAGGGACAGGCTGGGACAGGGACACTGCAGGGACAGGCAGGACAGGGCTGTCACTGAGGAGCTGCTGCGATGTCTGCACCACTCAGGCTCAGCCTGTGTGAGCAACCCAAGAGGAAATAAAGGAGGTCTTCTCTATATTCCTATTCCAGCCGTAAGCTGGGAATAAATCTTCCTGCTATTTCACAGGAATATGACAAAGCTGTTCCTACACACAGCTGGGGCAGAGCAGATATGAGAGCCATGCAAACCCAGTAAATAACAACACCCCGCTTGTATTTCTGCTGTGGCATCAGGCTCAGACCAGCTGCAAGGGCAATGTGAAATCCCCACCTCTGTAAGGAGTTTGGGACAGAAACTGCCACAGCCTCTGCATGTGAGACACGCTGACACAGCCAGTGCTGACCACAGCGACAGCAGGACAGGAGCCTGCTGCAAGGCAGCGGCAGCCAAACCCTGCCCTGCCCACTCAAGGTGCAGATGCCACTACATGAGGTGTCAGGGTGTATTTTCAATTTTAAATCCGTACTTCAAGGCAGGAACTCAGCACAAGCTCTGTTCACGCCCAAGCCCAGAGAAGCACATGGAACTGTGAGGTGGGCACTTCTAGAAAGATCTGCTTCTGGTCCTGAGTGTGAAAGAGGAAACCCTAAAAGAACCTAAACACGCTCTGGGATCTGAGAGTCACAGCCACAAAAGACTATTCCAGGCTTTTAAGTTTTGTGCCTTAAAAGAAAAGACAAGTCCTATCCTTTGGTTGTGGTGCCTAGAGGCAAGTCTGTTCCCTGCCCTGTTTTGGGAATGGAGGGTGGCAGCAATGTCTCAATGAATTCCAGCTTTTCCAAGAACAACACACTCTCAAAGGGCCCTCTTCTCCAAAACATGAAACACCCTTGTAGCTTTTCCTTCTGCACACACAGGACCCAGTTTCAAGGCCACTGCAGCAGGCACTGGCTCAGCCTTTGATTTCAGCAGGGATGTGCTGGGATAGCACATAAATTGGCTGGGAACTCGTGCCCTTCCATCATGATTACATGATTTCGGTGGTTTGCTTCTTTTTAGTTAATCCAGTCCTTGTGCCTAAGCCCAGAGTAAGGCAGGAAGCAGGGTTTTGCTCGCTCTTTCATCCCAGCAGAAATGTCTGTGCTGTGCCTCAGCCCAGCTGGGAGCCCTGGCACCGGCACAGCACAGGGAGGCTGAGGAAGAGGAGGAAGAGGATGGGTCAGTGGTGAGGGGAGCTGGGGAAAGCTCTCAAGTCACTCCAGCAGGGAACAGCAGAGGGTCTCTGACTGGAGGCCAGGGAAAGCAGAGAGCAGAGCAGCTCTGCTCCCAAGTGTATCCAAACCCCCATTAGCTCATTAGATATGCAGATGGTAAATGAGGGATCTCCTTCAGGAAAGGCATCCTTGAATCAGAAAAAGCTGTTCTGTGGGCAAAGAGCAGAACATTCAGGGCTCTGAACCACTTCCACTGTGGCAAGAGAGCCCCAGGCTCCCTGAATCCTGCCTGGAGGAGCCACTGCACAAACACGGAGCTGGGAGTGCAATGTGGGACCAGTGACAGCAGCGCAGCACCAGCAGGTCCCCCCACAGTGCCAGCACAGGGCCTGGGGAATTTGGGGTTCCTGAGGTGCCTCTGAGGGGGGAAACTCATTCCCAGGGCCACTCTCCCCCCTGGATTTGGCTCGGTATGTCTGCCAATGAACCTCATTCCAAAGCAGTGACCACCAACCCTCCACACCCGGGAGAGCCCCGGTGTGTGCAGGAATGATGTCAGCCAGCCCTGCAGCCAGGCTGAGCTGAGGGCAATGCAGCAGAAGCACTGCAGCTCCAGGGCAGGGGCTGAGCACAGCTGAGGTGCCTGAACTGCACTGCCCTTCCTCCAGTGTCACCTGCCTGCCTGCAAAGGTCACCAGTGCTCTGCCAACAGCCACAGGGCTTCATCAGCAGGGTCGTTTATATTACTATGGAACTCCTTTATTTGGAATATCCTCCCTTCCTCTTCCTGAGCCAGCCAGGGCCATACTTTGCCTAGGAAAAGCAAGTTTTCCAAGAGCTTGTGAAGAATTCTCTGCCCTCCTCTTGTGCCCAGCTGTAGGAAAGCCATGCTCCACTCTGAACCACACAACTGGAGGAAGAACCAGCCCTATTCTTTTTCCCTAACTGGGCTGCAGATCTTAGGATCCAAGTTTGGGGCAGGCAGAAGTTTCCACTGACCTGTCTTGACTTCACAGAGGTGCCCTTTCCCCAGAAAAATCTTGGCCACGGGGGTGTGGAGAGGAAGGAAGGCCTGAAGCTTTGGGCCAGGCTGAGATGTGAGGGCCTAACTGCAGGCAGCTGGTTGAGCTCCTTCCCAGCTTGTCCCTGTATCTCGTATCTTGGAGACTGGGAAGAAATGCTGCTGGCCTGCCATTCCTGAGAGTGTGTGTGTGTGATGAGTGCACAGGAGGAAGTGTCTGAGAACAGCTCAGCCCTGTGAGAGCAATGCCCCAGAGCAGCTGCCAAGTCCCAGGGGGTTTCACCCCTGACTTCACCCAGCAGTGTCTCCACAGCCACACTCACGGATTGCATCGTCTGCCATCCCCACGGACACACCAGCACCTCTGGCATCTCCTGTTCACCTGCAGAGAGGCTTGTGCTGATGGGGGGACTGAGCTTTGGAGGAGTTACACTGCTTTTTGTCCTGCTTCCACACCTCAGCTACGGGGAACACAGGACTGGAAACACTTCTGAGGGGTTTGGGGTGGGAGGAAGAGCAAAACAGAGGTGGTGGCAGTCTGGAAGTGGGAATGGCCATGCCGTGGTAGCAGGTGTTTGAGGGGCTCAGCCCTGGCTCACGCCGCTCCCAGCCCCAGCGCTCCCAAGGCACTTCATCATTAGCTGCACCCCCGATGTTATGCATTAACTTCCCCAGCAGACTCATTCACACACACACAACACACCCACCCACACGCAGCAATGGCTAGACAGACACAAAGCATGCAGCAGCCAATTATTGGGGGTGGGAACAGCTTGCATGAGCTCATGATGAAGCTTAGCCTTAATTCTGCTGAGCTGGAGAGGCTGGAGCTGTGCTCTGCTCTCCTGACTGACTGCGGAGCGCAGAGCAGGGCAGATGATGTCAAGGCAAATCTTTTTTTGTCTGCAGTGCAGATTTGGCTGTGTGAATTTACTTGCAAATGAGGCTTCCAGATCCCCCGTTGGAAAGCAGGAGTCCTGGGCCATACCCACAGCTGCCACTGGCAGCCCCAAGTCCTGCTCGTGCTGCAGAAGGAGCTGCCCTGCTTTGGAAGCTTGGGCCCGGCTTCCCAGCAGGATCTGCAGGCAAGGAGAGGCCAGTGGGATGCACGGGAGGGGATGAGGGAGCAGTGCCTGTGCTGCAGAGACAGCAGAGGAGCCCATCGCCGTGGGAATGAAGGAGAAGAGCCCCCAACAGTGCAGTTCAGGCTGCCCTGTGGTTTCACAAACCGAGCAGCAGGAGCTGTCCAGCAGCACTCAGGGCTCAGCCAGCGGCCGTGGGCACATCTGGCTGTGACTGAAGCACGCCTGTGACCCAGGTGTTTGTTGCAGTTGCCAGCTGTGGGACAAGCCTGGATGCCCCAGCCACGGCCCACGCAGGGAACTGCCCTGTCCGAGGCTGGCACGGAGCACGCTCGTGTTTGCACCCAAAGCCAGGGGTCACAACACATCACCCAAAAGATCCACCAGCCCCCCAGGTTCGGGGATGCTCCCTGGAGCTGCCACACCCCGGCAGGGACGGACACCGTGCAGCTCCTGTGCCAGAGCTGGTGTTTGGCAGTGTTTACTGAAGTCAGGAGTCACACGTTCCCAAAGAAAAGGGTAGCACACCCTGCAGTACACATGACTGGCGAGGGAAAGGTGGAACATTTTCTTCTTAGAGCATCTCCGAGCCCCATGCAGGGGCTGCACAATTCTCATTCATGGACATAAAAGGTAAAATCCATCTTGTCTGCCTCTCCACGCAGGCTTTTTTCCTATCTTTTTCCAGCCTAGTTCTAAATGTGCCAGACAATAGAGCACCATACATGGAACTGGAGAGTATTGGTAACCTCTGCCCTTATTACAACAAAGAACCCATGACTCAGAAATCCCCTAACAACACATGGACCCACTGCTTTTTGGGGTCCCAATTAAAGGTGTACAATAGGTGAGACCAGATCTACAGCACTGCACAGAAATGGAGAATCCTGAAGAATTTCTTATGAAACTGCCTGGTAGAGACCAAGCCCACCCTTGCTGGTATCTCCTCTGGCATCTGCTGCTACATTAAAATATTGTAGAGTCCCTCAGCATCTTCCACGGCCCCTGGCAGCACCATCACCCTTTTTCTTTAAAGCTGGAGAGATGAAGGCATGGAGAATTCGGTTCAGGATGGCTCACAGGTCCAACCTGTATGCCTGCCATCCCTTCCAGCTTGTCCTTCTGTCTGCTAGGCACTGCTTGTCATTCTGAGTGCATCCACAGCTAAATGAGCACGATACGAGTGCTTTGTATGGGCATCAAGGAGAACAGACCATCATCTGCAGTCTAGACTGGTCCCTCCTCCTGCCCTCCCCACCATTCACAGGAAAATAGGGATGGAAAAATATATTCCTCTTGTTATTAATAGAAGTAGAGCTTGTGCATGCATTAGAACTTTGAAGTGAAGGGGGAAAGGTCAAGCATCAAGAATCTGTGCTTAATGAAAGTGGGCTTGCTATTGTTAAAAAAGCTGCACCGAGCCAGGCATCATTATCTTTTCTCTTATCTCCTGGACTGCTGGGAGAGCTGGTCCAGGCCATGCCAGGAGTGAGGTGGGCACTGCCCCGCTGTTCTGCTGCTCTGCAGAGCCAGGGTGTCCCTGCGCTGGCTCTCTGCACCCGGGCACAAAGAGGGGCTCAGGGAGGGCCCCCCCTGCCCCCAGTGCCCCCGAGACGCACGAGTGCCCCGCTGAGAGTTGTTAGTGCTGAGCGGAGCCAGCCCCTCGCCCTGAGATCACTGGGAAGGAAAGGATTTGGGAACTGGAGTCCCCCAGTCTCTGGAATGCAGCTGTTATCTCCTCCCAAGGGCTGATAACCGCCAGACGTTGCTTTCCCACACCCAGCACATCCCAATGCACCTCCCCGGGCTTTCCAGGGTTTTCCATGCCCTCCCCGTGCTCAGGTGGGATGAGAATCCCGCTGTAGCAGTGCCCAGGTTCTAACCAGGAGCAGGAGAACGAGGCCCAGCAGAGTTCCTGCACTCCCAGTCCCGCTGGAGCTGTGACAGGGCTGAACGGTTACTCCCTGCACAGCTCCTGACGGCCTGGCACTCACAAACACCCTGAGCACAGCTGTGACCATCAAAAAACAGGAGTCAGAGCTCCTACACTGGAGCCAGGAGGCAACCTGCAGCTCCTCTCCTTCCTCTGAGCTCTGGAACAATGGATGCACACACGCAGACAACCTCTCCATCCAAAGAGGCCCAGAGTTAAATCCTTAATTAGCCCATTTGGACGAGTCACCACAAATGAGATTAGCTCTCGTGCATGCCTGGGGAAGCTGCTGTGCCCCTGGACTGTGGAAGTGGTGGGCCCTCGAGCTGACCTTGGAATTCCCCCTTGGATGCTCATCTGCTTTGCTCTCACGGCACTGTCTTCCCCTGCTGCCTGCAGCATCTCCTCGGGAGATAAGAGCCTGGTTTTCCTCCAGCCTGGTGCTAACACCAGCCACGGGGTGACCACGTCTGATACTGCACACAGTCAATAATTCCAGTTTGGAAAGGGGCTTCCCAGCTAGCAGAGTGCATTCAGCATGGGAAAGAGGCAGGAAAAGATCTCTCTAAGAGCACCTTGTCAGCCCAGGACACACCTGCTCCCTGTGCTGTGTTTCTGGAGCTGTGAGTGCTGTGCCTGCTGACAAGCCCAGGTTTGGTGCCGTCAGCACTGCAGAGCTGCACGGAGCCAAGCTGCGTCCTGCTCTGCCCTGTGCCTCACCAAACCCCAGCCCGCTCTCGGGGACCTGAGCACTCCTCACTGCTGTCCTGGAGAGCAGCACTGCCTGGGAGACAGCCCTGGGCCTGCCCTGCAGGCTCAGCAGTGGCAGGGTCACAGCTGCCCCACCAGGGCGTGCTCGGGGCTGTGGGGATGAGCTCTGGAGTGCTGCTGGGGGGAGAGGTCATCCAAACGTTGCAGCAAGGAACTTATATCAACCCTGCTCGCCGTAATGACTCTGACTCTTCTGCACGGGAAGCGAGGAGAGCTCGTGGATCTCTAGACATCCAAAAGGCAATGATGTCACCAGGTGGGGGCTGAAAGATGCTTGTGGACACTGCACCTGCATCCACAGCCACAGGAAAGCATGTGGGACACACTCCTGGGAAGGAGGAGGGCAGCACCTCCATCCTGCCACATGGAAATAAGCCCGTGCTTCGTTACACGCTGGGGAAGGGATACAAGAGATCTGCCAGAGCTGGTGATGTTCTTAATTCTTCCTCTTGGCCTCGAGTTCTGGAAATGGTGTCATCCCTCCTCACAGCCTGGCCCGCGTTCAGCCACAGAGCTCGTGGCACAAACACTTTGGGGGCAAATCTCAAGCAGCCACTTCCGTGCAGCCTGACCTTTCCCTCACACTCAGCAGTGGAAATGGGCTTTTTGAAGTTCTCAAAAGGAGCTGGCACCTTGCTTTTTGAGTGACATTCATCTGTAGGTAAATTGATTTAATAGCTTGTTAGAGTGCCAATTAGAACCAACAATAACTCAATTGACCT
Source organism: Ifrita kowaldi (assembly GCA_013398055.1). NCBI lineage: Eukaryota > Metazoa > Chordata > Aves > Passeriformes > Cinclosomatidae > Ifrita > Ifrita kowaldi. The sequence continues at coordinate 8,418 of VZRS01011111.1, forward strand.
ATAACTGCCTTGGCACCAACACAGCTTTCAAAAATAAGAGAAAGGAGGAAATCTCTGCTCTGGCAGAGATGAGAGCTCAGATAGTTGGTTTTGAGAGCAAACTGAGGGATTCATGGGCTTGCTAATGAGATGCTCATAACACATCAGAAACAAAGACAAATTTCAGTGGTTTCAAGCTGAAATGACACTATGTTATCTCCAGACAAAGATCACTCTTTTATCTGTGTAATAAATGGATTTCAGTGCAGCAGTAGTGACTCTGGAGCAGAAAAAACCTCGGTGCCACAGAAAGCACCAGCACAGTTACCTAACCAGAATAACACTGGATCGAAACCCCAAGTTTACCTCCTCAAAATAGTGCTGCCAAGTCCTACACTGACTCTGTGGGTTTTACCCTCAAAACCACATTTTTCCTTCAAATAAAATCTGTTTCATTCTCCCGCAGTGGAGAGTGTGCTTCCAGACAGATTCATCACATTAAATGCTTAGGTCTGAGGATTGAGATCTTTCAAGTTTAAAAATTAGAAAATGGGTAGCTTTTGTCTAAACATTGGCAGTGTCCAAGGAGAAGGAGAAGGATAATGTGGAAGGGTTTTAAATTACTGGGAAAAATGATCCATTCTTAAGTCAGGAAGGGGATGGAGAAAACTGAGATTGCTGGAGAGAGTCGGAAGGACAACAGCAACTACGAATATGTAGGAGGAGAAGGAACTGATTTGGAGAGACTCACCCAGAGAAAAAGCTGAAGGGTAAGGATGGAGACTGGAACTGGGCTGAGTAAATGCCAACCCAACACACTGGAACACTGCCAGGGGCGAGGCATTTCTGAAAACGAGGTGGAAATCAGTGATCAGATGAGAGGGAAGCTGGCTACTGGGATCTAGGACTGGCTGGACAAGACACCTGCCACGAGGAGCCTGGAAACTGGAGATGGCACTGGGGGGGATGAGGAACACAAACTTCAGGTGAGAGGTGGGGAAGACAAGAGGGTGGCGAGAGCGGGGCTGAAGGTGAGGAGGAGAACACAAGCAGGGAGTTTGTAGCAGGCAGAGAGTGTTTCCTGTGGAGCCTGGAGTACCCCTGGAGTGGGGTGCAGCACCTTTCCTTTGCTGTAACTCCCCGCCACGGCCACTGCCTCATTCAGAGCAGAGGGCAGTGCAGCACAGCCTTGAGAAGCTCCACACCTGCTAATGAACCCAGAGATATTATTGTGCCAAGGAGAGAGGCTGGGCTGCTTTTAAAACCCCAACAACTGCACAAAACACTGCATTAAAAACCAGACTGCAAAGTCAAAAGCTCGGGTTAGGAAACAGCAGGGGGGAGCTTGGCTGTGTTACGTGACAGTCACGACATGGATCAAAGCAGTGCTTCCCAGAGAATTCCTGCCTCCTCCAGGCTGGGAGGGAGGGCTTGGGGCAGGAGTGTGCAGGAGGAGATTTTCTGCACGAGCCCGTTCCTTGCCCAGCCTGGCAGGTTTGCAGGGGAAGAGATAAGGAACTGCAGGCTGGGCTGGGCTGTGATGGCCAGGGCAGGTGAGCAGAGCCCAGAGCCTCCCCCTCTGCCAGAAAGCTCCTGCAGAAGTGTCAGGCAAGGAGCCCAATCCCAGAGTGTAACTGGGATAATATCCCGAGATGATGATGGCAGAGAACACGATGTCATTGTTTACAGCAGTGATTATTTTTCGCTATAACAACAGACAAACCAACAAGCAGCACAGGCCTGGGAAGAGGGTGGGTGGGATGGGCCCATTTCCCAGTCTGGCTGCTCACGGAGCCAGCCTAAGGAATGGTCCAAACCACAGCGCGCCCAGTCCTCTCACAGCACCCACGGCTCCCCAGACAGGCCCTCGGTGGCTCTGTGCCCTTCCCTCCTGGGCCCCAGGGATGGCCCGTTCCCCGCAGAGCCCCCAGGGCAGAGCTCTGCCCGAGGGGATGCTGTGGGAGGCCTCCTGCTCTGCAGGCTGGGCTTCAGTCCCACCACACCCACCTCGGGGGTGGGTTTACCTCAATCCCCACCGCTCTGTGCCACCCTGCTATAACCTGGGGATGATTTCCCAATTTCCGTGCTGTCAGGAAGTGAAATGAACACTTATTGTTAGCATAGGGAATATTTTGTAAAGCCATGAGAAAATTAACCTCTTTTTTTTCCACCTCAGGATCTGAGTAAGATATAATAAATAAGATACGTTATCTTACCAGAAGAGATGGAGAAAACGTTACATTGTTTTTCCCAAAGGAGCCATCCCTGAGTGTACTGAGGGAGGAGCTTCTGCGGGAGAGATAATGTCTTCATCTATTGGCAGAGACTGGTATGAAGGGCCTGCCTTAAGTTTCTGCAAAAAAATCTTAATCATAGCTCTTTGTTAAATCCCAACACTTGCTTTAGTATTTATTTACGTTATTTTATCTCATTTTCTCCACGTGAAAATACCATAATATTAGTCCTAAAATATTTTATCCTGTTGATGCACTGAGGTGGCTCCTCTACTGAGGCCTTCCTGTTTTCCAGCTCAGGTGTGTGAGCACGTTTCACACAGAAAGCTGTACTCCTCCACGGCCCGTTTGGTGGGGGATTATTCCCCCTCTGCCTCCTGACCAGTGAGCTGCAGCACGAAGCCTGACTTGCCCATGGACATGGGAAGTTTGGATGCAGGAGTTTCACTCCCTTAGCTCATGGTCACAAAGCCATGGCTCCTCTGCAGCCTGACTGAGAGTCCACTGAGGACAACAGAGACCCAATCCATGTGTTTAGCAGGATCACGGCTGGTTGGATCCCCTGGTTCTGCTCCAGCAAGGTGCCCTGGGAATTGGCTGGGAAGTTCTCTGCAGCAAAGGCCGCGGGATCTGTCTCCAATCTCCACACGCAGCGTCCCCCTGCTACCCCAAGGCAACTCCATCACCACAAAGGGGATGAGAAGAGAGTCAGGCCTGGGAGCTGCTCCCCCCAAACCCGGCCTGTTGGCACTTCCCGCTGGATTCCAACGCCAGGCACAGCTCCTGCCACCAAAGCTGCTGTTCCCTGCCCTTTCCCTGCCCCAGAATTCCCATTTGGAGCCAAGGGCGAGTCCTGGGCAGGAATGGAGGGAGGGCGGCACAAGGAGCAACACCTGGGGCGGGAGATGGAGAAAAGGGCATCATTGCCTGAGAGCAGGGAGCAACCCCCAGCCAAGGCAGCTGCCAGAGTCAGCCAGCACTGCCGGACTCTCCACCAACTGTTCACCCTTCCAAAGCACGGGGAAAAGCTTCCCAGTGACAACAGTGCACACAGCCGGAGCAGCACTCGGAGAGGCACTGGAAATGGGGTCTGCTCAGCAGAGTGGGAAAGGTAGACACACATCCCTCCCCTTTCTGCTCCATCCCACAGCACTACTGGGTTCAGTTCTTAGGACTATAATTAGTAAATCCCACTGGCTCCCCCCGAGAAGGGAGGCTGAGGGAGCACGAAGGGAAGCAGTGATTTTGTTCTTTCCCCTCACAGCTCACACCTGAGCACCTGGTTTTTGCTGCCACAGAAAGCTCCCCAGGGTCCCAGCAGCCAGGGAGCTCTGGCACAGGAACCGAACGAAATACAAGGATCTGTTTGCACACAAGTATTGCAAGTAATACCAGGGAAAAGAAGAAGTCTAAAATCTGTAGCTGGGTCTGCTACCGAGTGGAACGTTTGCCATTGTTTTCAAAGAGACAGCGGCTTCTCTCCACGGTGAGGAAGTTAATAGATTACTGGGCAGTGAATAATGTGCAGTTCTATTTACATCCACTGCTGGGACTATTTTGGGCCCTCAGATAGTGTATCTGTTCTCAGGTCTTTCTAAAAGCAGCATGCTACACTTTTTTTGCAAGCAATTCTGGGCAGCAGCTACAACCCATATGCTTCAGTCAGCTCCAAACTGGACAGATCATTGTTTGTCTGGAATTTTTTATTAAACCAATGGTACTGGATCAATGCTTCCTCTAAGCAATAAAATACAATTCTGTCGACCCAGTGGAAGAGCTTTCAAAGTCACAGATAAATCCTGATCTAGGAAATACAGTGTGGCTCTGCACTGATGTGCAATCAACCACAGATGCAAATGAACTCCAGCTGCCAGCACCCACATCTGCACCTCAGAATGGGCGCCAGCATTCTTAATTTTCATTAGAAATTGCTAAGACACCTTTTAACTGCTTCTAGAACCGGCCCACTGCATTAGTCAGGAGTACTCAGGGGCACCGAGCTTGATTTTTATAAAGGTCATTTGATGTCTTTTCCCCTCACAATGGACTAAAAGCAGAGATCAACAGAGCCTGAATCTATATTAATTTGTTTTACTCTTGGAGGGTCATAGATTTGCCACTGGAATTAGCCCTATTAGATGCTAAAATGATAATTTAATGAGACAATGATGAAAGCCTCTGTTCTATTCTAAATCAGGAAGTCCTCTCGAAGCAGAGCGCGAAGGAGCAGCGACTCCGTGGAGTCGGAGAATCTCACCAATGTCATTTCACAGCAGTGCATCGGCCTGGAGTGTTCCATGCAAACTTCCCACCTCCAGCTGCTCGGAGCTGGCAGTCACGAGGGCTGGAGCCCCACCAGAGCCCGCCTGGAGAGCACCTCGCTCGCAGAGGGGAGGCAGCTTGCTCCAAAGGCACACACAGCACGCTCGGCATCTGAACCTTTCCTAACTCGAAACTTGACCAGCAAACGCCGCTGCACAGCTCTGGTGCCAGCGAAGGGCAGGATCATGGAGCCTCCCACATCCCGAGGCTCCGGGATCCGTGCCCGGCTGGAACACGGAGCAGTCAGGAATGGCACTGCGTAATTCCCCAAGCACACGACACCCTCCTTTGGGGCACGGATACAGCTCCTGCAAATATTTTGATAAGATCTGCTCTTTGGTGCAATCTGCTGCAATCCAGAGGTCAAAAAATGTTAGCCATGTTCACGGGAGTTGTTTCCAAGGGAGATGCTTTAGCAGAGGGAAGGAGGGAATACAGAGCCCAAACAGAAGGTGGGAAGGCCCCTGATCTTCCCCTTCAAGGCAGCCACTGTCCACAGGTCACTCTCCGTGGAAGCCCACGCATGTTCTCCAAGCAGCATTCCTTTCCAATCCCTATCCTGCTGCAGGTGACCTAGAAACAGAGGTGAACAAAGCCTCCCTGGAAATATCCCCCCTGAGCAGGCGGTGATGCATCCAGCTCCTCCCGGCCTTGCCACATGGCTCCAGACACTCGCCCCACTGCCCCGGCCCAGGGTGACAGCAGGGTGACTGACAGCAGGGTGACAGCAGGGACATGGCCAGTGCTGCTGGGCTGGGCAGAAGAAAACCAGTTCAGAAGAAAACCAGCCCACCTGGAATGTGCCCCAGGTACAGCCATCCAGCTCCCTGTGCCTTCCCTCACAGAATCCCAGCTCTGCCAGGGCAGGCTCTGTTATTAACACCAGGAGTCACCCGTGCACCCCCAGAGCTCTGCATGCACGAACAGCTCAGTGCCAGCACCATCTGGCTTGGGGAGCCAAGGCTTGCCAGCAGCCTCCATTCCTTTGGGCAAGGCCACGAGTGGCCCCATAGCCAAGTGCCTCAGCAATGAGAAGTTACCTCACCATCTCATGGAATAAGCACAGGTTCTGTAGGAACCCTGAAAACCCAAACTCTCCGGACCGTCTCACCTTGGGCAAGGTGGTTACCTCAGCTTCTGCTGCTGAAGTTTGCCAGGCTGGTTCTGTGCTGAGAACAGGCACAGATATGGGAGGGAATAAACCCACTACAGAGACGGAAGGATGTGGAAGCTGAACACTGCTTTTGCATAAATCCAGACACAACCCAGAGACTAAACCCCAAATTTCCTGTGGGTGCGACACACAGAGCACGCCTTGCCGGAAAATAACCCAAGAAGGCACAGATATGGGAGGGAATAAACCCACTACAGAGACGGAAGGATGTGGGAGCTGAACACTGCTTTTGCATAAATCCAGAGACTAAACCCCAAATTTCCTGCGGGTGCGACACACAGAGCACGCCTTGCCGGAATAACCCAAGAAAACACAGCAGTTAAACTCCAGACTCATGGCAAACACTGCAAATACAGCCGAGAGTATGGAACTGGCTTTGTTCTTTTGAAAGCTGCTCATTCTCACACTTCAGTGTTTGGGAGCTATTACTTGGTCAGTCTCACTGGGAGGCAATTTTCTCCTGGTTCCAGTGCGGGATTGGGTAAGGCTGTGCTTGCAAGGACTCTGTATCACGCTGTAGCTGCTGGAAACCCTCCTAAGCTCAGTCAGCTGTGTGCTTGGGACACTTGAATGCACTGAATTTAAATGACAGTGCAGTCTTCCAACTCACAGAGCCTTCTAATAACATTTGTTAATCCAAGCAAATATCAAGGAATCTGGTCAGTGCCAGTGCTGAATCCGCTAAGCATGTGGGCTGCTTGCTAAATCCCAAATAGCTGGTGTCAAGAGGTTTCTGTCATTGCTGCTTTTGGGAGGCCAAATACACCCCGAAACTCCTTCCTGCAATTATCTTGCTAACTGCATTTTTGGGAATCAGGCACGGTTCCTTGCAGAGTCCAGAATTCAATAAAATCACCTGGTGTGACAAAGATGTGTTTGAATAATATTCTTCTCCTGTGTGCTTTTAAATGTGAGATGTAAGCCCGTTGTAATTAAAGTTGAAGCAATAAACCCTAGCCATTGATTGCACTCAGTAATTAATTATTGATTGCAGTCCTTTACCTACATCTTGCAGAGGACAATTCACCTGAGCAGCAGTTTAGTTTGCTCAGAAATACCCAAACACAGCCCCTGTGCCGTGCAGGACTTTACAAAAACCGGCTCTAGGGTTTCTGAGTTCATTTCCTTATTAAGCTCCAGGGAAATGCTGCTGTGGGGTGAGAGCAAGGCAGTACTTTGGTAAAGTCAGCGTTAACTATTCCCGACCCACAATGATTTTGCAAATGAGGATGTGCAGATGCAAAGGAGGCTCTTTCTCCATTAAGAACCCTGTTAATGAGTGCTGCCATCCCCTGCACATTCCAATTCCTGACAAGCCATGCTGCAGTAAGACGCCTACAGAGCAGCAACAGTAGCACCATCCCTGCCTAACTCTTGGGAAGGAGAAGGGAGAGGACTTGGAGGTGTGAAAATGGGAAGCATCAATCAGGCAGAGCATCTATGGAGATGCAGGACTAGTTAAGATCAGACACCATGCTTTTAGTCTAAGTTGTGCATCAGGTGGGAACAGTTTTTCCCCATTTACAATGAACTTAAAGAGAGCCTTTCCATTATAAAAAGCCAAAGACAATCGGTTTAAAAACAATTTAAAATTACTGACAGTGTGGGGACACTAAACTTAAGGTGAAATGTAAAGGAAACCTGCAGCTTGCTCGAGTGGAGCAGATCTTGGCTGTGTCCTCCGGCTCCTCAGACTAGGAAATGACCCAGGAAAGTTCTGTCGGGGTGGGTGCCCTGTGCAGGAGGTGGCATGGGAAGGGGCAGGCCAGCTAGTTTGGAGTGGGCCGGGAAAGGGGGGGGTTGTACCTGAAGTCGCTGTAGGGATGGATGATCCAGAACCCGGCAGACTTAACCCTTTCCTGCTCCCTCTCCACGGCCTTCTGGCTGCCAAACATCCTCAAGGAGAATTTGTTGACCCCCGGCTGGAGCATGGCCCCGAACTGCCTCTGCATGAAGCCGGCCTGGCCCAGCCTCTGCTCCTCATCTGGGGTGATCTGGTCGCACCCTCCAGCTCCCTCCACTTTGATGGAGGTCGAGGAGCAGGCCCGGGGGGGCGGCTGCTGGGGCTCCGGGGGGGAGGCGGGCGGTGGGGGCACGGGCAGCCCCTGCTCCAGCTCCCCGCTGCCGGGGGGGCTCTTGTCCTCCCCGGGAGAGGCCGGCTCCCCCTCGCCGCCGATGAGCCGCTTCTCCTCGGCCGCGTCGTGGAGGTGCCTGCTGGTGAGCGAGGACAGGCTCCCTTTGAAGCGGCGGCAGTCCCCGTTGGTGCTGGTCTTGGCGCCCTTGCCGCCGGCCTCCGTCTCCAGCAGGCCGGGGTCCCCGCCTCGGCCGGGGTCTCCCCCGAGGGCCCGGGTGCTCCCGGCAGAGGGCGAAGGCAGTGGCTTGAGCCTGATGCTTTTCCTGCGGGTGTCCTTGTCGCTGTCATCCTCCTCGTCCATGATCGACGCCTTGGGTCCGATCTGCTGGGGCAGGCTGTAGAGCCTCTTGCGCATGGAGGGGGGCAGCTTGTCCATGGCCGCCGCTGCTGCTGCTGCTGCTCGGGGACAGGGAGAGACCCCCCCGCTCTGCCCAGCGAGGGGAACCGGCACTGCCCCCCCCGCCCCTGCCCCCCGCTCACCCGGCACGGGGGGCCGGGCGCCGGC
>VZRS01011111.1:17828-94975 GCA_013398055.1 Ifrita kowaldi
TCATGCAGCCCCTGCTCCTGGGAATATTCATGAAGCGATCCCATTCTATTGGGTTGCCATAGGAGCGACTACAGCGCACAGGCTCTGCCTACCTGAGACAGCACCCGGGCTTCTTAAAGGGGCAACGCCCGGCAACCGCGGGGCTCTGCCGCCGCCGCCGCCGCNGCGCTGGGCTGGGCTGGCGCAGGCAGTGTGGGCTGCGTGGGCTCTCCCCGCGGCGGGGGAACCCCACTTCCCAGGGGGCTCCTGAGTCAGCACCGCCCGCGGCTCCCCGCGGAGGCTGCTCCCGGGAAAACGGCTCCGGCCGGGAATCCTGCTATCCCTCGCTGCTGCCCACAAGGCACCTCCTGTAACAGAGGCCAAAGCAGTGCGAGAAACGGCTACAATTAGGCGTTTCCCTACCTTTTGACATTCGAGAGGGGTTTTTTGGAGAAAAAGAGGGAAAAAGGTGGTAACCAGCCCTGCCTGTGCTTCTTTGGGAATGCCTGTTTATTCTGTTTAAAAAGCTCCTAGGTTCATACAGTGGTTCAAATCGTTCCTACTGTCAAGCCTTTGAAACCAGTGACGTTAAATTAAGACTCAGTTTGGCCATATGAGAGATTTTGGTGCGTATTTTTGCAGAGATGCAGCATCCGAGGTTTTCTGGAATGCTTCTTGTTTCAGACATTGCAAATCCTACCTGCTAGGAGAAGGAAACCACGTGAACTGCGCAGGCAGGGAGGCTGAGCCCAGGCAAGGAATGCCCACGGCAGGCAGGGAGGAAATCCCCAGCTCACCTGGGTGCTTCTGCTTTCGGGAGCAAATATTCCCCTTTTCCCTCGCAGGAGCCACTGGCAGAGGTGGCCGTGCCGTGTAAAGCAGCAGGACGCTCCTGCAGCTCCACGGCAAGGAAACGCTGCTCAGCAGTGACTTCACCAAGCACACACACAGCACATGCTTCCTCATCTTTGTTTGCCTCTCCCTCGCTCTCTCCCGAATCCTTTCTCCCATGTGTTCACCTGCTCCTCTTCTCCTCCCACCTCCTGCCACAGCCAGACTGCCTGTGACTCATTCCAAATACTCCACAGTGCAAACATCATTTAATATTATTATTTTCATCACAATTTCTAATAGAACCAGCTTTTCTGGTGAAATAAATCTCATTTTTCCAATGCTCCTGTAGATTAGATAATGTGAACTAAGCCAGGGAGAGCACTAAAGGTCTTTTCCCCGTTTTCCTTCCCTCCTCCAGGCACTAGGGATGCTGAGGTGTAAGCACTTCTGTGCCTCAGCTGCAATCAGCTGCCTTCCAAAAGGATGTGTTTTGATTAACGAGGTGCACAGCATCTGAAACCGATGCAGCTCCTTAAGCATAGTGCCTCATGTTCCCAGGGAACGACAGAGCAGGGAAGGACGTGCTCCAGGCACCAGGCTGTTTGTCCTCTCAGCTGCAGGTGCCCTGCCTGGCACTCGGAAATGCCCCCCGTTCCCTGGCCTTGCTGGGATTGCTGTGCCCCATTTGGGGACAGGGATCAGGTTCTCCCACAGCCCCTCCAGGGCAGCCAGCAGCAGAACTCTGCTCCATCCCTCGTGCAGGAGGTCAAAGCGACGGGGAGCAAAGGCTGAGCCGGGCTGCTGGCACAGCCTGCGCCATTCCAGAGGGATGGGTATGTCCCTGTGCCCGGGAGCCTGGCACTGCCCAGCCCCCCGGCCAGTCCCTACATCACACGTGGAATGCCTCAGCTGCAGGCCACAGCCACCTCTGCAGCTCTCTGTAACGCAGATGAATCCAAGGAAGCTCCGTGGGCTCGCGGAGTCGCCTGAAGTGCTGAATCCACAAGGTGCCTCCTTGGGTAGCTCTGTCTCCAAGTGTGGGTTCCTGAACACTTCCAAAAACTCGGCTCCAGCAGTTCCAGGTGACCAAACTCAGAGGAATTTCTCGAGTCTTTAAAAATGTAGTGACAATTTTGTGTTGAGAGAACTTCAAAGTAATGATATTTTACTTGAGAGCCTTCCAAGAACTAAGTGTAGGGGATGGGAATTATCCTTGTCTAATGGGATGAAACCACTATCGGAGATGGGATTTATTGCCAGCATTGTGGCAGTGCTTCCCATGTCAGCAAATGCACCTTCAGAGGCACATTTTTACAATATTTCACTGCCTCGCCCATCACAGGCTGCACAAACATCCAAAGGGGGTGTGGAGAAGGCACCTGTCAGGAAAAGGCAGAACTGCTTTTGAGGGAAATCATCTCCTTTTTAACAGTATTTGTCAGATATTGCTCCAAGGGACTTGGCATAGATACAAAGAGAACGGATTTAGTGGGGAGAATGCAGGTGAAGCAGCCAAAGATTTGTTTGTTTCTTAAGGAATTTTGCCAGCTCATATTTTTATTATTTATTTAATATATTTATATATATTTTAATGTATTTATATATTTTTTTATATATACATATACACACAGGCACACATTTATAGGGTATTTTGATAAAAGTCCAGTGCTGCAGTGCAAATGTGAAAAATCCCATTCCAAATGAGCTCAGGACTACAGAGGAATAGACTGAGAGCCACAAAAACTCACATCCTGTGGCTCAGGGTACAGAAACTGCAGTGCAAGCTGGTCTTTTAGGCCGAGCTTTGCTTGGGTGAGAGTTCCCATCATCACCCCTGAGCCTCTGGATTCTCAGGTAAAAAAGGGAGTCACTAAACCTGTGGCAGAACGGGAGCAAAGCTGTCAAAGCTGCCTATTGTTCCTAGCAGGCAGCAGGTAACTCATAATTGGCATTTGAAACTCATGAAATATTCAACACCACAAACCAGGGAAGTTCTGCCTTGGAGTTTTGGTGGGAGAGGCTGCCCTCGCTGCCTCTGCAGCTCCCACCACATCCCGGAGATAATGAAGAAATAATAGTGATAAATACACAAATGCTCGCTCTCCCTTGGCCCTATTGATTAGCCAGGTGCGCTGTCACACTGCACTCATTGAAATTCAGCCTGGGCTTTCTTCCTGCTCTCTGTGTTCCCTACAGGAGCTGCAGAGTGGGGACCTGTGGGACTCGCCCGCAGGGAGGGAGGCCCGGGAGTCCTGGCCAGAAAGTTGAAAAGACGAGAGGAGGCCTCTTGTTGGTTGCTTCAGATCGTTGTTTTAATTAGCTTTATCAGAGAAACAGAGTGCTGGGCACAGCACCCTGCAGAGAGTTCAAAAGATGGGCGCCCAAAGAGAGCTTATCACAAATTCTTGGCCCTTTTACNCTAGGAACACGTGCCGAGGCCGATTTAAGGCACAGAGGCCACCAGGCTGGGTGAAGGAACCAGCTGAGCAATGGGAAGGGAGATCCACGCCTGGCTGCTGGGATCTGGCCAGGGGGAGACGGGGGGGATCCCACAGAGCTGCTGTCAGGGTGGAAGGAGGAGCTGCTGCGGGTTCAAAGTCCATCAGTGGGAGCGCAGAGACGCTGAACAGATCCCCAGCGACAGCGGATTGCGGAGCCTGGCACGGGAGGCGACGGCAGGAGCTGAGATCCACAACAGGATGGAGAAGCTGCTACCAGGAAGTGCTTGGAAAGCAATATTCACTCCAGCTTCCAGTGGTAAATAAATCCAGAGCAAGCCCACTCTCTTCACCCTCGTAACCAAGATCACAATGTGAACACCTATCTAGGCTGTAAGGGGGTTGCTGGGAATGTGCTGACAACCAACAAATGGCTTTGCCACTGCACTGCAAAAAGGACACATTATCCAAAAATCCAGCCATGTGGGTTGGAAAGAATTCCCAGACTCTGCAGCAAATAACCCCCTGAGATTTCCAGGATATTTTGCAAAAGCTGGTAATCCTCAGTGGAGCAAGCAGCTGAAAATCCCAGCTAGGAACAGAGTGATTAGCATGAGCATCTTGCCACCTGACCTTTAATATTCCCCCTGGAGAATAGGAACCTTCCGAGAAATAGGAAAACAGAGACAGGTAACCACGGATGGAGCCATAAGGAAGAGAAATGAGAGAGCTCAGAGGAGCTGCTGAGATTGGAGCAGCTCCGTGATTTAGTCACAATTAGCTTACAAAGTTCCTGTCTAAACTCCATCAATGAATTCTCCAATATTCACAGTGAAATGCTGCTATTGAGCTTGTATCTTGGACTTCAATAAAATTTGCCTTCCAAATATATATTCCATCACATTTCCATTTAAAAACCGAGCACTAGCTTATTTTCCTCCCTTGACGTGGAGTTATTCAGGAGAGGTTCAGACAGCACGGAGAGGTTTGCTCCAACTGGATCAGCTCAGTGCTTATCAAACAAGCCCTTCTCAAAATAGTGCCTTTCAGCAGCGTTTAATGAGCTGCAGACTCCCAGACAACAATGGATCCCTCTGTGGAGCCTGTCCTGCTGCTGCACCTCCTGTCTGCATCCCCTGTGCTATTCTGGGTGATGGGGCAGTGCTGGATCGGATGGGAAATGTGCCTCCCGCAATGGTCACAGCAGCCTCCAGCTTTGGCAAGTCCAGACTCTGCTCTTGGAGAGCTGCGTTCTGTCTGGGCTCACTTTAAGCCTCTCCTTTTCTCAGAAAAATTAATCAAACTCAACATTTCCAACCCCAAAGTTTTACAGCCATACCCCCTGCCAGGCACTTGTACAGCTCTGACTGAGGAACTCGTAATCCTCAGGGATGCACCTCAGCAATGCCTCCCTCTCCCCAGCTGCCGAAGACAGGCAGAAGACTGAAAAATTTGAAATAAGAGACTAATTAGAAACAAGATGCTCTGCGAGCAAAATGGCCATAGAAGAAATTCCTTGGGAGTGGAGTCTCCCATGTCCCATGTGCAGGATTCAACACAAACCTTCCCTCCAGAATTCCCTGCTGTGCTGCCATGGATTCTCCAGTGTCTGCTCATTTATCGATGCTGCTGCCATGTGAGGCAGCTTTGAACAGAAGACTCTCAGAGATCCCTTCCAACCTAAATTACCCTCTAATTCTATAATGCTATGACTCAAGAGGAATTCTCTCTTTACTCCAGCCACCTACTTCCATAAATATGTAGGAAGATACTCACTTTGAGACAAAATCCCTCTGTCAAATTTGTTTTAAATTATCAAATGGGTTGAAATATTAGTAGGAGGGAACTGACACACTGATGGATACCAGGCATGACTCTGCAAGATTCACTTCTTCAGACAAGCAGCAAGAAGTCAGCATTTGGGAGAACAACCTCCAGACATCTCCATTCTGACTCAGTATTCCTGGACTCGTGAAAACAGCCAAACTGCAAACCCAAGCTTGGTCAGCACGCCTGAAGTACTAGAGCTTCAAGCAGATGCCAGTTGATCACTGCCCCTCCCAGACCCTGCTGCCACGGTGCCCACAGAGGGATTTTCAGCAGTTATCCCATGCAGACACCGCTGCCATGGTGCCCACAGAGGGATTTTCAGCAGTTATCCCATGCAGACACTGCTGCCATGGTGCCCACAGAGGGATTTTCAGCAGTTATCCCATGCAGACACCCCAGCCATGGTGCCCACAGAGGGATGGGTCAGGAATTATCCTTCCCATTCCGTAACTTCAGTGGAGTAGAGCTTCACTGCCATGAAAACACGGCCCAAGGGACACAGAGGACTTTTTTCTGCCTGCATTTCATTCTCACTGGCACAAGCACATCCTCTACAAACAAGCAAACAGGTGAGGGCAGCCCGAGTCCTCCACACATCCCCACGATCCTGCAGGGAAAGGAGGGATTTGTGCCACCACCATGTGTGTGGCTCAGCAGCAGTGTCAGCAAAGCCCAGCGCCTCAGGAGCCAGGAGATAAGGAGAGGAAAGGGAAACGGCTTCACTTGATAAGGCTGCAAATAATTCTGAGATTAAAATAAAGGCCTGCTCTGTCTGGGCTTTGCTGTAGAACCCCACCCTTGGGTGGTACTGCCTGCAGCCCACTCAACACCACAAAGGTCTCGTGGTTATCCTAAATCCGAGGTTATTCCCTGCAGTTGGCTCCTGCCTGTGTCTACACGTGCACATTTGTGCTTGTGCTGATCAAGCTTTGCCTTCAATTCTGGATCAAAAATGTACTCCTGGTCCAGTCTGGGCCTCTGTGTGTCATTTGTTGCTGTTGTTTAATTAGAGGTGTTACAGCAAATCCTGCTGGTGTCAAAAGCTAGCAGAGAACAGAATACAGCAGCAGAGGAAACAGCTCATGGTCTCCAAATGCCAGCTGAGAGCTGAGTCTTTTCTGCTTGTTTAGGTTCAGAGAAAGCTTTGGTGAGAGGAGTTGAGCAGGGAAAACACAGAGAAGGGCGGATCCAAAGCAGAAGAGCAGGGCAGAGCTCCGTGAGAACATGGGAGGAGGGCAGGGGGAGAATTGTCTGCACTGCACGATGAAGTTGTGCTGCAATGCCACCATTAAGGACAAGCTGGATTTCCATAATAACGTGCTCTATGGCCATTCTTCATCTCAGCTATCTAAGCCAACATTCTGAGCACCTTACCATTAGCAAAAAGGGAATTTCCTTCTTTCAAAAGATAAAGCAAAACCTGCTGGCTTTGGAAATAAGAAGGATGTATGTGTAGAAGAGAAAAAAAAAAGAGAAAATGTGTTTTTCCCTGTTTTTTAAACGGTAGTTTAGGAGGCAATGTATTACTCCAGTGGCTAATAATAAAATGAGATTTGGACTTCATAATAAGAGAAGGTGCAGGTGCTGTGCACTTGGCAAAGATGGAATAACCCAGTGGTTCATTCCACGTTTCCTTACCTGTGCCTGCCCTTCCCCGGATGCCCTCTGCCTTGTGCTAATTCATTCTGTCCTGCAGGCACCTCCCTGGTTCTCAGGCCAAGAACAAACCAAGATTCCCTCCTCCCCAATGCCAAAATCCAGGATGCTCCTGGAGCTGAGCAGAGGGAAGCAGAGTGCCCAGAGCCCACGCAGGGACTCCCCACAGATCGATTTTCACAGCCTGTGCTTTCATTTGTTTTCAACACTGCACTGACCTTTGTGTGAGGGTTTAAACAAAGCTCTGCAGCCCCTTGAGGCTGTTGCCGTGATAGTATCAGTTCACCACTGCAATAAATTTGCCTGGGTGGATGGTAGCCTTATGTGTGTGTGTTTTTGTGAGGGGGAGGGATCCCCTCACCTGGCTCCTCTGTGGATACCGAAGCTGGTTTTGGTGAAATCAATGAGCAGCTGCAGCTGTGACTGCTCAGGGCTGCTAAGTGCAGGGGCAGGACAACGCCCAGCAGTTTTAGGTGCTGCTTCCTGGGCTCTGTGTTCAACCAAGGCCCTGTCCCATGGGAATTCCTGGGAGCCATTCCTGGGAGCAGGACAGAAGACAGGCCTCCCTGATTTCCCCCTGAACCATTAGCTGACAGAATCATATTCCCTCCTGCACCCTCCTACTGCCTGATGGTGTCTTAAATCTTCTGTTCAATGGAGCAGCTTCACCAAGATGCTTCCTGTGGGACACCAGGCAAACAGGGAAGGGGCATTTGCTTCACCAGCTGCAATTTAGGAGGAGAATGAAAACGCTCCTGGTTTTGGGGGCTTTTAGAAAAAAAGCTTCAATCTGTCTGGCAGAGTTCTGAACGATGCCACAGCACATGCAGCCCCACACATGGCTGATCTGTGGGGGACGATGGGGAGCAGCAATTTGTTGTTACCTGATTTTGGCAGCACTTCCCTCACGGCTCAGCTGCTCCCTGCTTGGCCATGGTCCCCAGAGAGCCACCACTGCACGCAGAGGTTCAGTGTCCCACTCTGCCTGGGCCCCAGGACCCACACACTGCACTTCCACCCCTCTCTGGGGCCGGACAAAACCTTGCTCGAGGGGGCACAGCCCACGAGTCCATTCAGTTTCCCAGGTTGTCCGTGTTCCCACAGCGCCTGGCACAAAACATTGATTTCTGCTGGCTGTTCACATCCATAGACACAGAAAGCAGCTGAGTAAAGCACACCCAGACACTGCCCCCATCTCCTCCTGCTCCCATGGAGAGACTCTGGAGTGGGGACATCTCAGGGCACTTCAGGTTAAACAACAACAAAGCCACCGCTGTCCTCCTTCAGAGCAACTTCATGGCACAGCAGCCACTTGACAAGCTGTGATCAAAGTCTGTTCCAAGAGGAATTCTGTATGTTATTAGCCACTTCTGGGCTTGTTAATTCTTTGTTTTTCACCTTTCTGCAAAGCCTTTCACAAATCCTCGTTTCGGTGGAGCAACAAACTTCCACTTCCTTGGATTTGCAGCTTCACTTAACAGGATTAGGTGACAGGATTTCTTTGGGAACGTGTGGTGATAGAAACACCTCGTTCACGAGTAACGGGGGGAAAGCTCACAATTGTGCTGTTGCTTTTATAAATTCCAACTTCTAGGGAGGGGAAAGGGTTCAGAGCAGGTGTTCACCCTTTCAGTACCAGGGAACGCTGAACTTTTCCTAGCAGGACAAGACTGGAGTGGGATGGCCAGAGAATGATCCTGCCCTTCCCCTTGGCTGGAAGGGTCTCCAGGTGCACAAGACGCTCACAAAGGTGGTTAAACTCTAGCCAGGACTTGTGGGAGCAGGTGTTTGCACCAAATCCAAGATGAAGATCCTGCTCAGCAGAAAAGAACTGGGAGACAGACTTTAATAGAAAAGATCCTGGGAGCGTAATCTTTTCTGGTTGAGCAAAAGGAAGTGTAAGTAATTATTTGATAAGCATCTCCAAGTACCCACATGGAGAGGTGGAGACCTAAGCACGGAGGACTCCTCACACCAGCAGATGGAGTTGCAAAAGAGACGCTGCCTGGAAGCTCCCCGCCTCCAGGCCAGAATTAAGTTAATAATTTTTCGTGTTGAGGGCAACTAACCTCTAGATTGACATGATGAAGTTCTCGTAGATTCTCTGTCACAGGAAATTTTAAGAAGAAGATTAGATATTTTTTCATAAAAGGTCTGCTTTAGCTCAATCCCAGATACTAGATTTGAATCTGCAATCAATTTGGGTTTGTCCCAGCTCATGTCACACAGGAAGCCAGAGTAAATGTTAATAATGTTCCTTTCTATATTAAATCCTGGAAAATGGAAGGGCAAATGAACAGGAATAGTGACTGGAATGCTCACACCCTTTTCTGAGTCACTTGTGAATATTCTCTACTGCTTACATCCAGCACAGTCCCTAAGGAGCTCTTCTGGCACTGTTGTGGGGCTTGATCACTTACTTTTACCATCCCTTTCCTTTGTCTACCCAGGTTAGGACCTTCCCTTGCCCTCTCTGGCTGCTTACTTTCCTCAAAAAATGGATTTGCCAAAGCCTTTTGAAAATTCCAAGGGACAGTGAAAATCAGATCTCTGTTATTCCATTTATGGATGGCTCTTCAAAGATGTCCAAGAGGTTTACAAATTCTCAGGACTCCTTTTGACCCTTCCCAAGTGGACCGAAGTAGATCCTTTGTATCTAAGTTCCTGTCCTGTAGGAGGTTTGTGGTGCTCAGAATTCAGGATTCTGGGTTTGGTTACACTGATCTATTTGGCCACTCTCTGGATCTGCTTCAAAGGAAGACTCCCAAAGAGTTCCTGGGGATTCTCTTTGCTCTTTGCAAGGATCTTGCTGGGAGCATGGCAGCGTGGCCTGATGGTGAATCCAAACTGAAACCCACAAACAGTGAATTCTGTTGGTGCAAAATGTTTGTTTTCCTGGAGAAACTGAAAGCAAAGTGATGAGATTTCCCAGCCTGGGTGATTATATTGCATGGATTTCCAAGTGCAATGAAGTCAGCTTCAGCCTTCATGTTTTATTAATGCCTCGTAGCTCAGTAAAATGAGTAATAAACGGGCACTTTGGAGAACTGATGGAGCCATTCCCAAGGCTGGGTGACAAGCAACTGTTCATTTACTGAGTTCCCTCCAGCAGTTTTGCAGGACACGTACAGAGAAAATCAAGGAGCCACTGAAATAAGTACTCTGCACCAAAGGTGCTGCTTAGAGTAGGTGCACAAACTCACGTCAGCAGCTTCTGGCTGGTTTCTGTGTGGGGAAAATGAGGAAGAACGGTTATCTTGGCCAGATTACCACAATGAAATCAATGCTGGACTCAGGATTAAAAACCTGCAACAGCCTTGCTGTCACTTTCAAATCGTTCCTCACCATTCTGTAGCAAAAATCCCAATTAGTTTGAGGGGTTCTTTCCCCATAAAACCACTCTTTCATTCTAATTCCTCTTTATAAAGGGACCAAGGAGAGAGGATCTGAAATAGGAGAAAACAGACAGAAGTGCTCTTAGATCTGTGTTTTCCTCCAGTGAGAACAGGAAATTCACAGATATTATCACTCCCATGTGCACTGCTGGGACAATTTTCCTCTCCACTAAAAATTAAACCAGGGAAACCATATGCCCTGCTTAAATTTTCTAAGCAAGGCTCATTTGTAGCGTGTCAAGCTGCCAGCCTTTGTGACTGTTCACTGAAGCAAGTTTCATTGCTACAGGAGATGAAATAAGGAAGATGCTCACTGGAGAGAGCCTAAAAGATTTCACCAAGGCCTCTCAGCAAAGCAGTGGTAGCAACTAAAACGCAGGATTTCCTAATTCCTCATGCCATAATCAGCCCACTGGAACAAGCTATTCCTCTCCACTTGTGCTTGTTCAGTGCTGCCTCTTAACACCAGAATCCAGCTGTTGCCACCGAGCTGAAAGCAGCTTTTGTTAAGCATTTCCCTAAATGCATTCCAAGGCAGGTCTGTTTGCACTAAAGCTGATGAGCCAGCTGCCACAACCTCTGCAACTGCAACGAGCCACTTCAACCCCCAGCTGACAGCAGCGTCCTCAGGAGGTGTCTGTCCACAAAGGAGAGCCCAGGCCGCAGTTCTACGGCTTGACAGCCTCACGTGTTTTCCTGTGGTGGGTAAGGAAAGGGATAACAGCACAGCACACAAGAGCTGGCACTGCACTGCTCAGAGGACCTCCTGCACCTTCCACTGCTGTGCTGCAGATTCCAGCAGATCATCAGGAACTGGAAGTTTTCATAAGGCAAACAGAGCAAGTGGGATTAACAAAAAAGAGATGAGGTTTGTCGTCAGAAAAGGGAAAGGCCCTGCTGTTCCAAGGCTGTTCTGCATTTCTGATCGATAGCAATGAACAACCTCCCAGGCAGAGTGAGCCAAGGTCTCTGAGCCTCTGGCAGGTCTCTGTGCCCCTTGAGCCTGAGGTGAGGAAATGGGGATCCTCCCAGCCTGGGGAGCCTCAGGAGAACTGAAACTCACTGCAGTCTCTGGGAATCATTACGCTGGGAGACAGTCCTTATCCTCCTGCCCTTGGCAGAGGGCAGTCTGGAAACGCTGGAGGTGAGCGTGTGCTTCCCAGAAGGAATGGCAGCACATGCATGACATGGATTTATGCTTGCAATTCAGTAAGTCTGCCTGCTTGAATCCAACCCTAATTGTAGTGTGTCTCACTGATGATTTAGAGCATTTGATTTACTGATCTGATTTTACTCTTCCTGCAATTTCACCTCTTTGAGCAGATCTTGCCAGCAGGTTTTCATTACCAAATAGGTGGGTTTTTTAAATAGCACAATTGCAAGTCATAATCATAAATATCAATCTCCATAACTCATCTAAGCACTCCATGTTCTTGTAATGTCGTGTGTCAGGATTCTGCTGCAGAAATAAAGCCCCATCCGTGCAGCTGCCAGCCTCTCATTCCTTTATTGATTCTGCCCTAGTTGCTGTAATTGAGTTTTTATACTTACCTTGCTCTTCAGTGTATAAATGCCCATCAGAGACAGGAGAAGAGACAGCCCAGGGAGTTCCACGGCTCAGCTCCTCTCAGCAGAAGAGGGTGCTGTGCAACTCTGATTAAAATGGATCCTTCAGCAACTGAGGCGGTTAAACTGAGGATTGCCTGTCCAGGTACCAAACCATGTTACTCACACGTCAGCAGATGACTAGGGAAAAGTTTATATTCCTTATTTTCCACTGGATGGGATGAAGAAGAGAATAATCTGCAATTTTCCAGCACTGACTCATCTGAGTTGCCCATGTTAAAGCAAGCCTTAAAGGGAACTTTTTGTTTAGTTTATTATCCATGACACGCCACTGTTCTGAAATGTTTCCATGTTTAAAATCCAGATTCACCTCTCACTCAGTTTGGACTCAACTCTGTTTATAGGTGTGTTTGCAGGTGTGAGTCTCAGCACTGTGTCCCAGCTGCCAGGCAGCCACGGGGCCTCTCTGCTATGACCACTTTTACTGCAATTAAACAGCGAGTTACCCACCTCGGTGTAAAAGGCAGGGAGCTGGAAAAGGACTTTGCTCTTCTTTCAGAAAGGTTCAAGAATGCAGCACAATGACTGCTCTGACACTCTCAGAAACACTCTGCATACAGATATATACTGGACTGAACTATTCCAACATGGAACTGGGAACCATTTCCGGGGCTGCGCAGCAACAACGAGGTGTGAATGTGTGAGCTGGTCGGGAAGGAGCAGAACGTTTTGGGCCACTAGAGAGCAGGAGAAGGTTCTCCAGGGTGAACATGGGGCATGAGAGAACAGCCTGCATGCAGAGTTACAGGTGAAGTTCTGACAGCAATACCCCACCCTGGGTTCCACTGGCACAGGCTAATTCTTTATTTTTTCTAGCCTAGACATCATCCAAAGAGAAGAATATTCACAATTAAGGGTTGTACTCTGCCAAAATATACCTACAATGAAGGACACTAGACTCATGTGCCTTGTGGTCTGTGATAATTATCCTGTAGGTATTTTTGCTTCTTTAGGAGAGACACCTCTCTGAACCATGACAATTGTTCTGTTTTCAGCTTTTCAGTTTTTCCTAATATTTTAGAAAACACAGGATGAAACTACAGCTGTGGTTTCCCACTGCCCTAGCAGCTGGCAGATGCTGAAAGTGGTCTTCACCCTCCAGTTCTGCTCACCCTTCTCTTTTCCTTGCACTCACGGGACTTGCACAAACATTTCTATTTCCTAATCCAGAAAAAGTAAGATTTTTTGTTGTGCTTCCTTAATTGCCTGACCGATTAGAAGACCCTCTCAGTTTTTAGAGCCCCTGCTGAGAGCCAGAGGCAGTAAAAGCAGTGGAGTGTGGAGGTGGCTGGGGAAATGCAGCTCCCCTCCTTCAGCAGCAGTAACCTTTAGCTCGGGTTCATTGTGACACGCGGAACAGCAAGGTGAGGTAGAGATGCCAGGAAGGGACTCCTTGCCAGGAAAGCTGTTGGGATGTTTTGAGAAAGAAGGGCTGGAAGCCCTGCAGAACACTGTGTCCCGGGCTCTGCCTGGGCAGTATCAGATGGTACCTCCAGGGGAGGCTCAGGACTCTGGTTTCAGCTGTACACGTAACTGCTGTAAAAAAGCACGGAGCATCTGTGATCCGCCTTCCTTCTCATCACGGGAGAGAGGACAAAGCAGAGGAGCACACAATGAGGGAAGATCCCAAACAGAAACAATGGATCCAGAGTGTGTTTCCCAATCCACGTGCTGTGCAGGGTCTGTGGGAGATTGTTCTGCCTGCCAGTCACGTGGTCCTGCAAAGCCTCCTGGAAAAGGATGCTGCACACCCGGCTCTCCCAAGGAAGTGCTGCCTGGAGGTTATGATTGTATGTTTGCATCCAGCAGCCCTGTCAAAGCCGTGCCACTGGCACAGGAGTGCCACTGAACTGCTCAGGCAGAACTCCTGGCATTTTACACTCCACGGAGCTTGTTCCTCTGCTCTGGATTTCAGAGCACATGCACAGTAAGGACAGGGGCACAAAGGCGGCCAGGTACCAAGCAGAGTTTCTCAGCTACTCTAAAGTCCTTTCAAATTCCCTTCTGCTTTGTTCCTTCACAAAAGTAGCTTTTTCCACTGAAGTCATTTTCCCCACAGCAGCTTGTGCTGAAACCCAAGCCAGCGCTTCTCTTGACGGCGATAACCAGCTAAGGTTCCACTTCCCATATTGACTGACCTAGTTAAGACACAGGCACGGCCTGGGGAGCTGCAGAAATCGAAGGCGGCAGGCAGGGGAGCACAGCCTCCCTTCCTACTGGTGGGGAGGAAGGTGCATTTGCTTGCACACTTCAGCTGCAAACTTCCTTAAGTGGACTGCTGCAATCAAGGAACAAATTATCTCCATTGTGGTAATGTGGTTCAGACAAAAATACTGTCAAAAGTCCTCACTAGGAAGCCACAGTTTCTCAGGTTTAGAATGGACAGGTAGGACCCTCTGATCTGACCTCAGCTTGGTTTACAAATTTGTTTTAGACTCTTTTTCAGGTTAATTGATGGAAATGCTTGGTAGGAATTAAAGCTAGAAAATAACAGAGGAAATGAAGATGTGACATGGCTTTGAGAAAGGAAGATGTGGAGTAGGAATCTGCCCCAAAACATCATTAGTTGCCCACTTTTTAACGTTAAAAGGGTGTTCATAGTTAGTACAAAAGGTTATGTCATCTGTCTCCAACTTCCTTAGAGGGAAACTCTTCCAGAACATACCTGGCTTGATGCTTACAAAGTTCTTCTCCAACTTTTCAGCCCAAATTTACTTGTGGTGCACCCATGGCCATGTACTCCTGTCCCAGTGTGTATCAGCTCACACACAGAACCATGGTCCTTAAAGCCCATCCAGTTCTACCCCTGCCATGGGCAGGGACACCTTCCCCTATTCCAGGGTGCTCCAAGCCCTGTCCAGCCTGGCATTGGGCACATCCAGGGATCCAGGGGCAGCCCCAGCTGCTCTGGGCACCCTGTGCCAGGGCCCTAGGCTGACCACACAACACCACACAGCTCGGTGTCATTGGCAAACCTGCTGGGGGTTCACATGATGCCACTGTCCCTGTCACTGACAAAGACGTTCAACAGCACCAGTCCCAGTCTGACCCCTGAGGACACTTGCACACTGAGGCACTGACCACAACTCTTTGGGTGTGACCATCCAGCCAATTCCTTACCCACCCTGTGGTCCACCATGAAATCCATGTCTCTCCAGTTCAGAGACTGGGATCATGCAGGACAGTGTCTGATGCTTTGCACAAGTCCAGGCAGATGATTCAGTTGCCCTTCCCTCAGCCCTAAACACTAATCCTGTCATAGAAGGTCATCAAATTTGTCAGGCAGGATTTGCCCCTAGTGAAGCCATGCTGGCTGTCACCAGTCACCTCCTGATTTTTCACCTGCCTTAGCACAGATCTGCTCCATCTTGCCGGGTCCTGAGGTGAGACTGCCTGGCCTGCAGCTCCCCAGACATTCCTTATTTCCCTGTTTAAAAATACATGTATTACATTACTGAAATTCCCTTGCTGCCAGCCTTGTCTTTAGCAGATTGACTGGGATTTAGTCCTGCTGCAATTCTAATAACTTAGTGAGGGGTTATCACTCTGCTCTGCTTTTGTTTGTCCTCTTGTGATGGGCTTCATTAGAGTGATGGAGGGAATCTAAACCCAGCTAACCCCAGCCCCTGCTGTTTAGGCACTGCATAAAAAAGTCTCAAAGCCGCTGTTTGATGAGGTTCTGGATGAAGGGTCAGGGAGCAAAGAGCGGCCAAGGGTGGGAGGGTGCTTCAGTCATGCTCCCACAGTCATTCAGTGGTGAAGGCAGGTGTAGGGCAGGGCGTCCTGAGCACCAAGCCAGGTCAGTGTACCCACGCTGAGGCTCTGCTGTGACACTTTGAGACGTCAGCTCATCTTCCATTTCCACAGCTTCCCCCTGTCAGTGCCTTTGTAAGAGATCACACCTCAACCAGCTCCAGTCTGAAGAGATCAGTTCACACAGCACAGTGTGGAATGTGTGTGGCTGCATTTGAGCAGAGCCCTGCTGTCCCTGCAGCAGGGCTGCAGCCGCCCAGCTCGGGTGTGCCTGCACACACATGGCAGTGTGCAAGTGCTGCTGCTCCGGTTGCCAGGGCATGCACTCGAGATAGGGGCCATCCCCCAGGCAGGAAGGTGCCTGTGGGTCTGGGGTGTGAGGGCAAAGGTTGATGCAGAAAATAGCAACCAGAGCTCCTGGCTTGTGTTCTCAGCTCTGGCTGTGACTCATTACCTGAATTCTGTTTAAACTGCTGTGCCTCCAGGGACTCCTGCCAGCACCTCTCTCCACCCTGGTAAATAAGCCCACCATCCTTCTTGAGTGTCCTGAATTTAAGGCCAGTAGCTTCCCCACATCCTACGTACTGTGCGTGACCCTGGGCAAGACCTGGGGGCTCAGGAAAAATGGAAGGTAAATTTTCACTAAAATACATCAGCAAAAGGGAAGAGAAAGCAAATGAATTCTGCAGGAGAATCTGCAGTGGCGCTGTATTAAATAAGAAAGAAGGAAACAGTCAAATCTCTTCTTTGCCACTGTGGTGAAGCTGCATCTCCAATGTGGTGTTCTTTTATAGGCTCCTTATTGACAGAGTTTGTAGGGGGTTCTGAACAAAGTGACACAAGTGCTGAGGGAGCTGAAAGGGCTGACTTGCAAAGAAAGATTAAATTAACACAATTAAATATGTTAATATCATTGCTTGGCTCAGCAATGACTGGGGGTCCTGAAAGCCACCTGCCAATAGCTGAAGGGTTTGAATACAGGAAGGGCAATCCAGTTTGTTATGGAGTGCTGTAATGAGAAGGGAACGGAGCAAAGGCAGCAAAGCTAAAGCCCAGGAGTCTCCTGCCAGTGGCGTATTGATGCTGCATGAACCGTGCAGCTGAGAAGAGAGACGTGTCCAAGACTTGTGGAAATGAAAGCCTGGAGCACAAATGCTGAAACAGCTCTGATATTCAGAACTGGAACACTGGAAGGGAAAATGCTCTCAAGTCAGTGCAGAAGTCACTTCACTTACTGCAAGCTTCTGGCCAAGTGTTCTGAGTGCTGAGTTGCCCAGAGGCACAGAGAGAAAGGAGGCAGCGGCCCCTGGGAGCTTGGGCAGTGTCACAAAACGAAGGTGTTGGCATCAGCAGAGGCCTCTGCACACACACAGGGACAGCAGCCCTGTGGGGCAGAGCTCGTGGTGACACTGAGCAGGATCTCCAGGAGAGGACACTTCAATGAGTCCCACTATGCTGAGTTTCCATGAGCCTGTCCCTGAATGCAGCTGAGGAGCAGAGTCAAAACAGAGGGAGGCAACTTTTCTACAAGTGCAACTTTCAGCCTCACCCCTCAGTTTTCCTTTGCACACACATTTTCAGTCTCAGAGCAAACTGAAACTGGTCCAACACCTGCTAATTGCCTGGTATCCCACAGAGCTCTCACAAAACCGGGGACTAATCAGAGAACCAGGCAGGGGAGTGTGTGTATGAAGTACAGCTACACCTGTTAAGTTCCTGCAGGCAGCCTTCATAACTCTGCTAGAAAGCACAATGTTGCCCTAATGCAGGAGAGAATTTCACCTTAGGTCTGTAAAAGAGGGAGCATTACAATCCCCTACTTCCTCACAGTATTATGAACTTGATAACCTATCTGCAAAAAAAGCCAGAACTCTGTGGGTGAAAGAGCAGAGAGCTGATGCTCGTGCAGGTTCCCTGGACATTACCAGCTCTGCAGGCAATCAGCATCATGGTACGGACAAAGGGTAAAAATCTCTCCTTTCTACAAATTATCCTGCTGCCATTAACTGATACCCCCCAAACCAAGAGCTATCAGCCTAGTTATTGCCAAACCCAGCTATCTATTCTTAGGTAGTAAAGGTCTAAAGCCAGTCATCCTGTACAAGAGGCCCGTAGACACTCCAAGAGGTACAATGGCCCAAGGGTCAGGGACAACTTTTTCCCCAAAATCTCCTGACACAGTCCTTTCCAGCAGATCTGATTTGCAAGCTGCTGGAAGATCAGCTCAGAGCATCTTTGGAAATTACAAAGTATTGAGTGCACACCTTGGAGAAAAAGCACCCCAGATAAGATCGGGATATCAGTTTCAGCTAAAACGTTGGGATTGTGCTTGAAAGAAATCAAATGCTTTCAAATTACCAAGCTTATCTCTTTGCCTTGTGTTTTTCCTGTGCCTTGAAGACATCTGTGCTCAAAGCTTCTCCCTTTCTCTGGACAATGGGGGCTGCAAAGGAGCCTTTTCAGTGTGTCAGGTCAATAGTCCAAAGACTGAGAAGGATTTGTGCTATAGATAGTAACAGCATCAAAGAGGCCATTACATCTTCAGCACCAGTAATCCCCATTTTAAAAACTCCATTATCTGACTGGTTCTTCATTTGCTTGTCACGTAATCCTTGTTGTTGTGGTAACTCAGGAACGAGTGCTGGGAGCTTAATAGAGACAGTGATGGAATTGCCTGTCCCTGGATTTAGTCAGGATGGTTATGGGCAAGACAGAAAGAAATCAGGGACTAATGGAGAGTTCAAAGATGATAACTGAGCCAGGAATACAGTCTGGGAGGGTGCTGCTGCAATTCTGAAATACTTATCAGACTTTCTTGGGGACTGACCTTTTTTCTGATTTCCATGAATCATTCAAGATCAAATCCCTGACTATTTTTTAGAAAACCATTCAGTGTAAGTCATAAATAGTGAACAGGTCTGTTCTCTGGATCAGAGATTGCTGAATTTCTACAGAAATCAATGTCTGCTCCTGGGATGATGGAAAATGGGTTCTTTTATTAACCAGAACAGCAATTATTTGTTAATATTTATATCCTCTTCTAGAAAATTAGATGTCTTGGGAGAACAAAAAGATGCAGCACCTCTCTGCTCCTGGGCTGCCAGCTGAAGTTCAGTTCAAACTGGTACAGAACTCAAAGTATTGACCTTTGCAGGAGTGTTTGGCTTCTTTTGGAGGGCACGGGCTGTAGCTCAGGCAGCTGCCTTCTCTTTGCCCGGTGAATTGAAGGCAGAAGTGGCACTCATTTCCCAGCAAAACCAAAAAGGAAGCCCAGTAGGTTTGTAAACCCACCATGGCTTAGCTGGGGAAGGATCTCTTGCTTTCAAAGGCTGTTCTCAGTAACCAAAAATGAGTCACAAAGAAGAGGCTGAGAATCAGTGATCATCCCTCTGATCTGGAAGAGTCCATCAGGTGTAAGAAAGACCATGCTGCCAAGTGCATCTATATCCCAAATCCAACCTCTCCACACCAGAGCCCTCAGCAGCCCAGGAAAAAGCAGGTTTCTGCAGGATTAGGGAGAGATTATCACAAAGCTCTCTTCCTAAGAACGTGCTAAAACAGGGAGCACGAAGAAGAACAGTTATGGCACTAAACATTGCCAGATCATCTTTAACTCTCAGGAATGTGATGCAAAGTCTGTTTTAAAACAGCTTTTGTAGAGACAATGCCTCAGGCAGCCTCAAGACACAGGACCCATGACTAAACAGTACCAAATGAGCAAATGTGGCTTCTCCCTTAATGAGCAACCTCTGTAGTGCTTCTCCTGTGTGGGATTGAAAGGGCTCAGCACTCAGCTGGAGCATCTGACTGAAATATGGGCTTTTGGGGAACAGCCTACTGTTTAGCCTGGAGCTGCAGCAAAGTATCCTGTGGAGCAGAAGAGAGCAGAAGCCAAGCTGCCATGTCTAAAAGGATAGCTCAGGAGCTGTCCATAGGAGAGCCTGTAAAATATGAAGACACTAGAAGTGGTTAGGAAATAAGGCAGCTCTTGGGTTGCCTCGAAATTAAATAGTTAGGAATTAAGGAGGAAAAGATAGCCCCATGTCAAGCTGCTGTATGTGTGAAGGAGGGTAGGAACAAGATGTTTCCTTTAGAAAAGTCTCCCAGTTTTTGGTCAGTAAATCAGATGTGCTGGGGATGGATGCAAATTCTCCAGTGCTGCTTAATGAATGGCAGCTGGCACACATCAAGGACTGAAGAGATATGATAGCTGGAATCTCCTGCCTGGCGCTGAGGGAGGGGGCAGCACCATCCTTCACTGCCTTCACTGCCTTCACTCATATAGCAACAAAGGTGTGACATCTCTTTCTGCCTGCAGTGTTTGGACACCAGGCAGCCTCAACAAGAGTGATTTATTACCATGTGCTCTTCATTTATTCTGTGCTGTGAATTTGCAGCAAACAGAAGTTAAAGAAACGGGAAGATAAACCTGGATTTCAAATTGCCTTGGTGTGACACTTTAGCAAACAAGAGAATTGCTTTACCATAAATTGCTTGTGATGGTCAGGCTGTGACTGGCTTTAGGAGATTCATGCCATTGGAATGAAGGCAACAGCAGCTCTGCATTCCCAGTGCCAGGCAGGCTGCAGGAGGAGACAGGGAAGGGAGCACTCATCTTTCAGTGACAGATCTCTCTTCAGGCTGTGGTGTTGGGATCCTTGGTCCTGCACCCAGCCCTGCCCTGAGCTCTGCTGTTTCCATGGCTGTTCCTGAGTTCTTTGACTTTCCTGGACCTGTTATGGCCACCAGCCCTGTCATGCTTTCCCAGCTGAGGAGCCAGAGCTCCCTCAGCTGCTGGCTTGCCTTTCCCTGTGGAACAGCCCTGCTCTTCCTGCTCCTTTAGCAATTCCATCTCTTCGTGAGGGCAAGGGCTGTGTGCATGAGAGGGGTGGGGCACCTGGGGGTGGAATGGAAGAAGCAATTCTTCCATGGTCACCTTCTTGTTTGTAGCTCTCTCCGTGGGCATACGTTCACCGTGGAATTCACTGTCAGTAACAAAATGAAATGATGGTCTCAGGACTAACTAGGGTGGGGGATGCGGTAAGGAGTGTCTCATCAATTTGAGACAGGGCTCAGAAAAAGCCACCAGAGAATGGCAATGGCAACCAGAGCCTCAAGAACAAAGCCAGCTCACACTGCTCCACCTGCAGAGAGCCAGAACCAATGTCTGCACCTGATGGCTGCACTGAGGGCACTAAATGATTTCAGGTCTGCTCCCAGACTAAAACTGCCCTGCCTATTAAGAACTGAATGAGCCAAGGAAAGCAAACTTTCTCCATTTTTAGAGCGACGCATGCAAGGATAGGACAAGGTTTTCTGTTTGAATCATTTGATAAATATGCAAAAGCCTGGAATTCTTCAGGGCTGTTAAATATTTATCATTATGAAAACCATACATTTTCAGTGGGAGTGTAATTTGAAAAGAAGGCACAAGCTTTTGGGCAGGTGAGTAATCTGAAGGATGCATGCCTCAGTTTCCCAGATTAAGTTTTTCACAACATAAGCACAAACTACTTCCAATGGGACGTGCCCCTGTCTAAAGACATTAAAGGATGAGTGGATGCACTGAAGTATGCTTCTATTCCATGGATGGATTTGCCTTCGTGTCCTATTCAATTTAAAGTAATGAAATTATAAAATCTCAGTACAACGGAATGAAGAAAATGCTGCTCATGCTGCAGAGCTCACAGCAAATTGTACTCATGTCTCACTCAAGCATGTGAATTGCAATGATGTTCATTTCCCAGCAGTCTGCCTCCTAGGGAACTTAATAGACCTCTTCTTGCCCTTCTTCAAGAAGAGGATTTTAATATCCCAAACTTGCAAATAGGGTTATATGCAATTCCATGACTCCCCCAAGGTTACACCATCTCGGTTTCCAATCCAAGCACTAGACAGTTACTAAGCAAAGGAAATTTCAAGTGTAGCTCCCACACTGGGGAAAGATGTCCAGGAACACACCTGCCTTAAAGCCAGAGCAGATCTATCAGTGAGGATGATTTGTCACACACTCAGGGGCCCTTTGCTCTCAAGTTTACCCAGAGAAAACAAAGATCACGATTCATGCACTGAACTCCAGGCACTTCCAGCTTCTAGAACTGATGGATGGACAACAGAGCCTGGATCAAACTTCAGCTGTCCAAACGCCCTGATGCCCCACCTGAAACCACGGAGCCCCCTAAAGCAGGATTGCCTGGAGCAGGGATTACACCGATGGGACTGTGGCCCGGGGGGCACTCAGCTCTTCAGCACAGTTAGAAATAAACGACTTTTCCCTGCAGTTCAGAATGGCATTAACTCTGAGCATCTCTGCTCCTCAGCAGTTGCTGTGCCTCCCTGCTGCCAGTGGCAGCACTTTACAGCACAGGGACCCAGAGGCCCCGCAGCTGTGCTGGATCATTGTGTCACATCCCTCAGGAATGTGGCGAGGTCGGAACTGGGGCAGGGACTGGCACGGAAAGAGCCTTTCGAACTCACTCACCCAACACCCATTAAACAGCAGCACGACACAAACATCTGTCCAAGGCTTCCTGCCTGCATTGTTACAGGGTTTTGAGAGGTAGATGGATGGATGAGACCAGTGAATAAGTGGGACAGTGGGAATGCTCCTAAAACAGCATCCCCTCCCACTAATAGATCCTCTGCTCTGTACCTGAAGGGGAAAAGGCCCGTTCGCTGAGCCTTTCTTCATCTTGTTGTTGTTGCTGCTACACAGAGCTCTGAAAATAGATCAGTACAGTAAACAGCTCTGGGGGAAAAGTTTAATTGATGATGTCTTGGACAGAGGCACCCTGCTGATAATCAGACTGGGGTAAAATGGCAACTTCTACACCATACGTTTTCACTTTTTTCCCCCACCGAAGTGACGTTTTTGGTGTTCTTTTGAGGTGTATATTAGCCATAAAGTATGTGAGATAGTACCATCCAGCCCTGACTGTACTTTGTACACCCCACTGGCCTGAGTCCGATACATATTTCCTTTTGTGCTCCTGTTCTAGCAGATACTTATTTCTCTAACTTGGTCTTTTAGCTCAAGCTGAACTTAGTATTGGTGGTCCAGTGTTTTATCTTGTCAAAACCAAGATGGGGATGTGGAAGCAGAACTCTCAAACAGTCTAAAATGTGATGTTCATTAAACAGCAAACACATGAAAGACATAAAACCTTTTAAATAATGTCTGCCTAACAATTTGCTCAATGTTTTTCCACATCTACAAATGTTATCTTTCACCACCACCCCCCAAAATAAACAACATGAATCTGTGATGTTTGCCTTGTACTCTTAATTTGGAAGATGCTGCATTCAAGAAGGACCAAATACTTTGAGAATCAAAAGAAATAAAAAATTGGGATGTAACTACGTGGTTGGAGGAACTGTATTTAAACTCCCACAGCCGACAAGCTCAGCCAGAGAGGCAAACTTAAAATACATCAGATTTCTCCAAGTGGGCTGTTGCTTACATGGGAGAAATGATCCAAGCGTCCTCTCCAGATGGCATGGGAATTGCAATTCCTTATGCCACCACAGAAGGTGGATCAATGAATTCTTCAAAATCTGATTTAATGTAAGATATTTTGGAGTATCTGCACTGATGGCACTGGGATGGATTCCCGGCTGCTTGCTCAGTCAGCCTGAGAGCAGAGCTAAGCCCATGAACCCAGAGCTGAGCACACTTTGGAAAAGAAGCTTCACACAAATGGCTCTCAACCTTGCTGAGAGCAGGAAAAGAACCCCATCCAGTCCCAGATTCCACAACGACATTAATACAGCAAAAGCACTGATTAATTAAGCTGTAAAGCTTCCACCTCCAGACCTCAGAGGCAGAAGGAATGATATAGCCAATTAATATACAAAAGCAGAAATAAATAGAACAGGCAGCTGCCCGGAATCCCATTAAATTCTAAAATAAGCACAATGCTGAAAATAACATTTAATTTTATGAAGTTTTTACTTGGAAAAAATCTTACTTGATCAGTAAGATCTATCCAAGTAAAAGCATGATTCTAGAATTTCACACTAACAACAGCAGAAATAATAACATAATTTAGTTGATTTATGCACTTACAGGGTTTAATTAATGGCTACTGAATAATTAGTGACCTGTAGGTTATATCCAGCACTTTTGTATATGAAATATTAAAAAGTACTTGAAATTCAAACCCCCCAGCCTAATTCTTGACTACTGGAGGACAGAAAACTTTCTGAACTGGTTCCTTTCCAATGGCTCTATGCACTGAGTTTTTTTATGTGTATTAACAATTAAAAATTCTTAATTATTAATTCTTAATCTTAGTATCATTCTTCTGCTAACCATCAGACTTCTGCTAGCATCCAGTATGTTAATGGGTATTCTCCTAAGGTGCTTGATGCTCCTACAAAGCTGCAGCAGGGACTCGGGGTGCTGATCAATAAATTCCCAAACCTACTGCATACCTGAAACATCTTTTGGAAAAATGTACAAGATCTCTTGATCCTTCACAGAATTGCCTTTATATTCTAGTTACAAGGTGTCAATCTATGCATGAGATGGCAGAAATAATCAGTTTGTCTTTCTTACTTGAGATTTGTGCTCTGTCAAGCACCCTTTTTGTATTATGACCATGATAAGCTGCTTCCAAGGGAATGATATGGAGATTCCAAGGGAATAAAGCAGGCAGCCCAAAGGGCTCTGCAGTGAGCCAATCCTGCTGCAGGACCCTGTGCTGGTGTCCCTGGCTCTCCCATGGCATCCCCGGCTGGCCCTGCCTTCCCCAAGGACACACTGCTTCCTCCACCACAATGGCCCTGCCAGGAACAGGCACAACAAAGAGAAGCCTTTGTGAGTCATGGGCAGAGCTCTCCAACAGTTGCTAAAGGAGCATTTTGGAACTTCATAGAGAGGTAACAATTACTCTCCCTGGCTTTTAATAGCTGCAAATCTTTCCACTGCCTGCAGTGAGCTTAATGCAGCAACAGCAAGGTGAGTGCTGCCGAGGGGAGCTGTGTCAGTGCAGCATTAATGCACACTTCCATCTTGGGGAATTCGGTGGGAATGCTACATCCATTACCTCGCACCAAAATACCTTTCAGAGTGCTCAGAGCACCATGAGTAATGCCTGTCCCTGGCTCTTACGTCCTCTCAGTAGGAGAAAGCATGTGCAGGTCAGCTGGAGCCAGCTCCACCTCACAGCTTTGGTGTCAAATGCCAGGATGCTGTGCACCTTGCACTGGGGCAGAAGGAGCCCCGATCTGTCACGGTCCTTGGCTCCTTCGCAGAGGGTACCAGTGATGAATGCATTGCTCATGAGTGATTTGTCTGAGCAGACCTGGGTGCCTGCAGTCAGATCTAAGTCATTGACTCACCTCTCTCCACAGTCAGTGCAGGCACAGCTCCACTGCTACCGAGAACACAGACACTGAGGAGACCCAGGGAGGCTGCAGAGCTGATATTTTCCTTCGATAAATGAGTCTTCAGATTGTTTTTACTATGAAATGCACAAGTTTGCAGATGCTTCTCTGCAACTTTTAATTACGAACACTCTGAGCTGGTTTTATGCAACCTTGGGGTGGGTGTTCAGAATACAATGGGAGTCTGTTTGACATCTCTGTAATGGTTTTTTTCTGGGAATGGATGTGCCCATTCACAAGGAAATCCCATTCAATAATCTTCTTGTGTCAGCACAGTCAGAATTAATCACGTCCTCCATTACACAGGGGAGAAGTTTCCATATCCCACAGGAATATGCTGCAGCCTGGGTAGAAATCCTCTCCCTGAGTTACTGATTGTTTTGACAAGTAGGGTCAAAGTGTGTCCCACAATTACCCCGAATTCTGAGCAGCTGCCGTGCTGCTGAGCTGAGGTGTATATATATATTTATATATGAACAGTCCTGTACTTCAGCAGCAATGAAGTGCCTCACAGTCCTTGTTTTCTGGATCTGACTGCACATATGGAGCACACACAGCAGCTCCACAAAAAGCCCAAGACCAAACACACCAGCATTCTGCTGACTTGCTCACCTTGAAACTGCTGCAGAGAAACACGACAGAAGAAATCTCCTCCAGTCAGTTCCTACTGCTGGATAATACACTGGTCTGACAGCCTTGCCAACAGAAAACTAAGTGGGGATCATTTGAAACTCAGTGAATGCATGTTTTCAGAGGCAGGGTATGGGCTACTGAGATTCTGACAGTGTTTCAAAGCAAGGAAAGGCTGTTGCAAATTGTCTGAGTGGAATCAAAGTACTCCCTTGTCCACAGTTTAACAAGAACTAGCACCTAAACTGCAAACATTTGTACAAGTGATACACAAACCAAACATCTGTAGGTGCTTCTGCTTTCCTGGGAATGCACAGGCATTCCATTTGGCAAAGCTTCACCAGTGGCTTCCTGCAGAACTAGAATCTGGGGCAGAAATTACACTTCCCTATTCTCAAAACACAACAACAAACAGGAAATCAGATTTCCAAGCAGATCTGCTGTGGTAGAGTTGTTGTCAAAGCTGATGTGGGAAAAAAGAACCAAAATTCCCTGGATCCAGCATTTAACACTGGTAAAAAAGCAAACAGAAATGTCCACCTGCACCCACAGAGAAACACACAGAGAAAGTAATTCAAATTAACTTCCTGAGGATCCACAGACAGGAAAGCTTTGCCAATTCCTTATGGGAATGAAACAAAGATTGGCAAAGTGATAAATAAGGATTTATCTGTCAGCACAATAGAGTGTGATTTAATACAGCAATATTCAAACATATAGAAAGGAAATATGGAAGTATCTGAAGGATTGTACCCTGACAGTGGCCCTGAAAAGAACTGCCTGTGTGAGCTCTTGGGGCTTCTGTGACCATGGACTATAAGCAGCTGGGGAGTGAGGAAGAAGTGTGAAGATCTGGGAAAAAGATGTCTGAATTAAGAAAAAAAACAACTCTGGAAAATGTTAGCCAAAACCTCATCCTTTCCATGTACAGATGAGGCTTCAGCAGTGTTTTCTCCAGGCCACAGGCACTTGGGTATGCTCACACTGCAACTGGTGACTGGAAGGCTGAACCCTGCCCACTCAGATCAAAGGTGTCCTTCGTCCTTTCCCCTCCTTGAGCTAAAGGACTGACTTGTTCAGGCTGCTCAGCTCTGGCTGCTGAAAGCCAGGCCTGTACTGGTTAAACCAGTGTGCTTGTTCTCCTACTTGGAAAAAGCAAACTGGCTCTTGCCAGGCCCCTGTTCCCAGTGCTGCTAACAATCAGTGGCTTGCATGGCTCCAGACATATTCCTGCCTCGTGTGCCACGCTTTTGGCTAACAATATGTCAATTCACATTACAACTGCTCCGAGGAAAGAGCCTAAAAATAGAGGCCTTCCAGGTGGCTCGGCAGACGGATCATTTGCTATACATGGCAGAACAAGTTAGCCTTTTCAGACTGTGCTTTTAGAGTAAAAATACCCCGGTACATTATGGCAGGAGTCAGTGCTAGCCTCAGACAGAAGGACTCAGCAAGCACCTCACTCAGGTACCTGACTGCAAGCAAACACTGAGCCCTTCTCCTTCCAGCCAGCTCCCCCAGGATACTCCTCTCTGTGTACTGGAGAAAGGGATGTGCTGCTGTGCCACGAGCTGTACCTCCCCTCAGCTCACTGCTGTGACGCTGTTACGTTTTCTACCACCTGCTTTCCTTTCCAGGGTGCCAGCTAAGCAAGGGCTTGGCTAGGCAATGGCAAAGTCCACCATACCCACCCCCAGATATTCCTCGCACCATGGACAATGATTCCACCACCTTTCTCCAGCAACCAGCAGGAAGAATCATTCCCACCCAACCCTAACTCAAAGCAGCTTTGAGACACTGCAGGTTTTTCCTTGAATTCCTGTTAGACTCCTGTCTTTCTGCTTCAAGGCCAGCAGCTGCCACTTGCATGAAACCCTGCAGGAACAGTTCACCCTGGCCACAGCAATGCCTGACAGAGGAGCTGCTCCATCTATCCTACTCTGCAGGCCATCAGCCAGGGCTTCCCTGGATTCATGGCTTCATTCAAGAACTTCAACATCATCTTCAAATCAGGCTGCATGTTCCAAACAGAGTCCTGAATCCTCAGGAAAATCTGTCCTGAACTGTACTCTTCCTCAGTGCAGTCCTTTTTCCCTGGAGCTCTGAACTCTGTGGTGTATGAACAAAAGCACTGACCAACAACAGCATCTTAGTACAGAGAGAAGATTCCAACTGAATTGCTCCTCTGAGAGCATCCACAAAATATCTCAATACAATTGTAAAAATAAATTGTGCCCTGTCACTGTGCAAAAGGAAGAAGAAAAATGAATATTGAACAGCCACGGATCCAACCAGACATAGCTCCTGTCTGTCTCTCAGCCAAATTTATAATTACTTTTGCTATTTTATCAAGTTTCAAGCAATGCACTTCAATGGAGGAAGGTAGCAAGAACGATTCTGAAGTTAACATGGGTGTAATGGAATTTGTAAACTCTCATATAAGAAAAGTCATCAGCTGGAACCTGAGCACCCTGACTTGTTCCCTTTAACCAGCAACGACTTGCCAGTGTCTTCTGGATCTTCACAGCTTCAGGGAGTGGTTTGAAGTGCTTAGACAGAGGAGCATTTTGTCTTCTCTCTATTTAACTCCTTTTGGGACATTTCCTTCTGGAACATTCTTCTCACCCTTGCAATAATATATCCACACACTTCAATAATAGTGAGTATCATGACCACTCTGGCACATGACCCAGATTAAATTTTAAAGCTGTAACATTTGGTGAGGTCTTCAGTTCTTAATGTCACACCATTAACAGATATTCTCACCTTTCTTGTAAAAAAAAAGTTGTACTTCTAGTCCTCAGACTCACAAACTGGCGTTTGGAAAATGTTATGCACACATTATGAGTGCCTAAGCTTCTGCCATCCTGGAACCAAAGAGAGGATCAAGTGGCTCATGAACTAATGCTGGTATGAAAATTGTCCATCAGTGCATGTAAAATGCAAGGTGGTCTTCAGGGAGCAAGGGAGCTGCCTCCTGGTGCCAGTTCCAGAGGAACTTTGGCAAGGCTGAGGCTTTTCATCATCTCATTGCCACTTCACCACATGTAGTTATCCTGTAGTGCTCATGGAATAAAAGAACACATGACTCTGCTCAGGCATTACCAGTTGCAGAGGTCATGGCAATAGGATGAACCCTTAACATTCACCTATCAATTCTTGATTGTTATTTTTTTCAGAGACCTTGGTCAGGAGAAAATATTATTTATTTCCGTATTTATGAGCATATGATACAACACCTAAGATACTGTGTCATGCAAACATTGTTTTATATGTGTTTTAATGGCAGAAAGTTCACAACATCTGTTGCACACTTCTTCCCCAAGCATTTTCTCTGACCCTCTGAGTCTCAAGGTCATTTTCACAAATTTACAGCCATTTTAAGACAAAATTCTGAGTTCAAAGTGGGTGACAGAGTGACCCTGCTGGTTGTCTCCTGGCATCCTCAGGTAGCTGAGGATTTACCCAGTTTTATCATGCTTACATTTTGCCAACAGGGAATAATTTGGAAATCGTTCTTCATGGAAATAATAACTAAGTTCAGAACTAAGTATTTGAAAATTGAGTGGCACTTCATGGTATACATTAAATACTGATGAGTGGTGCTCGAGCTTAAGTGATTTGGCAAATCTAGAAAAGGTCACTGAGCAATTAAGTAACCCCAGAAGTTGTTTCAGGACATGTGTTCTTGCTTCTGGAAGGCTCATTATGAAAGCAGGTAGGAGACAGAGGATAAAGGTGTGCACGCTGCTGGAATGGATAATGTGTGTGCCGGGTGCAAATTTCACTTCCCCAGCTGCTGGATATAATATGCTGAGAGTTTCTTTTAGTTTGACTTGTCTGGATATTTTTAAAGAATGAATAAAGAGATTTTATTCATCCCTTTTAAAAGGATGAATAAAACAGCTTTTTTTTTTTTTTTCTCCCAAACTGTGGTATTAATAAAGATGGTGCCTGGGTTTTGTGCCTGATTTGATTTCCTGCATATTATACATGGCTAATACAACATATATTTCTGTATGGTTTCTATCACTCAAAGAAGCAACTAGAAAAATGTGATTTTGAGTAAGAAGAGGTTCATAGGGTAGATGAACAGACATAGAGGAGCAGACTAAGGATTTGTCTCGAGTCCAGCTCTCAACATCAGCAGTGGGCACATTCCTGATGCACTTCACAGGGTCTCCTGAGTCCTGTTTCCTCTCAGAAGGATGGAGCCCACCACACCCATGTGCTGTGCCAGGCTGCACTCTTCCAGCCCTGTTTCTACCTCCCCAGTTTTTATTTCTATTCACCCCAAAGCTGCACTAAGACTTTCCTGTCAGCCAAGCTTGCCCTCCCGTAGCACCAGGAGTGCCTGGGAAACCTCTCTCAGAATCCACCACCTCCCTGGATACCTTGAGGGGGTAGTGGGCACTGTGGGGAGTGGGGAAAATCCTATGCAAACACTTCCCTGCTATCCTCTCAAACCTTCAGCAGCCTTTGGCTCCAGGACTCTCTGGTTCTAAGGGTTATTATCTCCACCTGTTGTGGCCATCACAGCTTTCTTCCCTTCCATTTCTCCAATTACTTTTCAGATCCATGTAAATGTTTGGCATCCACAACACCCCATGGCAAACAGACCCATACATGAATTGCTTGTTTCTTCACAGGTGTGTGTTCTGTATTTTTATGCATTTTTCTTAAAAATAATAAAACCTTTAAAAAACTGAAATATCTTTTAGTTTTACAAGAAACTCTCAGATTAATGCATCCTACTTTACTTTATACAACTTTAAGAAACCTTGCACAACTGACATGTACTGGAGGAGAACAGGTACAGATTGCTTTGAATGGAATGAAAAGCCCAGACAGATTTAAAAGCTCATTTTTTCTTAATAAGAACCGTGCTTAACTTCACTTGCAAACACGAGTCTGCTGTGCACTGTCCAATAATACCTTTACAACTCTCCAACTGCCTCTGTCACTATCTTAAGTCCTGGGCCTCTGTGGTATAATGGCCTTTGTTCCACATGTGAGATGTCTACAAAAGAAGACAGCACTCATCCTGATAAAAGCAGCGTCACCTCACTCAGCACCTTCCTCGTGGCATTGAAGTGTCCTTGAGACACTCTGGACTTCCATGGCAGAAGCACAACTCCTGGAGACAACTTCCAGGCTGCTTCCCAGGCAAACAGGCCATTCCAGCATTCCAGCAAACTGCTTTCTGGTCCGAAGAGAATTTAATGCAGGAGCCTGGATGATACCTTACTTTTACAGGAAGCATGAAGAAATCCCTGGTGAAGGATGTGTGGGAATCACACCAAAATCGTCTTTCAGGGGAAGAAATGCCAGCACAGCAGAAAGTTTGGGTGATCTGCAGATTCTCTGCAGCAGTGGCTGTCAATCCCAGGGTCACACCACACAGCACAGGCAGACTCTGAGGCACTGGGAATGGCAGCACAATAAATATAAAACCATTCCCTTCCAGTCCTTTACCCTCAGCTTAAAATATTCTCTGTCAGCCTCTTAAAGCACTAACAATCATTTGACATTAGAACTGCTGGAATAAGGACATTTTTATACCCACCTTTATAATTAATGCAGTGAAGCCATGAAAATGCTTTCTTGGAAAGGGGCTGTGTTTTGAAAACATTGTTTTGCAGCATGTGAGGAGAAAAAGCAGCTTGAGGATGATCTCCAGCCTTCCACTGTGACCCCAAGCCTCATTTCTGTTCAGGTAGCAGAAATGCCTCTCAAAACTTACATTTTTCTTGATTAATGTGAGAGCTCATGTCAAATGGCATCTGAGTTTTCCACTGACATCAGGCTGTTGTTAAATGTTAGCAAATACTCTATCTCTGGAAAGCTGAGATAGGAAAACAAAGTATCTTCCATCACAAATGACATTCCAGCTATCACACTTGATATTTTGCTGAGAATAACAACTAAGATTGGATTTATTTGCATCCCTGTCTATCCACACTTTGTGTAACAACAACAAAGAAGACTGAGCGAGGCTCTCACTCTTACCTTCTATCAAACAATATCAGAAGAAATCAGCTGAAACTGGCAAAATTGGGCTGTGAACTTGCTGGATGATCAGAATCATGCCCAGGTTCTGCACAGAATGACAACAGACATCCCTCAGTTTTCATGCAGAAAATAAATTAGACCGCACTGAGCAGCTGCCTCCTGTATTAAAATTAACAAAACCATGGAGTACAGAGAAGATATTCCACATTTATGAAATGGTGGTATTAGCTTGACGCTGTAAAACTACAGGAAAACAAAGCCAGCTCATGTCCAAGAGGTACAAAAGCAGGCTCAGAGATGAAAATGGGTAATAAAACTGTATCCTGAAGACATGCCCAAACTTTAATCATGCTTGCCCATTCGGCAAATGTCCCCTGTGAAGTCAGGGCCAACGGAGGAGAGTGGGAGCATGGGATACTCCTATTTGCACATGTCACAATTTCACAGATTAATTCCTTATGATGCACAGCAAGAGAGCACCCCAGACCAGGCAGACATCCTGTGCCTGGTGCTGACTGAGAGAAGATAATGCCGTGGCACATCCCCTTACGCTGGGTGTCTGTGAGTCAGTCAAACGCTGCAGTGCTGTTTAGTGCACTGTCACCAGTGAGGTTCCACCAGCGTGGGCTGAAGGGACCTGACCCACAGGGCTGACAGGAAAAAACGATCAATCCCTCTCATTTTAATTAGCAAGAACAGACCAGTGTATGTTACAGCACAGCATCATTCCTACACTGCACCATATGCAATCCCACAGCAAGGCAGGAGCCCTTCAGCGACGGAGAAAAATCAGGCCTTTATTTGTGTTTTAGGCTATTAAAGCAAACAAGGGAAATCCATGCTTTGGATCAATACTGCTCTCCTGCACATCCCCACCGTGTCATCTGTGGTGAGACAGGATCGTCTCCAGTAGCTAATATTACAGAATTTGGGGAAGCTACACAGGGATCCCATTCCCTGGCTCAGAGGCTCCTGGCACACAACACAACTTTCACACAAGTTACTGGTATCCTGCTGCAGGAGATTAAGCCTCCATTTCATGTGTGGTAAATACGAGTAACTACATTAACCTTAGGCTGAAGGAGAACATTTTGTTATATAAGCACATCCCTGCTCCTGTAATGCTATTCATATTAATACAAAACACAGGGGAGATTAAGCAAGTAAATTAAATTTATTAGCATTCTGCTGCTTGCTTCCTAACCAGTGTGGGATTCAGGGGACTAAAGGCTCCTTCTCGTGTGGCACAGATTGCAGGTTAGGTGTCAGAGGCACAGCTGAACGTGGCAAGGTGGCTTGCAGTGTCACACTTTCCAGTGGAAGGCACAGTGACTGCTCAGGTGCATGTCAAAATCTCATGTCACTAACATCAGACATCTTTTTCTCTATATTAAAAGGCTGTATATTAGGAACAGGAGGTGAAAAGTAAGGTTCTATTCCATTTCATTCTATTCAGGCACAAAGAGGCATAGATGTATTACAGTAGCTAGACATATTTAGAGTCCTCTCTTCACCTGCTCCACTAAATCCTTGGTTGAACACATGATAATCCAGTAGTCTAGAAAGAGAATGCAGAATAAGGGTGGTGAGGAGGGAATATCCTCCTTTGAGAATGCACAGAAGTTCAAGACATTTTCTTCCTCTTTATGCACACATAACTCTCCCTGACATCAGCTCTGGGACTGAGGCTTAAAGAAAGAATCAAAGATGTATTTTCTCCTACAAGCTCACTGCAAGAACTGCTAAAATCAGTGAAATGCAACCTGAAGGGAAATAAAAAAATTGATTTTTCTTTACAAAAGGAACGAAGTCGGACAGAAACAAACTTAGAGAGTCATCAAAGTCAGAATTCCCATTACTGCTGTGTTTATACAGCAGTAGGTAAAGGTTTGCTTTAGGAAATGTTCAGAGTTAATCAGTGCAAGAGTTAAAAGCAGAGATAATTCCAGCTCCTGTCCATATCCAAGACTGCCAGGAATTCAGTTTACAACAATCCCTCTAAGTTCAGACTCTCCTCCTGCTAGGGCCACTCTTCACCCAGTGGTTAAATGAAAAACAGAGTTGATTGGGATGGGAAGTCTTGGCAATGGCTTGAACTATTTCTCCTACAATCCTCATCAAATAAGGGGCACACAACAAATTGCTTATCTCCGATCTGCAATTCTCCCCTCCACCCAGCTGTAAATCTGAATTAATTAATAAACGCCCTTATGTTTTCAAGGTCATGGAAAATGAAAAGCACTCAGCAAAATGGATGCATTGACAGTGAAGGGTGTTTGTGGGTGGGGTTTTTATGTAAATGCAAAATCTGTGAGGCAGCAGCTCCTTCATCTGTGCCCCGAGTGCTAGACAACTTAAAAGGAAATAAAGGAAATGCAAATAAATTATGTTTTGAACAAATGTGACCTTCCCTAGAAAAAGTCCAAGGCTTTATGGTGCAGAGTCTCAAATGACACAACGAGGTCAGAGACCTCATGAAGTCGGGGCTTCACGCTGGCTTTGGTGTATCCCTGCAGACTGAGGGACAGAGGACAACTCTGCTTTCTGTCCCCAGCACGTGCTCACCAAAGGCCTGGCACAGGGCTCTTCACTGCCTGCCACACAGACCTCAGGAGATAAGGCTTTTCTGGCATCTCTATCCACCGAGCTGTTCCTAGCTCCTGGCTCTGTTTGAAACACTCCAGCACATCCCACGGCAGTGATAACCACGATACACAGACTGCAGACTCCATGGCTCCTTTGTCTGTCCCAGAACTAAGCGTGCACAAAACAGGCACTGCTTTGGCAGCTTCCACAGCTGCCCTCT
This sequence comes from Ifrita kowaldi, assembly GCA_013398055.1. NCBI lineage: Eukaryota > Metazoa > Chordata > Aves > Passeriformes > Cinclosomatidae > Ifrita > Ifrita kowaldi. The sequence continues at coordinate 52,175 of VZRS01011111.1, forward strand.
AAAGCTCAAGCACCTTCACAAATTACGTAATTTCGGGAGTAAGATCATAGAAGCACAGAATGGATTGGGTTGGAGGGACCTTAAAGATCATCTCCTGAAGGTGTCATTGAGGAATGTGATATTTGACAAGTTAGGAATGCCACCCGTTAGATAAACAGAAACAATATGTGAACTTATGGGATCAGTCTTTGGAGACACACTAAAACTGAGGAACTTCTGAAAATAGAAAGGATAACTGAAGACACTCAGCTGGGAGGACACTTTAATTCTCACAGTGCTTGAAGAGTGGATTCTCAAGCCACTCTTAATCTTGATATGGCCACTGGAAAGAGAGTCTGTGAGGTGTAACTGCAGATTAGTGGGGGTCCTCAGCACATGACAGACTGGAGCTGCTGGAGCAAGTCCACAGGAGGCCACGGAGATGCTCCCAGGGCTGGAGCCCCTCTGCTCTGGAGCCAGGCTGGGAGAGCTGGGGGTGCTCACCTGGAGAGGAGAAGGCTCCAGGGAGAGCTCAGAGCCCCTGCCAGGGCCTAAAGGAGGCTTATAAAAAGGAGAGGGGCTTTTTGTATGGGCAGGTAGTGACAGGACACAGAGCAATGGTTTCCCGCTGCCAGAGGGCAGGGTTAGATGGGATATTGGGAAGGAATTGTTCCCTGGGAGGGTGGGCAGGCCCTGGCACAGGGTGCCCAGAGCAGCTGTGGCTGCTCCTGGATCCCTGGAAGAGGCCAAGGCCAGGATGGACAGGGCTTGGAGCAGCCTGGGACAGTGGAAGGTGTCCCTGCCCATGGCAGGAGGTGACACAGGATGGGCTTTACGGACCCTTCCAACCCAAACCATTCTGGGATTCTGTGGGAGTCTGGTGCCAAACACGAGTCCTCAAACTTTACTTCTACTTTACACACTGATACTTGCAGTACATGAAGTCAGACCCACATTGATTTGGTCTCAGTTTTCCATTTGGAAATGTAAAGCTTATTGCAAAGGGGTAGATTTTGTCAAGGAAAAAAGTGGGAAGGGATAAAAGTGATGAGTAAAATTCAGTGCCTGCAGTTCCCACAGGTGGGGAACAAGGTCTCCCAGAGGTGTGTGAACACCTGGCACTCCTCAGGACAGCAGAGGCCATGGTACCACAGCCCAGAACAACACTGGGGCCTTGCTTCAAATCTCTGTGTAAGAACCTCAGAGTTCATCTGCCTCAGGCTGACTCACGTTGACAGAACTGGATGAGGTGTTCTGGGGAGAGGAGGGTACAGAACTGCTGCGCAGTAATCCAAGATGGCGCAGTTCCATCAGCACTGAGAGATCTGGGCAGGGAGGCTGCCGACTGCGGATCACATTCCAAGGCAGGCAGGAACAACCGTGTGAAACGTTAATTAATGGAATGAACCTGAGGAAATATCACAACTACTAACAAAGCAACTAAAGCACGAGACAACACTATTTATTACAGACAGCAAAGCAATAAATCAGATATTCTGAATGGAACGTTTTCACTAGCCTTTGATTTATGCCACTGTGAGGAATCCCATTCATGCCTGTAACACAGCTGGGCAGAAGCAGACGGGAAGTGGTCAGTACCACAGGGACCTCCAGAATTGCTAAAAAGCACCTTTTGTTGCTTATTTTATCCACTTCATGCATCTGGCACCCTCGATGTTGTTAATACACTATTTGTCCAGTTTGTGCGAGTTCCTCCAGTCCACCCCCAGCACTTGTGGCAGACCTGTGCTCACACTTGACAATAAAGTCACGGTGATGTGATTTTATTGCTGCTGTTATCACCACCATTATTATTAAAAATCAATAATGTAGATTGTTCAGCAAAATACCCAGTACCAGAACCGACCGTGGTACATGTAACAATTATTAACACATTATGAAATCCATATGGTGTGAGAAGGGATCCCTCTCCCTGCACGGAGAGCTCTGCTTTTGGCAGTCTCTCTAACTTATTAGCAAGAGCAGATACTTCTGAAGTGAGAAAATTAACTTGTAGCAGCACTGCAGCCTATGAAGTCTCAGGCAAACCTGAAGTATGCAACAATGATAAACCCTTGGCATCTATATGGGATTTGCCATCTCATCTCTGATGAAACACATTTTAAACTGTCAGTCTCCTGACAGCTTTTACTTGTCTCCTTCTTCTACATTTTATTCTGCAATTTTTTAAAATTGGCAGCATCTGTAGCCTTCTACAGCAACAACAAAAACAATCAAAACACATTTTAACCATTTTCCTGTATGTCTACTCTCTGAATCCAGAGCTAATCATGCAATTCCCCACGGAAATTAGAATCAGCAAAAGCTTGCGTATCGGTCTCAGCACAACGCCCATTTGACTTTATATATATGCACAATCACACATTAATGTCCACAAACTAGAAGCAAACTAGCAGAGCCAACCAAAGCAAAAATCCATGAGGAGATGGAAGTGTCTGATGCTCATCTGCCTCTCTCAAACCCACATTTTGAAATTTTTGCTTTAGTAAGTATTAAGCTTTTGTTTTCCTCCTGCAGAAGCCAGAGATCACTCTTGGAAAACAGACACTGGAAAGTGTTTTCCACAGAAAATAAATGCTGCAAACAGTTTCCAGCTGAAACAGGGGAAATATTTTCCCTATATGTACTCGTATCTTTCTCTGACAAAAATATTCAGCTTCTTCTATAGATTCCAAGAAAGTCCCAAGTCTACTGGCAAATTCTGAATGTTTGACAAGCACAATTTGAGAAAGCCTCGTGGGGAAGCAGTGATTAGAGAAGGCAACTGGCAGCTGGGAAGCCCACGCTGTATTCCCTGTTTCATTACTGATGTCTCTGGATGACCTTGTCAAGTCATTTAATGCCTTCTGCCTGCCTTTCCCTATCTGCAAAATGCTTAGATAAACACCTCCCTTTTGGAAACACTGTAAAATTGTTTATTTTGGAAATAGTTCCTTGGATGCTAAACTGGCTCTCGGGTGCAACATCGGATGAAAAACACAAGGGCCACAGGACATAAATGTCAATCTAGTATTTTCTAATTAAGCCATCTAGATTAAACCATGCAGATTAAACCATCACAGTTTAATAGGCTAACCTCATCCCTGAAGGTTTTATTTCAGATGAGATGGTACTTATTTTAACTTTATTTATAAGACAGCATCATCAATGCTAAGCATACAGGTAAGGAAAAGCAGGGAAGAAAGGGCATAAACTTATTTTTTTCTGCTTAATTTGACTTGGTCAGGTGTAGGCTGCTGGCAGTGGGTAATGCACAGACCTAGGATTAAAGGTACTGGGTTGGCACCCTCAGGCAGCCGATGGTTTAACTGTGGCTAATGGTGATGGGCATCCACTAGCCCATTCGGGTCAGTCCTGAACGGTACCTGGGACGTTTTTATTGTTAATGGGCCAAAGTACATATAAACGGAATTCCTCAGTGCAGTCACGTCACCATCACTCCTTGTCCAGGGAAAGCGTACCATTACATCATTGTAGCGGCACCTAATAGCCGAAAGTGAGTAAAATAAGGAAAAGAGTGCAATTTTGATTTATTAATCCAGCTGCTTGCTCACGCTGGCTAAAGCCATCCCACACACATTGAAAACAGCTTTTTCGACAGAGCCCGATTCAGGTACCACAAAAAGCCCTGTTTCAACTCTGGGAAGTGAATGCCACCAAGAAATGGAAAGGCAACTGAGAGTGCAGAACAGCATTTTTACACGGACTTGCCGCGTTTCACCTGAGGAAGGATGCGTGCTGACATCTTGGCCGGGCTCCACGGGCATGTCACAGAAGGCAGCGACAGGCAGCGGGAGCTTCGCGTCCTCATCCTCCTCCTTGTTGCGCAGCCCCGACCGCGCTCCCTCACACGCCACAAAATGGCGGCCACGGCGGCCGCGCTCCGCTCTCCCCTCGGCGCCGACAGGCGGACCCACCGCATCGGCACGCCGGAGGCTGCTTGGGAGAAGGGAGAGGCTGCAGCCACGCTGCTCTCGGAGCGGGAGAGGAAGAAGAGGAAAAGGAAGGGGAAGAAAGAAATGAGGGAGCCAGGAGCTGCGCGCCGCACCGCTGAGGTGAAAGAAGCGACCACAGCTCCTGACGTCGCCACAGAAGGAACAGCGCGAGCCCCAGCGCGCCTCGCGCTGATTGGCCAAAAATTCCCGCCACTCGCCCTCTCCGTCTTCCTATTGGTTCCTGCTTCCCGCCCAGCTCCCGCGCCCTGCCCGCCACCGCCCCTCAGTCCCTCAGAACCCTCAGTCCCTCAGAGCCCTCAGCCCCTTCAGCCCCGTACTCCCTCAGAGCCCTCAGCACCCTCAGCACCCTCATCGCGGGATGGCGGCAGCTGGCGGCGGTCGCGGCTCCGAGCCCGGGCTGGCTTCGGCGCCGGGCAGTGCCGGCGACACCTCCCTCCTTGGCAGCGCCACAACGTGGCCCTTGAAGCGCTACGGGCGCTTCCTCCCCCCGAAGGACGGTGACGATGAGGGGCAAAACACCTCTTGGAAGGTGCCGGCGGCGCGGGGAGGGTGGCGGGGCGGTGTGGAGTAACTGGATCTGCTGTGAGGCCAACACGAATAAATGAGGCCTTTCAGGTGTCTTTTTGCAAGTTCAGAGCTAAAGCAGGAATCGGGAGAGATTTTTGCTTCATGAATTATTAATGACAGCACATCAGAGGTAGCATAGTTAGTGGTCCACTTTTTTTTTTTTGTTCCATCATTCGGCAGTGACCTGTGGTATTAAAATCTAGAGATCAAGGCAAAAGAACCCAGAGGGTTGTTTAAAGTAGTTAAATCTGTTTATGGAAGTATAATTAGTGAAAAACCCGTTTAATGTGCCTCCTGTCGGTGGGAGTGGAGGGCAAGTTGCATTAGTGAGATGTGAATTACACACCTGCTTCTTACAGCGACCTTTGAGACCTTTTATTTGGCACTAGAAATGGGAATTGTAGATTCTGTGCTTGTGGGGCCAGATTTGCTTTTGTCTGTCTTTTTAAAGGTGTTTGAATCAAATGAAGAATCAGGCCCTCTTGTCCTTACCATTGTGGTGTCTGGCCATTTCTTTATTTCCCAAGGGCGAACAGTGCTGGTAAGTTTGTCATGTATAAAGAACATTTCTCCTTCATGTTACCATCAGTATTAACTTCGTTTCTTTTCTCAGCTTCGTCTTCTCTCCCACTGAGTGGGAACTGTCAATTTTATTTTGCTCATGGTAATTCTCATGTGCTGCTTTCCCTTCACATTTCTCAGAATAATGCTAGATGCAGTATTTCCTGCTGAGGATCAGCATTTCTTCTGTAGTTCTAAAAATCTAGATTAGGAGGTAATGCTAAGTGTTGCTGATGTTGGAAGATATTTGGGGTTTTTCCATGATTCTTCTGACTAAGAAAACGGAAAAATACACTGTTTAGAAATAGGTAACGCTATAATTCGTTATATGGTCCAGCTGATTTCTTGCCAATGACCTGCTAGTATTTTGGTTTGACAGTCTGGTTTATCAAAGGGTTTGTATTTTCTATGTTGGATGATGAGATTTAACATACAACATACATCCTTGAAGACAAAATTCAAACTTTTGTCAACTGGTTTTCCTGTAGCCTGCACTTGCTTAAGCATAACCAGCTACTAAACCAAAGATTTCACGACGACACCAAAAGAGAGACTCTGTCTACCAGGAGTGGGTTTGATGCTCGTGTCATAGAAGACCTTGCTGGAAGGTGGAATGAAGTGTTTTCAGTGCACATCACCAGTACTCAGTGGTGATAGCGAGTAGGAGCTGGCTGATAAATATGTTAGAAAGGTATTACAAACCACTGCAAGATGCTGCAGTATAAAGATAACAAAGCTTTTTTAACAGAATGTATAAGAGACTGCGTTGCAGCTTTAAATATGTATAAGCTTATAAATTAGTTTTTACTGTGCCTCCTAAAGGGTCTTAAACTTCTAGAAATTTAAGTATAGGGAAGAACCACGGATACCCTTGAATTTTTTGGCCTGTGTGTTAGGAATATGGAATAGGTAATGCATGAGCTGACAAAGAGCTGTTACTGTGGATGGCCCTCAGCTCGTATTTAGTGAGGACAAGGTAAAAGGGAACCATGGAAAGTATTTTGGCAGTTGTGTTGAATAAGGAAAAGGAAAGAAGTACTGAAAATGCAGATGGAAATGAGACTTGCTGCCATGCCTTACCAAATTGTGCTTGGAACAATTGGTTCAGTGCAGGATGCTCCTGTTCCCCAGTGGCTGTACCCGTTAGTGACCAGTAACTGACTTTACTCTAGAAGTCCTTGAAATAACCCCACAAAAGCTAACAGCAACTTTTAATATCTAACTGAAGTGCAGAAAAGGCACAACCCAAAGCTGCAGCCCTCCAATGGCTCTCCTGGCAAAGGCTGAATCTGGCAAGTAATAGGGCAGATAAAAGTGTGCTGTTGGAAAGGATGAAGGATCAGAAAAGCTTCTAAAAACTTGGCTGAGAAAAGCACTTTCTTGCAGCTCTTGTGTTTAGTGGCTAGTGAAGCTTTCAGGCAGCTGCTTTGCATGAAGTGCCAGATGAGGAATTTCTGGGATCTGTCAGGACTCTTCCAGCTTCTAAGAGACACTGAGATACTGCGGGAGCTATCACATAGTGCAGGAGAGGTGGAACAGACATGCTTGATAGATGTGACCAAAATATAGTACTGAGAGTTCAAAAGGAAAAAAAAAGTTGTTTTGTTTTTTTAAAAACATTTATTTTGGCGATGCTTCTATGCCAACCTTAACGTTGACACACTAACATTTAGAGAGAAGTTGTTAAAAGTTATAGAAAGTTGGTTTTACAGCCTGTTGACTGCTTTGGGTGCAGCTCTTTGAGCGAGTGTATTTGGGCTGGTGCTGCAGGTGTGTTCTGTGCATGCAGGACTGAACTGGTGGGAGAGGCACTGGTACGAACTGGCACTGTGTGTATTTCTGAGACTGGACCAGCTGCAGTCCTCCCACTTGTCCTCTTAAATGTACCTGAGTGGCTGAAACCCCACCAAATACCCCATCTGCTCGTTTTCATAGAATCCCAGCCTGGTTTGGGTTGGGATGGACCTTAAAGGCCATCCAGTGCCACCCCCTGCCATGGTCAGGGACACTTTCCACTGTCCCAGGGTGCTCAGAGCTCCATCCAGCCTGTTCTTGAGCACTTCCAGGGATCCAGGAGTATTTTGCAAGCTCCTTCCTGAGAGGCCGTGTAACGACAAACCAACTTGCAGTGCTGCTCAGGCTGTGTTTTTGCTGCAGAAATCATCAGAAATGGTTAATCTCAGTGGCTCTATCTCCCTGCAGTCCCCAGCTGTCAGCGCTGTCACAAACCTGTCACAATATTTAACCAGGCTTTGCACGACTAAGTACAGACCGTGCTTGGAGCCTGTCATACACCAAATCCACTCACTGGGGGTCCATTATCCTGGACATTCTGTCAGAGGGGATAATGCACAACTTCTGCTCCAGAGGGAATGGATCAACTTTGATGGAATGCTGCAACTGTTGGCATCATTTTACTTGTGCTCCCATTTCCTCTTGCTGGCCTGGGCTGGGCTGTGTCCTTTGGATTGCCAGGGTGTCCTCCCACACCTGTGTGCTGCCTTACTTGCATTGAAATTCCCTCTGATGTAGTCACAGAAGGGTTTTGTGCTGTGTTGGAACTGCACCCTTTAAATTGTTGATGTCTTGTCTTTTGATCTATCTCCTAATCCCTGCTTTTCAGCCCTTTTGATGTGCTCCGGGCTCCTGGGTTTGAGGGAACTGGATAACAATTACTGTAGCTTTGTACCTCTGCACAGGAACAGGGTGAGGCACAGGATCTGTGTCACAGGGACACATTTCCTTCTCAACGTGCAGAACCTGCATTTTTGTACAATTTTCATTGATGAATAATAAAAGGATTTTTTTGTGTTTCTCGCCTATAAATGACTTTTGCACAAAACTGAAAGAGTTGTGAGGAGAAGGAAATTTCTGTTTTGCTGATGGCTGGATTAATATCCACAGTAGGAACAATATTCAAGTGTTTCTGATTGCTATCAAAATATTCTCTATGATGGGTGTACTCATGTATTCTCTTAGTGCTTTTAATTTTCTTTAAGCAGGAAGTTAAGAAACCTTTTCCTTAGAGTCCCCTGGCTCTTTTATGATCTGTTTCTAAGAACAATATTTATAAAATAGCAATAAAATATTCACATATCCTAACAACTGGGGTTTTTTTAATAAATAGAGAAACGACTGTTTTCCTTTCAAAATACCATCTATTCCTTGTGTAATGGAATGAAGAGGAGGGTAAATGGAACTTCAGAGCATGGAACCTAAAAATCCCTGATGCGTAATGCACATTAAAGGGTGTTTTGATTTGTTTTATTTCTTTTTAAACCAAATTCTTCATTTGGAATTGAATTGCATAATGTATTTTTAGGACCTGTTTTTGCTGCAGTGTTGCCTAACAGACTGCATATTTGATGGCAGAAAAACCTCATTCTTGTACACCGTAGTCAGTGGAATTTTACAGGAATATCTCAACAGCATCTCTCTTAATTTCTGGCCATAATCAAGATACATCATGTTCCATTTACCACAACTCTTATTTCCTTTCCCCTCTCTATCGGCACATCATGGAAATTATATTTTGGTGTTTTGTTCAGTGCAATTATTTCTGGTGCTAGAATTCATAATATCCTGCAAATTAAACAAATTGAAATTGTGACGAGGACTTAATAGGATGAAATTAATCCAGAGTAATTGATTTGTGACCTGATCTTTCAAAGTGTAGACTAAATGTCCTTAGTGCCCTCCTGGTCCCCTCATGACTTCTCATAAGCTACCAGTGCTTAGGGTACAGTAGATTCTAACTCATTAATTAGGCAAGCATTCAGCAGGCATTCTCATGTTCCTGATGCTCCCTTTGCAGCGCCTGAAACTCAGGCACCAAATTTTGGAGATGAGATTCACAGCAGTGCCTTGGGCAGAGATGGTCCCTGTGCAATAAATGAGGGCTCCTGACAGAAACCTGGGGAGCGAGCAGGTTGCTAATGCTGCTTTGTGGTAGAGCACTGCAAAGCTACAGAAGGTTGTTCTTTTATTAAAGTTTTGTTGACTTATTTAGTACCACAATCGTACTTCAAAAATCTCAATTTCACTTTGTTTATTTCACCGTGTGCTGTTGATGTGATTGTTTTGGACAAGCTGAGTATCTTTCTGCATCAGCTTTCCCATTCGTCGTTCATGTCAAGGGCCTCTGCTCTTCTCTTTTCTCTTGTCCCAATTCTCCTAAACCCAGCTCTTAGAATATTTGTTTTAAGATTAGTGATGTCTGTTAATGAAGCGTATTTACCCTGGAGTTTAATGTGTGGTATCGATCTGGGGAAGTACATATTTTATACTGGAAATGAAAGAATACATTATTGGGATGCCCTGAAGAGCTTTAGCCAGCTAATCCCTGAGCATCCAGTGCCCCTCTCTGTGTCCCTGGACAAGTGTCACTGTTCTGCAGTTTAGGAAAAAACCCCAGAACAATTCAGGTTGTCACTCTGAAGTATCGAGGTTTGTTCTGAGGTAGGGGCTTACCTTTGCTGTCAGTGTGCTGTGGTCTGTGCCCATCTAAAAACCTGCTCGTGCAGCCGGTGTTTGCACTTTGGCCAAAGCCGTTCTTGGGTTGCTGAGTCCCCCCAGGGGTGGCTCTGTGTGTCCCGTGTTTCCTCCTCCTCCTTCAGCTTCCCTGCCTGTGGACACACGGAGCACTCTGGTTAATGAGTTCAGCCCTCGTGTGTTCCCTGCCACAATCAAACAGGCTTAAGAGCAAGATTGGAGGGTCTAAGAGATTGAGGGTAAAAAAAGGATAATGCAGAGATTAACATCCTTTTATTCCTTACTCCTGTCTGCCTGCCTTGATTGTTAGGGTTGGAAATGTTTGCAGGGACACCTTTGTGCTTCCCTCACTCTACAGGTTGTCTCATTTGGGAATTTGTATTTTTTTTTTAATTCATGTTGGCTCTTCTGATCTTGCCTCAGTTTTCAATACAGCTCATATGGCAGAAATCAAACCTGATGGTGCTGGCCTTACTTAGATATTGGAAATACATACAAAAATTTCTACTTGCAGGTGTGTTACAAGGTAGTAATGAAGACTGGAGTGAAATTATGTTAGAAGCTTAATTTTCACAACTTCATTCCACTGTCATTAATGAAGAATTTTTACTTTTTAAATAGAAAACTGCTTATTCTAGGAAAAAAGTGTAAAACAGCAACTCACATTCTCTTTTGGGAAGGCAAGGAGTTAAAAATTGCTGTTTTTCAGATATATGCAAGCATTTGATTGAGAATGTATATCATGTTTCAAGCATGTGCAGGTTTTTTTATTATAATAACCTATTAATAACAAAAGCCTTATTAAAGTGATCACCAGTGATCACCACTTACCTGTAAACATCTTTTCTGATTTTGGTTGTTTAGAAAGCATCTGAGTTTTGCCTGTTCTTTAACGCTCTGTGTAATTCTTGAACATAATTCACAGGCTTTTTCTGCCTGCCTGCTCACACGTCTTTTTTTTTCATGTCTCCTGACAGAATGGTTAATAACAGTCCTTGCAACTCCAGTATCTTGGTTCTGTTTTGTGGGGACACCTGGAAATAACATTACCATTGCTCTGGTGCCAAATTAGGCACTCCCATGAATAAGCAAGGTGTTATGCAGTATAAATGTTAAATTGTAATAATACCCACAGTATCACAGGTCAAAAATACGGATATTTGAGCTTAACATAGCACGCTTTAAACCTAGGTGGTGAATAATTACCCTGTGCCCAGTGCGGTGAGCAGCCCCGGGACGGGGTGACACACAGTGCCCTCTCTGCCCGGGAAGAGTGGCAGGTTGTGTGACCCCTCCCTGGAGGTTTGGTGGGCATTGCAGGAGCTGGCAGGATGCTCAGAGCAGCACAGCATCCCGCCCTTCCCACAGAAGCGCTTTCCCAAATCCCCCCTTCGGCCCTGCCGAGGCTCCGTGAGGCTTGCTCCCCGCTCGTGTAGTGGTACCTTACCTTGGGAAAGGAAAGGGTTAAGGAACTGTCTCAGGTGCCTCCCTGCAAACCTTGGAAGTAGATTGCTCTGTTTTCCAGGGAATTGTGTCCCGTGGTGCTGCCCAGCCTGTGTCCCAGTGGTGCAAGCAGGATGTTGTCCGAGGCCTGTAGCCTTTTTCTTCTGCCAGCCAGCCATGCACCCTGGCAGCTGTGCGCTATTAATTCATACAATAAAACTCCTTTCCTCTCAAGCTGACCTCATCCTTCCTTGCAAATGCACGTTCCCAGGCTGTGGGATACCCAGCTGAGTCCTTAATCCATAACCTGATACAGTGCATACCTTCCTTCGAACTGTGAACTCGGAGAACAAACTGCTGTATTTGCATTTCATGGGCCTGTTACAAGAGGCAGCCCAAACTGGAGAATGTGTCTCTCTGTAGCATTCTGGGGTTTAGTTTGTCTTTTTTAATACTGGTTATAATTTAAGGGCAGACTAGGTCATGTTTGTGACCAAAAAAAAAGCTTGTCCTCTTAAGCTATTGTTTACACATAGTTTTGTTTGAAAACATCTGGGTCGTGCATGAGTGAATCCAAACTAACTGATGCAAGCCAGCATAGCTGAGCTGCTACACCAATAACATTTCTGAGATACAGAGTAATTTTCAGTTCAGATAGGGTTGCAGTCTAACAAAAAAACAGATAATCTATTCCTGTGTTGTTTAGCACCACAGGGTTTCTAGATGACACAATAAAAAATATTCATAAATCACACACAATACCTTCCACCACAGCTCACAGCCCTCATTACACAGCAGGTTTCTGGATGCTGAAATGTGAAGTCAGAACAAAAGTATTTCCCAGTCAGTGTTGGACTCGATGGCTGTGAGGCTGGATCAGCATTTCTGGCTCCTGCCTCATGGCAGCTGTGGTCACATCTTGCCTGCTTCCAAAACATTTGGGAAATGTCTTGCTTTGTTTTCTCCTTCAGCTTAATTTCACTCAGTCCTCCCTGTGAGAAACTTAGATTTCGGTCACAGATGTAGGAAAGAGGCTTCCTTTACCCCACTTTGGTTACAAGTAGAGAACAACAGGAGTATGTGCCTAACTGAACACTGATGACCAAACTTGGGAAAGTGCTGCCATTTCTCTCTTCACATGGTCAACATTTGGGCTCTTGTGTCCCTGCCCCGTTCCAGGCTGCATTTTGGGGATATTCTCATTAATCTTACACTGCCATCTGGCTTTGCCCCTGCCTGCCTCTGACTCTAGCAGCTCTGGATGCAGCTGCTCTGTTCCCTACTCTGGCAGCGTGGTGGCAGCACCAATCCAGAGGGAGCGCTGCTTTTTTCTGTATCTCTGCCCGTGTCCAGAGCACGTCGAGAGTCAATCCATCCCCCCTGGAAAGGCACACGGACTGCAATCTCAATATATTGCCTTGCACTTCCCCGGCTCTGCCCCATGCCCTCCTCCTGGGTGTTGGCAGAGATCCTCACGGCTTCAAGCGTGGCTCAGGGGACACATTTATTGTCCTCTTCCTTCCTGTTGCTCTGAATTCATCCACCTGACTTCGTGTGCACTGCTCCAGCCCTGGCGTGCCCCAGGCCAGGCTGGACGGGGCTCTGAGCACCCTGGGATAATGGAAGGTGTCCCTGCCCATGGCAGGGGGTGGCACTGGGTGAGCTCTAAGGTCCCTTCCAACCCAAACCAGGCTGTGATTCTGTGGATATAGCGACAATGATTTTTAAAATAAAGTGGTTAAACTTAAATTTCAGTTAAATCAAATTTTGAGGTTGGAGTTGGATAATCAGGAGTACATAAATAAAAATTCCAAATGCTGTTTTTCCCCACTTGTTTTACCTCAGAAACAGGACATATAAAAGAACCTGGGAAACATCAATAAAATAAATGGGTTGGTAGGAAAGTTAAACAGTGACTGCCTTTTATGATTTCTTTGAAAACAACTATTATTTTAAGGAGACAACATTTGTTCAACCTTCATCTCCAGTGAAAGGAAAAACACTGTGAAACCAGACTGGATATGGGAACAGCTATATTTAAATAAACAGTTGGTGTGTCTCCAAAACAGAAACTACTTGAAAGAACAGAACAAGCACAAGCCACAAGTGGCCTAGTGAAGGAGTGGTTTAGAATTGCTTCACTGACAGAGCATTTTGGGGCTTGGTTCCACCTCTCCCCATCGCTCACCAGGCGAGATCTCCCTGTTGTTTTGACCTTTAGGCCTTTGCCTTAGGACACTTGGAGTGTGTTCAGTGCAGACAGACACTGCAAGGGCCTGGCCCCTCTTTCCTGCTGTCAGCACCTGCTTTAACAGTGCACGGGGAAATTCTTTTCTCCCTCTGACTCCAGATCTTTTGGGGATGGTACTTCCCTGCTGGCTGACATTCTGGAGTCTGTCATAGCAGATGTCTGCGATCCAGCCTGCCTTTGGTTCAACTCTTCACAGCTTTTGAGAGATTCCTCTGTAAAAGTGCAGTTAAAAAATCTGCATGCAGTTGCTGCATGAGACTGTAAAGCCAGCGCCAGCACAGTGAAAGAGCGGAGTCACTGAGGTGATTCCTGTTCCAAAATAGAATGGCAGATGGTTTTCCAGCCTGGACCCACCTAAGGTGGATGGTGACTGTGGCAAACACTGCTGGCCCTCCAGGATGGACATGACTTGTGGGGTTTGACCCTTAGGACCCCTTGAAAGCAGCCTGGGCTAAAGCCCTTGGTCATTGAAAGTATTGTGAGTTCGGATAAAACAGGTTCCTGATTCCCTCCCTGCCCTAAAATTCATTAATTGTTCTGTTTTGTCCCCTGGACTTTGCTAAGTAATGGCTCAGAGCGCCTTGGGAGACACAAGTCCGTTGCCTTGGAGTTGTTTTGTGATGTTTTCACCTTCCTGGGGTGTTTTTACAGGAGGCTGAGCAGTCTGTCGAGTTTGAAGAGACTGACAGTGATGCAACTGGAGTATAAAAACAGCTTTATCCAATTACCAAAGCTGCTGCTCGGTTCCCTGAGTGCCACCTGGAGCCAAGGCCTCCCCGGGCCTTGGATAAAGCGCGGCTGTGCCATTCCCCGGATTCGCCTGCCCTCTGCTGCCCTCCCGGGCAACTTCAGCACTCAAAGCTCCAACTGCAGCTGCTTTATTCTGGATTTCAGGGACTTTCATAGCATGCACAAATACAAATGTAGAGAGCTATGGAAATCAGAACATAGCTTGACACAGTGTTGCTACTGGAGCTATGGAATTCATCCCTAGAGTGGTAAAACTTCCACAGTGGCAGCTGCTTGACAGCTACAGAAACAGCACAGCTGCAGTGACGGATCTTCATTAGGGCTTTAATTACATCACAGAACTTAAACATGTGCTCCGGGTGTTGCTGCTTGCTGTGCCACTGGCTTGTGTCCTGCTTTATTTCAGGAAGGCTTCTCCCTGATTGATTCCCACAAGTGGCTGAAGATAGTGAGAAGAGCAGAGTGCCTGCTGCTCCGGGCACAGGCCAAGGTGAGCTGAGCTGCTTGGAACATTCCTAATATGTAACACAATTATGGAGAAGATCTCTTAATTTTGGCTAAATTAAACTAGAAGTTGTCAATTATTTATGTAAATTAGATTTTTTTTTTTACTCTGGCTGTGAAACAAGAATGGACTGAATAATGTTGATAACTTTTGTAACTGCTAATACTCTGTTTTCAGACTGCTCTCTGAGAGTTAGCTGCTAAAACAGCCAGACTGGTTTTATTTCACAATCTATATGCCATGGCTAACAATTAAAAAGATGAAGCAGATCTCTTCCAAGCTACCTCTGAGTCAGGCTGCACTTCAGCAAACAAACTCTCTAACCAAGCAATTATTGAGCCATTTTGTGGCTCCTGGCACAGCAGCAGCAGGCTGCTGGTTAAGGTATTTGGTGCTCAAGGAAGCAACATGGACATGGGTTGCTGGTCTCCCACTCAGCTCTCCTGATGAAAAGTGGTTGGTTTGCCTTTAAATAATCAAACAGCACTTTCTTGTTCCCAGTTTATGTAAAAATCTCAGGTATTTTGTTCTTAGATGAACTCTGATACTCTGTAAGTACCTTAGTGTTTTAAATTCATGGGTTATGCCTGAAACGAAAACACCTCTGCACTCTGCTCTCTATCAGCTTGTTAGAAAACCTGGAGGCAGCTGGGGCAGGGATTAGTTGTGATGAACCAGCAGGTTGTTCCCTTCCCAGTTACCAGAGCCAGCCCCCAGTGCAGCATTAAGGGATTCTGCAGCTCCTCACCAGCCAGACAAAACCAACATCACACTCACTGTGAGGCTCCAGCAAAGCTCTGAGGGGCAGTTTGGGAAAGGAGGAATATTAACAGAGTCTGAAATGAATATGGTGCATCTCAGTGTTTACTTACCGTAAACTCACACAGCTTCAACTGGATTTAGTGGCACTGCAGAGGTTCTACCACACAGCTTCTCTGCTTTATATCCCAACAGTGGCTGAAGCTTCTGTGCTCATCTTTGTCATAAATTTCTGGTTTATCTTGTACTTGGTTTTTGTAAGTCATTAATACTGCATTTACAGTGGAACTTATCACTTCAAACATGGCTTCAGTGGGGCACTGTGGACTCTTAGCCAGCAGAATGAGTTTCAAAACTATGAACAGCAGCAAGGTGAATATTTTTAATATTTTTGCAATAAATCATTCCCCTTCCTACTGTTTTCCTTGAGCTCAGCTCCCCACCCCAGAGTGGAAGAGGTGCAAATTTACCGATTCTGTGACCTCAGGGTTCTTTAATAGTTCAGCTCTTGCGTGGTTTGGATGTGACTGCCCAGTCCTCAGTTTATGCTATGCACCTTGACATATCACAGCTCTCTTTCCACAAAGGAACAATGTTTAATTTTCACAGTCCCCTGTTGTTTATAAATGGCAAACTAAAGTATTTAACAGTCCTTGTGAGAAACCCAAGGGACTCCAAACAGCTCAGCCTCAAAATTTATCTGGGGATCTAAGCAAGCAACTGCTCTTTGAAAGCGTCCTAAAGAAACTCCAGCTAAGTTCCCTTTCTGTCACTGAAATCAGAACTCACCTATCTGGCATCCCACAGCTCAGTGCCTGGCTCTGTGAGGCTGCCCCAGTTCCTTAATTAATGCGGGTAAATCCAACTGGGCACTGGCCAAATGAGTGCTACACTTCACATTAGTTTGACATTTTTCCCTCTAAAAGGCACTGAGACAAGCTCTTGTGCTTACCCTGCCCTGAAATTCTTTTGATGCGATTCAAACGTGTTCAAGCAGCAGCATGTAAACACAGGGGCTGTCAGGAAGAGCTGGCTCATCTCTGAGACAGGAACTGTAAAGTGAGAGGTGTCCTCGTGCTGTGTTCCAGCAGCCTGGCAGTGCAGAATTATACATGGGCACTGAAATTGGGTTTGACATTGGAACCTCAGGAAGAGGAAGACCTAAATAAGCCAGGCTGGGCCAAGGAGAAGTTGCTCATTTTCTAGTACTTGAAGTGTTTTAAATTTGAATTTTCAAGATCAAACAGAAAGTTCCATTAATTCACTCTCTAAACACTGAATATGCACCTGCCTTTACATCAGCTCAAGGGGCTTAGGCCAAGCTTATCACACACTGCAGACTCTCCCATCCCCATTTTGGGGCAGTTTGCTGAACCTGGGGCACTTATTAAAAATATCTATTATGGTACAGCCCAAAAACCTACTCCAGGGGATCAGAGCTATCTGGGTTTTTTAAATGATTTTTAGTATTATTTCACTCTTTAAAGCAATGCATTTGAATTTCCTGCACTCCTAATCAGCGTGTTGGTTTCTGTTCACACTGAACGTGTTGGTTTAGCTACACAAAGGCAGACCAAGTGGGGTTGAGTTTGATGCATCAGGAACACGAATCCCAACTGGAACATGCCATTCCCAGAATTTCTAGTTTGGATCCAGAGTTAACTTCTGCTCACTGTAGTGCCATTTTTTTGTCACAAGTAACTGTGCAGAGCTGGCACACCCTTACAGGATACTGCCTGCAGCAACAATAAAACATGTAAAAACTGAGTCCTGGCAAGGCTTGTCCACTTGGCTAAACCTTGAATTAGTGACAGGTGGCCCTGCATCACTTACCCTTTTCTTGTGTATTTTTATCTGATTTTCAAATTGGCAATCACAGTCTACTGGTTAAGCTGCTGGGAAAAATGAAAATACAGCAGGGAAAACTTGTTTCTTTGTTTTTAAATTGGTGCAGCGATCCAAGAATCTACTGCCTTCTTCCCAACGTCACCAAATAGGGATTTAATTAAATGCGAGTAGTGTGAGGGGATTGTGAGTTAATTGCTTTCCCTGTGGTTCTGAGCAGAACGAGTGCCGCATGTTCCGAGTGCAGTTCGGAGGGAGCTCCAGGGAGGAGATGCAGGAGCACTGCTGCAGCTGTGTCCAGAAACTCAGCGACTACGTCCCGGTGCAAGGGGCTGAGGAACAGAGCCTCAGCCAGGACACCCAGGGCATGGACACTGAGCACGCAGTAAGTGACTGCCCACACCCAACACCAGTCAGCTCTGCCTGGGAGAGCTGGACAGGACAAGTTCCTCACAGCTGTGAGACTGCCCACAGGGAACAGGAGTTGGGAAATGAGTTATACAGGGTAAAAACTGATCAGAGCCACAAAGTGACCCTGGATCCTGGCTCCCTTCTGTGTTTACCTGCTCTCCTGGTTTGCAGTGCTAGGAACTGCTACAACTGCCTCTTTACAATCTGAGCCTAACCTGGCACATCTGAAAGCAATCTCGGGAGGAACAGAATGTTTCCCATCTCCAAGATAAAGTCCTGAGATAACTGGAAAAGGCAAAGGCAGACTGCGTTTTCCAGGGTGATTATTCTTAAATCTCTGCTCTCCTGGGTATTTAGATCGATGGAAAGGAAGCAGTGTGCTCCTGTGAGCACCCATACATAGCATTCTTTGAAGTTACTCCTAGAAAGTAGTTTATAACTTCAGTTTAGCCATGAACCAACGGGCCTGTAGCTAAACTGTCATGTCTTTCCTTTTTAAAGACTGGAGCAGATGTGCATGCAGGTTCCATAAAAAGATGCCTTTTTACTGCAGAAGGTAGCTGAGCACATTCCCTTCCTGTCAGCGCTAAAAATGGAACTGCTTCCCTGCCTGCACATACCCACACTCTGCTTGGTAACAAGCCCTTATTTGCATTTGGTATTTTCTAGCCAGATGAGCCTCTCCCAGCTCCCTGCACAACCCTTGGAGAAAGAAGATCTGTAGCACAGCTAGCACAGGTAAAAAATAAACATCTCCTGTTTAGGTCCTGTAACTGGGTCTGAGAACGAGCTATCTCAGATTCCATAAACATCTGGGAAACGCCTTCCCTGAACATCAGGATGCCCTCACCTACACCAGCAAAACACTGGATCTGTGTCATGGTCAGGAGCCAGGGAACAGGCAGCAAAACAAGGTGTTTGGTGGTGTAATCACCCCACTTGAACAGGAACAGGTGACACACCGAGAGCAAAGAAATAGCCAAAGGCAACGTCCAAGTGAATGGCTCTGGCACTGGTTTGACTCTGCAGAAACGACTTGGGCAGTTCAGAGCTGAAGCCTGAAAATACCAATCTTGGAAGCACAGAATATCTCACCTGTCCCTGCCCTCTGGCAGTTTGAAGCCATTCCCCCTTGTCCTGGCACTCCAGGCCCTTGTCCCCAGTCCCTCTCCAGCTCTCTGGGAGCCCCTTTAGGCACTGGCAGGGGCTCTGAGGTTTCCTTGGAGCCTTCTCAACCCTGACCCACAGCAGAGGTTCCCCATATTCCATGGACAGCTTCACTGAGCAGTTCTGGGTAAATACCTGAAGTCAGCTGTTGCTCATTTACTGGGAATTTGGGCCAGTGCAGCAGCAGATGAGCAGAAAACTCTGCTCTTTTCTGGTTTTGTGCTTCTCTCTCTTCCTCACCCTTCTTTCACAGTCACTGGGCAAGCACAGAATCCCAAACTGGTTTGGATTGGAAGGGACCTTAAAGGTCACCTCATTCTGACCCCAGTGCCACAATGCCCAGAGTTCTCCCACCACCATGGGAAAAAGCTGGGAGAGGGGGTTAAATGGGGATGAAAAGGATGTTTGAACATAAAAGTCCCATCCTTTACTTTTAAGAGCCATTTGGCTAAATGAAAAGCTTGAAGTGCACACTTGATTATCCCTACACAGTCCATGTGGCAGTATGTACACCTCATAAGGAGCGTACACTGATGACAGAAACCCACAGGAAGCCACGGTACCCAGGCAATTGGCATTTCCAGGGTAAACTTCCAACTGAAACAACGGCAGGGGAATTTGGCACTGCGTAAAAGCTACACTGCAGTCAGATCTGGGCACCAGAGAAAAGCTCACGTGCACAAACCACAGCTGAGCAGGGGCATTCCGAGAGCATCAAAGCCAGGCAGCTCCATGTTCCCCCAGCACCGGGGAGGGCTGGGCCGTGGCTGTGCTGTTGTGTGCCAACCTTCCCTTGGCAGTCGGTGCTGCGGCAGCAGCTGGAGCTGCCCCCGGCCTTGCAGCAGCCGGCGTGGAGCGCCCGGGAGCTGGGGCCCTTCATCCGCCTCTGCCTCATGGACCAGCACTTCCCAGCCTTCGTGGAGGACGTGGAGAAGGAGCTGCTCAAACTCGCCGAAGAATGAGGCACGCTCAGTGCTCCAGGATGCAGCTCCGGTGATTAAAGGTTGAAAATCAAGGCCTGCAGCAGTTTTTGTCAGTGTTTTATTTTTAAAAACAGGTGAATCCACTTTTTATACATCATTGCACTTCAACAAATACACAGAACACGAGTTCATGCAGCTACAGTTACGCACATCATGAGAACCCTGGTAGGTCTATTTCTACAATCTTTAAATCATGAGAAATTACAGTGTCAAACTAAAGAGGAATAACTAGTTGCATAGAATATCACCATGCTGTAACGTTTCATCATTTAAACAAAAAAAAAAAAAAAGAAAATTATAAAAGTTTGCCTGAATTGAATGTACAAGTATATGTTGAACACATCAGTGCAAAAGGATTTGAGAATTTACATGAGTTAACAACAAAAAAAAAAAAAAAAATCACTTAAAAAGCAATCATATATATATATTTATAAACTGAAGGTTTGTTTTTGTTTCCGACTGCATCCCACCACCACCGGCAGCCCCTGGCAGCACCCAGCCCCGACGCCCGACAGGACACCCCGCGCTCCATGGTTAAAGCCCTTAAGGAAATTCCAATGTCCCCGCTGCGAGCGCCGGCCCGGCATCGCTCCCTCCTTCCAGCCATACAGTAAGGAATGAATATCAGCAGCTTCAAAATGAACCACAACGACTTCTGGTTTCCCCTCCCCCAAATATAAATATATACTGTATATATCTTTAAGTTTCGCTGTACTTTACAAAAGAAGTCTCACTAGATGGCAGCGGTGCGGTTTGAGCGGTGCCGAATTTAACAGCTACAGGAAGTAAAAAAGAGCGCATGCGTGAACCCGCCTGGCTACTGCTCGTGTAAAGAGAGGAAAGGAGAAAAAAAAAAGCCACATTCACAGCACATCAAGCCCGAAAGAGTTTACACCTTCTACACGGAAGCATTATTAAAATTCATCTGGCTAGGTCATCCTTGCAGGAGAGGCTAAATAAGGCATGCGTTAGACAGTCATATTGTTGCTCACTTGGAAAGGAAAGAAAAAAAAGAAATCAGACAGAACTGGAGTTCTAGAACCAAGAGTTCCAACCCTTAAATTTAGCAGGTCATATTGCCATCAGTCTCTCAGAAACTTAAAGCTCTAAAAAAGAAACGAGAAAGAGGTGCTAGTCAATGGTGAACAGCGCGAGCCTGCAATCCCCGCGCTCCCACCGCGGGGCACGGCTCCCGACAGCCCCAGCTCCGCCTTTTACGGGGAACCAGGAGGGCTCGGCAGCTTTGTCTACTTTTTAGCAAGCAGGTCCTTAAACCACCCGCCTGCTCGAGGAAATCAATGCTTTGTTCCCCCCCGCGCTCCCCGGGGCGCGGCGGCAATGTTTGAATCCAGGGAACGCGCTCGCTGCCGCGCCCCCAGCACTCCGGGCAGGAGGGCTGGGCCTGCCCGCTCCCGGCCGGGCGCAGGCAATACTTACATGATGAGCATTTCTAATTTGTGTTTCTCTGGCGTAAGTTTTTGTCTTTGTGATTGTTTGTAGAATTGGTTTTCCTGTGGAAAGGGGCGAGAGAGAAATGCACCAAAAATCAGTCATAGGTACAGGAAAAATGGACATTTATTTGTACTTCATTAAACAGCATTGCATGCTCCCTCCCTTTAACTGGCAGAAGACAACACAATTTTAGACTTTGTATTTTAGCACAGTAGTTGTTTTCTAGCAGAATGTTGCTTTTCTTTCCTCCAGTGCTAAGAAACGCACCAGAGGGTCCAACACCATCTGTAATGTCACATGCAATATCAATCCTATGATTTATCACCTCCCACAACCCCCCAGATTAACCCAAATAGTATTTTTTCCCTTAAAACACACTTACATTGGCCCAGCTGGTTCGTCATCTGCAGCAAGCATCCCGATGCACCCAGGGAGAGACAAGGGAAGGAAAGAAAAAGAGAGTCAGTGTTTGCAGGGGGCCACGGTGCGAGCAGCAAACCGATCTATCTACAGCATCAAAGGCCATTCCAGTCGGGAGTGCAAGGATCATGGAGTTACTGCTCTGGATTCGGGTTTAATGGCAGGTATGTTGCTTCAATGGGTTTAGTTAACACTTGGAATGCTGGTCATGAAGGACTGCAACTGTAGCGGACAGATTGGTGCAACATGGTCAAGACTCATCTTGTCCCCAAGTTCCAGTGGTTCAATCTCATAAAAAATAGATGAGGAGACAAACCAACGGTTCAGTTGTAAAATCCTGCTGGATGTTTGCTTGCATTGACTTTTTTTTTTTAACATGTATTGTAATTTTTAAGCCATTTTTCCACTGCCGATGGGTAACTCCTGGGATATACCCCAGAGGGTACATACCCCACACTCATCTTCCCCCACAGACAAAACAAGCTCTGCATTCCCCATTTTTCTCAATATTTAATTAGAAGGGACCATGTTAGGAGGAGGCTGAAGGGGAACACTCGATTCCAGCCCCAACCATGGTCCTTGGGCAGCGGCATCCGATGTCACCAGGAGGAGTCGGGGTGCTGGGACACCTCCAGACACACTTCAGCTGCAGAGGACTGACAGCATCGCCCTGCCCATGGCCCTGGGCAAAACTCAGTTCAGAACTGGGGGTTGGAATCTGCCAATGAGGAATGTTTCATATTAACTCTCTCATGACCAATTGGACTTTTTTTGGAATTCTCAAACACTGTGTTTTCTCCCACGCTGCAGTACAGAAGACAGAAATGCATTTACACAACAGTACAAGAACCAATCCAGGAACCTAATGCTCCCACAGATGGATTTTGGGGGGACCAATTCAGGCCCTGCTGGTTTGGGCACTTGACAGTTGCCATTCCCACCTCGTGCCAGAGGGATTTTTCAGGGAAGTCTTTGAGAAACTCTCAGCAGGATTCCACAAGGGTGCTTAGTGCACATGAAGCAGTTATGGAAATTACAGTCTTACAGTGTAGGCATCCGCATGAGCACACGCCAGGAGTAATGTCGGGGAGAGGGGACATTACTCCACCTGGGCCTTCGAGGCAACGGAGAGGCAAAGCCACCGCTAGCACAGACAGTGACCGGAACAAAAAATACTTCAAAAATAAAGAACTAACCACAAACCAAGAGCTTTACAGCCAAAATAACAGACTAGCGACACACCGGTGTCCACAGAATTCCAGTACCAGCAACAGTAACTATCGGACACAGTACAGAGAACTGGGACTAGGAAGGACAGCCAGACATCAATGTGCTGTTGTATATACAGTGAGATATACAGAGACACATCAGGTACTCAAACACAAAGCACAGCAGAGGAATCTACAGCTTCCTTCCACAAACATCTTTGGGAATCAAGGATGCGAGAGCAGCCGAGCTCCGGGCGGGACGAGCCTGGGAGGGACAGCGAGCCCTGGCCCCCAACGCCGGCGCTGCCTCTGAGACCCAGCTCGGCTCCAACAAACACCATCGACAGCTTTGGGAGTTTGTTTGGCTGGACTTCAGCAATATCAAACTGCACCGTGGACACTCACTACAAAATAACCATTTTTTTCCTTCTCTGCTCAAAGATTTAAATGCCCATTTCAGATCAGCAGGTTTGTGTTTTCAAAAAAAAAAAACCTTCACATTTATAAAGGCTGCCATCGGTGATTCCTCATGAAGATCCCACAAAAAAGCCTACTGGAATACTTTTAACTAGATGGTGGATCCCCACCACTCCTCCCTGTCCCATCTCTAACCTAAACCAGAGATAAAAAGACCGAGGGAAATTCCCAGTCAGCCGTTAAGTGCTGGAAAAGCATCCCCAGTACAGTACAGACACAGACCGAACCCTCAGCGAAACCAGGGGCAACAGAACAACAGAAAAACCAGTACAAAATCAGACTAAAGAAAAGGTTCAAAACAGCAAACTGAAATCCAAATTAGTTGTGAACGTGAATGAGGAAGTTTTCAAGAGTGTTAACGTTATGACTTGTGCGTTGTATAGACTGAAGCGGAGGTTAAACAAACTCCAAAGCATGCAGAGCTCTCACTTACCACCATTTTTTAAGGGTATGATGCAATTGAAGGGGGGAAAAAAAAAAAAGAAGTCATAGTAACCGACAAGATCAATATAACCCAAAGCTTTATGCCACAGCCCTGCTCTAGAACAGTCAGTAACACCTACGGCACGGGAACATCCTCCCAGTGCTCCCCGAACGCTGCTGGGAGCGGCCACTGACCACGCCGAGCCCCTCCTCCTGCAGCATCTCCACTGGGACTGGGCATCTGCAGGCTCCAAACCCCCCTGGGTGCAGAACACAGCCATAACCCCACAGCCAAGCCTTTCCTGCGGGGATGCAATGACCTGCTCCATGGGCTCCCAAAACCACACACTTCTGAACCAAAAGGCGAGAAGTGCTGCTTGTCTTTAACACATGTAAGCAATCCCTGCAGGCAAAAATATCTGGGAATTAAAACTGGAAGATGATGACAAGTAAATCTCCCTTAGCCCCTCCACTTGTATGGGAATGTGTTTTGTGCCCCCCCCCCCCTTCAGCCTTAATTTACAAGGCATTTTAGATGTCACTCAGTTTCTTTCACCGCCTTTGGAAAGCTACAGGGTTTATTTTTAATATCAAATTAATCCTGGGAAGCATCTTGTGACTGGTGGAAGTCAAAAATGAAACACTAGCGGGTTCTTCCAGCACTAAGATTCCAATTTTTGCTTCTGAAGGGATTCTACATCTCAGCTCATGCTTTAAAACCTGCAAAGAATCAATCCCAGCCTAGTTTGGGTTGGAAAGGACCTTAAAGCCCATCCAGTTCCACCCCCTGCCACTATCCCAAGGTGCTCCAAGCTCTGTCCAGCCTGGCCTTGGGCACTTCCAGGGATCCAGGGACAGCTCAAACACTCTGAAGGAGCAGCCAGAGCCTGTGGCAGCTCAGGGTCCTGTGTTATTGTCCATTCCCACTGGGATACATGCTGCTGGGAACAGCTGATGGCTGTGGCCTCACTGTGTACCTGCCTCACAATCTGCTCACCCTGACGAATTTGAAGTGTGGGAGAGAAAGATGTGCATAAAAGGGAAAAAACCCCACCAAAATCACTTGTTACAAAAGGCAAACGGTTGCAGTTAAAACAGTTTGTTTCTTTCAATTACTTACAGTAATAGCAGGAACAGGGAAAGTCAAGAAAAAAGCAAAAGAGGGTTAGAAAGAATGTGGGGATTTGGATGGAGCTTCTGCAGAGCCAGGAGAAGAAACGCATTTATGGGAAGTCTTTGGATTAGGCTGAGGAATGAGAGGGGAAGAATGAAAAGGGACATGTTATCACCCAGTCACCTCACGGCTCCGGAGTCGAGATCCTGACTATGGATTCACAAGTAAAAACCGCTCCCACTCCTATGGGGAATGGAGCCAAGGAGTTTTTACTTTCTACTTACCCCAGGAAACACCCTTTCCACCAGGGGCTGTGCTCATTTTAGACCCTTTGATCCACCGACAGCAGAAACCCCACTCCCTTCAGGAACCTTTGCTACGCTACGCTGGGTGCTGCTGGCTGAGCGCTCCGTCTGCGGAAACCACGCAGCTCGAGCTGTACCTCAGAGGAACGAAGCCATTCCCTTCTCTCCCTGTGCATTCCCTGCTGGACCCGCCCCCGGCGGGCATGCAGCCGCGTGCCAGGGCATGCCACGCTCATGCAGCTCTGCCCCAAAGCCACGGAAGCTGCGCGTGGCCAGCCCCCCCTGGATCTGCCAGCCCCTGGATCTGCCAGCCCCTGGCCGCTCCCTGGGAACAGGAGGCGAGCTGGCTGCTGCCTTACCAGGCGGAAGGCAAGTCAGAACTCACGTTCTGAAGGGATGTGGGAATTCAAGCGCCGTCTGCCCTCCCTTCCTCCTTCCAGTACGGGATTTGGATGTGCTGGGACAACTCCTCGTCCACAGGCACCGCAGCAAACCCTGGGCCGGGCACCCCCCGATGCCACTGTTTTGGTGGAAACAGGGATTTCACGGGTGCAACGTTCCTTTTCCTGCTCTCCAGCAGCAGGGAAAAGAATCAACTCCCAAATCAGAGTTCTGAGAAGGAGGAAATGTCAGCAAAGGAGCTCCTGAGCAGCCCTGGCCCGAGGCACACCAAGCAGCTCACCAGACACACAAAGCGAGGTCCATGCACAACCCAGCCCTGCAGTCAGGAAATGCCAAAGTTAAAGGTGCTGCTCTTCCAGCATGGCAGCGCTTCCAACAGAGGGAACAGCTTTACACTGGGAAGTGTTTTGGAACACAGAACTGCTCCAAGTGTACCCAGGAGCCCATCACCCTCCCCAGCCTCCCAGGGATGGAGCCATGGGCACGCTGAGCCAGGGCATTTGAAGCCTTGAGATCGGAGGGAAAGGGAATTCATTCAGTTGTTTCTTTGGGCTGGCCAGGCAGAGTTCCCAAGCACCAGGGAAAAAATGCCAGGCACCTGAGGATCCTCTCACCCAGAGAACGTTTCTGTCCCACCAGCTGCATCCCCCAGGACTAACTGGGCACTTGTGCTCAGCACCAGACTGGTGTCACCCGAGCGGCTGACCCAGCACACCCCAAACACTGTCATTTGTGTAGGCTCACCTGAGCCAGCCCTAAAGCATCACCTGAGCACAGCACAAGGTGAGAGCTTGGCGTGGGCACCTGCAGCTCCCAGCAGGATCCAAAACCAGCAGCTCATCCTGCACTGCCCCAGTGAGGAGCCCAGGTGTGCTCGGGCAGCTCATTAACAGCTCCTCCTGCTCCAAAAGCCTTTGATTTTCCTGAGCACAGGAAGTGGCCACGTTTAGCAGCACTGGTTTTCTCCAAATTTTAACAGTGGTCCTTGAAAGCAGCCTGAATCAGCCACGTTTGCAGTTATCCCTGCACTCCTCTCAGCAGGCCAGACGCTGGCCAGGACATCAGAGGATTCCTGAGGGACGGTGGCAGACACCCTGAGGTGGATGTGCGGCACCCTGAGGTGCTGCAGGGCGGGGACACCACAGGTCCAACACCTGCAGCCCAACCCTGGGGACTGGGATCCTTACAGGGATCTGCAGCCAGAGCCGTCCCGCAGCAGGAGGACGTGCCGAGCCAAAGGGTAACGATCCCTGGGCACAGATCCACAGGGACCATCCATCCTCACGCCTGCCACACATCACAGAAACCTGGGCACTCAGGAAGGGCATTCCAGAGTCATTCTGCCCTGCGAAGACGGGCTGATGGTGGGCATGATGAAGCAATCTCAGTGTCTACATCTGGAGAGGTCCAAGAAGAACATTCCCATCCCAGCAGGAAGGGCAGAACAGCTCAGTGGCTGCTGCAGCAGCATCTCATGTGGAGCTCTGCCATGAGCACGATCCCTGAAGCTGAGCACGTGCCACCAACAGCAGGAAAAGCCAGCGGAGAGATCCCGGCTGGTGCCAGATGCTGTGGACAACGAGTGCTGTGGTGTTTGGCCTCAGCCTCAGCTCCCTGATGTTCCTGCCCCGCTCGCTGCGGCAGCGGAGGCGCAGGTGTGATTTTGGAAGCAGGGAGCTGAAATTCCAAACGCCGAGCACGCCACTGCATTCCGGCATTAACTTTGGCATTTCGTAACCGTGTCTTGAAAATAATAAAATTCAGGATAACCCCAGTCAAGCATCCACACGTGGCAATCAGCAGGCTCCTGGTGATTTCTCACGTGTGCATTTGTAAGGGCCCAGCTCCCGGGGCGTTCCCCACCACGGCAGCACGGAAAGCTTCGATGCCAGGACGGAAAATGCACAACTATCCCAGGAATGCGGGACTCAAGGCGGCGTGATGCTGATTGTGTCCGTCAGCCAGGCAAACCTCACCCACGGGCATGGACTGTCATACTCAGCATGGGTTTTTCCTCCAGGAAAGGGGACTGGGAGACCATCTGACCCCCAGGGAGGTGCGCCGCGTCACCCTCCAGGGCTCTGCCTTCAGAACTGCAGCCCCAGTGAGCACTGAGCAACCTGGGCTCCTTGGCTCATCATCCTGGGCAGCTCCGGGGGGAGGATGAGCCTGGATCCCTCGGGTATCCCTGAGGAGTGGCCAGACCAGCCAGGAAAACTCGTGCCTTGGAAAGAGGCAGTGAACCCTCCACCTGCAGCGTGAGCTCCCCTGCACCGCCACGGGGGCTGCGCTGCGAGCTGCTCACGCCAAAGCCAATTCCTGCTGGATTCAGCCCGTCTGGGGCTGCCTGCAGGGAATATTTGGGTATCCAATTCCCAGGACCTTGTTCTGGTCCTTGTGAAACTTCATGCAATGAAAATTCTGAACGCAGGGAGCTGTAATCACTGACATGGAGGTGGGTACGTGCAAGAGGACATGGGAATTGTCTGTTCCGAGTTTTCTGGGCTGGTGGAGGTCCCTGAGGCCACGCTGAGGGCGGGACGAGCCCCGGAGCCACTGGAAGCTGTTAGTGATGCACAGAACATGCACTACGGTGCAACTGGGGGGCTACACCCCGAGAGCAGCCCCACACATGCTCTGTAAGCAGTTAGTAAGTGCTACTCAAGGCTTACAACCAAAGCTGGTTTCCTCTAGGGATGCACTACGTCAGCCAGTTCTGATCCAAGCCTCCCCTTCTCCCATTACTCCATTCACTGTGTGTTCCGTGAGCTCCTCTCCTCACTCTGGCTCCCGTGTGAGGCCCGTGAAGGTGGCTGTGCCCAGCCCACTCACACATCACTGTTTCACACCTCTATTTCCATCCCCTGCAGCCCCACAGCCACACCCAGCTGCCCTGGGAACAGCTCCCACTGGGAGAGGCCTGGCCTGGCCAGCCCAGGAGGGCGCTGAGGGTCACTCCAGCACGCTGCCCTCCACCTGCTCCATGCCTGCATCCATCGTGTTCCTACAGCACCCCGACATTCCTGCTGCTTCTCCCAAGGAGGCCTTGCACAGGTTTTCTTGCTACACGCTGGAGTAAGCTGCTAGCAGCACACTAAAGGCTGTTTCTCAGCGTGGATCTTGCAAATACTCAGCCTCACACTGCCCCTTTCCCCAGCTGTGCACAGGGGAAGGTGTGCAGGAGAAGCTCACAGATAAAAGTTACTACTAGTTGTATGTACCAAACACAGATTAACTAATTATTGCTACCATCAAACCTGATAATAAGCCCTATTTTTATAAAATCTAATCAGTGGCTACAATTAGATACAGGTTCCAGAGCATTCCTTAGCTACAGATTCAGCTACACAGCAGAGTAAGAGCCCTCCCCCGTCTGTGTACCCTGAACACACGTCACTTTTGAAGCACCTTTGCAGCCCCGATCCCTTGAAGTGCAATGATTCCTTAGTTTGAGCGTGATGTTCCTCACAGCCCCTGCCCAGTGTCCGACCCACGGGGAGCAGGGAATGCCACCACGGCTGAGGGTGCTGCCAGCTCTTCCCCTGGGGCAGCATCCTCAGGACACAGATGGGAGCGCTCCATCCCCGCTGCAACAAAGCTTCAAAGGCATCCACAACCCCTCCCACCCCACGGTCTGAGCCCCCCTGAAATCCAGCGCTGGGCCTCGGACCCTCTGGGCTTAACGTCCGGAGAGGGAGGAGAGGAGAGGAGAGAGAGGAGAGAGGCGGGAGTGGGGCAGAGCGGGCTGCGGCTCCTTCCTGCCCGCGGCCCCTCGCTCCTCCCGCGGCGCCGCTCCCGATGCCGGCCGGGCTCCGTCACAGGCGCCGCTGGGCGCACTTACCGTCGGGAACTTCGTCCGGCCGCTTCCGCTTCTCGTAGATGACGATGATGACCACCAGGATCACGATCTCTGCCAGGATGCCCAGGAAGGGCCACAGCGGGGCCAGGTGGCTGCGCACGCGCAGGATGGTGGTGACCGACACGGAGCCCACCTGG
This sequence comes from Ifrita kowaldi, assembly GCA_013398055.1. NCBI lineage: Eukaryota > Metazoa > Chordata > Aves > Passeriformes > Cinclosomatidae > Ifrita > Ifrita kowaldi. The sequence continues at coordinate 81,661 of VZRS01011111.1, forward strand.
TTGGTGGCGTTGCACTGGTACTCGCCGGGGTCCTCGTTGATCTGCAGGTTTGTGATGCTCAGCTCGGTGTAGTTCTCTTTGTTGGAAATGAAGAACCTGCCCGAGGAGTTGTTGATGTCCTGGCAAAGGGACAGGGGTGGGAAACAGCAACAGCTTGAAGTTCTGGGGCCTTTGCGTCACGGGAACTGCAAGGGATTTGAGGGAGGAGCCCAGGCCTGGTGTTTGTCTCTCCAAACACCAGAAGAACACCCCGAAGGGAACCCTGCGCTCAGGGCGGCCTGATCGCTGCCAGCACTCGGCCACTCCCGCAGCACCACCCCTTAGAAAGCTCACACTCGGCAGGGAACACTCATCCCACCCTTGGCTCCATCCACCCAATTCTGCAGCTGGGCTGGAGGGGTTAGAAGTTCCCAGCTCCTCTCTGCTGTTCCCACTGCTGGTCACATTCTCCTGCTCACTCCATCGCTGGCTGCACGGAACAAACAGATCACCCAAGCACTCAAGGGGATCACTGCCACCTCCTCATATTGAGCCTTGTGAGCTCAACCAGGAAAACTTGGAGGAATTTATAACCCAATGTGGTTTCCAATCATATAGCTCAGATCTTGCAGTTTGTAGCAGATTCCAGAAAATGGCTTTCAGGGCAAGTTCTTAGCTTTGCCCAGCAATGCAGTGAGCAACTTTTTCCACACACCAATAATACAAATATCAATGTAACACTCATCCATCCTCAGTGCTGCCGAAAATATCCACCTTCACTCACACCTTGGAGAAGTTACAGAGCACCTTCAACAGCCCATCCCTAACCCCAAGGTGCTGCTTTCCTCCCTCTCTGGGGGTCGGTGCAGGTGGAGGCATCCTGAGCCCCTTCCTTACCTCAAACACCCCATTGACCTTCTTGCGCCACACCCACTCGGGGTGGGGGAAGCCCACGGACTTGCAGTACATCAGGGCCTCCTGGCCCTCGTTTTTGTTCTCACTCCTCTTGTGCCCGGTGATGTCAGGAGTGGCTGCGACAAAACAGAGCAGCTGGTGAGTGCAAACAGGCTTCTTTCACTCATCTGGACACAAAAGCTCTCCAGTTCCCTGGAGCTGTCCTTTCCCACACCGAGGGGGAGTTATGGAAGGAGAATTGTGCTTGTGTGTGTCCTTCAGAGCAACCCTAAACCCTGTGCTCCTGTCTGAGACTGTGCGTGTGTGTGTGTGTCCCTCAGAGCTGCCCTAAACCCTGTGCTCCTGGCTGAGGCTGTGTGTGTGTGTCTGTGTGTCCTTCAGAGCAACCCTAAACCCTGTGCTCCTGGCTGAGGCTGTGTGTGTGTGTCTGTGTGTCCTTCAGAGCAACCCTAAACCCTGTGCTCCTGGCTGAGGCTGTGTGTGTGTGTCTGTGTGTCCTTCAGAGCAACCCTAAACCCTGTGCTCCTGGCTGAGGCTGTGTGTGTGTGTCTGTGTGTCCTTCAGAGCAACCCTAAACCCTGTGCTCCTGGCTGAGGCTGTGTGTGTGTGTCTGTGTGTCCTTCAGAGCAACCCTAAACCCTGTGCTCCTGGCTGAGGCTGTGTGTGTGTGTCTGTGTGTCCCTCAGAGCTGCCCTAAACCCTCCCCGAGCTCAGGCTGGCTCAGGGCACTGCCTGGGCTGACCCCTGGCCCAGCAGATGGCCCCGGCTGCCGGGCCCCACCTTTAAAGCTCCAGCTCCTAATTACGGCACACGTGGCTCGCTGTGTGATGGCAGCTCTGAGCTGTTAATCCATCAAAGGCCAGCCCGGCTGCTCCAGGAAACTGGAATTTCCTGCGGGAGACTTCCCTGCACCACCAGCAAATTCCCTGCACCTGGATACACAGAGCCAGCAATTCCAGCTGCAAGCTGAGATAATGAAGGGAATTTCACAGCTCTGCTCAAAGGGAACAAAACCTCTCGTGCCACCAGACAGCAGCTGAGCCTGCTCTTCCCAAAATCACAGCAGAAATCTTTGGGAAAATCCTTGGCAAGCCAAAGTGCTTCACACTGTCCTATTTCAAAGGGGATTTAGTGCAGGAAGCATCCCGTGCCTCAGATTCTTTTTGGACAGTAATAACATTACCAAAATGAGCTTCTGAGCCACAGGAAATCCATGGCTGTAGGCACACCTGGGCTCCGGCTCCCGCTGCTGTGTGTTCACCTGGAAAGGCACACCAGGACAGGCCCCAGCGCCCATGGAAATCCCAACAGCATTTCCAGCACAGCCTGGGCTTTGCAGCAGTCCTGACCAAAGGATCCAAGCTCAGCCAGATCCAACTCAGGAATTAGGAGACGATGCCAACCCTAACCATGATAGGTAAGAACAGGCCAAGAACAAAGCCAGGGGTTTCTTTAAGAAACTGACATCCAAAATGTATCCTTCCACATCAGACACCAAAACACTCTGAGAGACCTAAAACCCGGACTGAATGAAGGCAGCAAGTCCTAACAATCCCCAGGTCTCATACAAAAAGGAGCTGCCGGGAGCTGAAGGAAGCCAGGAAGAACATTCCCCACCCGCCAGGTGATCCCACACTCCCCGTGCCTGCACTGGAGCAAGTGCAGTCTTTGAGCTGCAGGGCTTCCAGCAGGAAATGCATCAGCTCTGGGGCTGGCTGTGCTCTGCTGCTCCAGGATCCCCAGCCCTGCACAGCACCTGCCACGTCCTTCCAGCCCCAGCTCCGAGGGGACAGTGACATTTATTCCAAAGAGCGATGGCTCAAGAGGGCAATTTCACCTCGGGACCTACTGGAGGTGCCACCACTTCCCTGCTGGGCGTGGGATGTTCCTAAAGCAGGAGCTGGTGAGCCCAGAGCTCCCTGAGGCTTTTGCTTCCTGGAGGATGCCAAGGAGGGATCTCCTCCAGCCTACGGACACGAGAGCCCAGCGGGGACAGGGAACCGATCCCAGACCTGGCGCTGCTGGAATGCCAGAGGGGGCTGCAAACTGGGAGCATTTCCCACCAGGAAAAGCAGCAGTGGGATTCAGCAGCTGGGAGCTGCAGCCCCCCACGGGCTGAGCAGAGCCTGGAAAAGGGGACAGGGACAGCACTCCCAGCTGGCCCAGTTTGTGCTGGGAAGGGAAGAGGGAACACTTTCTGGGACACCTCCACTCCCACTCCAGGGTGACCCAGAGCGCTCCTCTCCTGCAGGCAGGACACGGGGCCATTGCTGCAAGGAGAGGCCAGATCCCAGGGGTGATCCCAGATCCCAGGCTGATCCCAGCAGAGCAGCAGTGCCCAGAATACCTCAGCTGGGACAGGGCTATTCCTGGAGCCCCCGGGGAGCTCTGTGCACTGCTGGTGTTCCAGGGCAGTGCTGCCCACCCAGACACAGATCCAGCATTTTCTCTCCAAACCGCTGGGACACCGTGTCCTGCTGTGCCCACATCCCCCCCACAGTCCCAGCTTCAGGGGATTTTTCCTTTTCAAGCCAGGCTTGTTCCTTGTGCTCCAGTGACAGCCAAAGCCCAGGGTGGGGCAGGTTTTGTTGGGAAGGGTTTGGATTTCAGCTCTCGGGCAGCAGAACCCCCTCTCTGCTCAGCCCTGCTGCACCACTGGCACCAGCAGAACGCCCCTGGCACAGGGAGGTCTGAACTCCTGCATGTGAGACAGGAAAAATCCTCAGGGTGGGCTGGAGACAGCTCACAAAGAGCAAAAGCAGGCAGGGCTAATTTAAATTAACTGCTACCAAAAAAAAAGGCAAACGAAATAGACATTCAGGCATGCCTGACACGAGAGGAATTCTAAGCAGCAGCATTTTGGTAGTTTTAAACCAAATCACAGGAGAAAGGGGGTTTGTGGCAGGGTGACCACAGGGCTCCAGTGCTCCCAGTTCCCAGCAGCAGCTTCCTGAGTGGTCTGGGGTTTATACAGCCATGAAAAGAGGGGTTTTTCCCTTGTCAAAGGGAAATTCAGTGTCATTTCCTGATATACAGGAGGCCTTCAGCCCTTCCGAGCTCTTTCCTGTCACTGCTGAAAAGGAGAGGTGAATTTAAATGTGTACCACCTCCAAACCATGGCCCAGTTACCTTCCAGTTTCCCATTACGAGACAAAATTAAAGCAAGGGCAAAAGCACCTAAAAATATTCCTGCACTGAAAACTGGGATGTCTTAGGGGTGACCTGAACAGGAGCTCTGGAAGGTTTCTTTTTCTGGTTGTGATTCCAATCCCTGTCTCCCTCTGGAGCCTGAAGACACCGAAGGCACCGGGAGAACAGGGAATAGGAGAGGATTTTCTTGGATCACTCCAAGATGCAGCTGGGCTCAAAGAGTGTCCAATTTAATTCATTTCTGGTAGGGAGCTGCGAGGCTGCAGCAGAGGTTTCCTGAGACAGCCAGGAGTCAAGGACCAGGCTCTTCCCCAGGAATAACTGGGGAGGATGGAACAGGAATGTGCAAGGGGAGCTGGAAGAACCCCTCGATGAGGCAAGGGCAGAAAGGCCTCGCAGGAAGGGCAATTCAAAAGGTCCTTCCAGCACCTGTTTCCTCTCCCCTTCTCCCAAGGTCCCGGTAAGAGCAGGAGCTCTGCAGAGCTCTCCAGGCTGCATTTCATCCTTTGTGGTTCCTTCCATCCTCAGGCCCCCAGAGCTCCCGACTCCAGCACTGCAGGGATTCCCCAGGATGGAAATGCAGCAATCAAAAATCCCTTCGGGGAGGAGCAGGGGGCACCCTGGGCAGCTCCAGCACCTCTGCTGCCACCAAAATCACCCCGTGCCCACCCCAGCCTGCTCCAGGGCCAAGGAAAAGGGGGCACGAGGTCGCTGCTCCAAGGCCCAGCTTCCCCAAACCCCGCGTTTGCTCACTGGTTTGGAGCTCGGAGGTGCCCTCAGCGCAGCCCCAGAGCTCCAGAGCCCGAGCAGGAACAGAGGCTCCCCCAGACGCTTCAGCAGCAGCAGCAGCAGCAGCAGCGGGGTGAGGGAAGGCAGCCCCGGCATTCCCGGGAAAGGCACCGACACTGCCCTCACTGCCAGCACTCCCAGCTGCTGCCACACCGCTGCCCTGGGGGTTGTTTTTGCCAAGCCAATCCCAGGATGGTTTGGGTGAGGGGAGCTTAAAGCCCACGCAGTGCCAGCCCTGCCACGGGCAGGGCACCTCCCAGGGCAGGGACCCTGCAGGGACTGAGGGGCAGAGCGGCAGCAGCCTGCACACGGAGGGAGCTGGCCCCGCGTGCCCCGGGCTGCCTCTGCCACAGGCTCCGGGGAGCTGTTCACGAGCTGTCAGAAAATGCCTATTTTTGGAGCACGAGCACTCTGGGATTCAGCAGCCTCCTTTCCCTGTGCATCAGCAGCGAGAGCTGCACCCTAATTACAAGCAGCAATTAAATCTGTGTGTGTAATTGCTCGAGCACCAGCACGGCCCGTGCAGGTCAGCACTGAATGAAGACCTGCACGGGCAGCCCAGGCAGTGCCACTGCCCCCCACACTGCTCTCAGTGCAGCCCCAGTTCCTCATCCCCAGTTTCCCAGGAGAGCATCTGAGGAGGATTTAGGTGTAAATGGCCCGTGGGAAGCGAGTAGGATCAGCTCTCGCTGCACTCCCATCACAGGTATGGGGTGCTCTTCCCTCACAGCGAGCTCCCAGCTCCCTGCCAAGCTCTGCTGGTGGCCCTGCCTGGCAGAGCCGCAGCCCAGCCCCAGGCAAACACTCCCAGAGGGCCCTGCACGGGTGATCTGAGCTGGCAGAGGTCTCGCTCCGCTCCCAGTTACAGCTCCCCTCTCTAGGAGTGGTTTGTCACCTAAAGCAGCCCAGAGGAGGCAGCAAGAACTTAACATTCCCATCAGGATAACACGAGGAGATGTAACAATTAGAGCAAAAGAGCGGAATGGAAGAAAAAATCCCCACGGGAAGGAAAAGAAGGAGAACTAAACCCCTCCACCTGCGTGCCCTGAACACCCAGCCAAGCTCCTCAGAGGCACAGGGTGCTGGAATCCCATTTCCCACAGACTGATGGATTCTCCCACCTGGATCCCAGGGCCTGACCACGCACCACAAACTCCCACAGGCAGCTCCCCCTGCAGCCCCGTGGTCCCGTCAGTCACCGGGAATTCACCGATGGCACCTGACACCAGCACTGCTCTGTGGTTCCCCTGCAGCACCCCCGGGGCAAACCTTGCCCGTCCTGCAGCTTTTATCCTCCATTTCAGGCTCCCAAAATGCCAGGAGGTGCCCGAGCCACAGAGGTGTTTCAGTGCCCACAAACGCCGCGGGCACTGTGCGCTCCCGTCTCTGGGAGCTCCTGCCCTGAACCCGTGCGAGGCTTTCCCTTGGAACCAGAGTTATTATATCCCGTAATAAATTATCATTTACAGTTATTAACCCTGGCTCTGTGTGATGAGGAGGCCCTTCCCCTTCTGTGGGGACAGCAGGGAGCTGCTGGAGGCAGGGAAGGGCATTCCCAGGGACAGGGAAGGGACAATCCCGACGGCAGCCGTACCTCTCACTTCGATGGTGGCGTTGGCGACGGGAGAGCTGGAGAACACAAACACACACAGGTACTCCCCCGACTCCTCTGCTCGGGCCTTCGGGATCCTGCAGCAGGACAGACAGACAGACAGAGCAGAGCTGGCTCACACCCCACAGCGTTCACTGCACCACCCTCGTCACCCCAATTAACCCCCGTTAATTGCACGCGGCACGGCCGCTGTGACCAGGCTGGGCCCACCTCCCCCCAGCACACACCGAGGCACAGCTCCCTCCCCAAAACGGCTCCCTGGCTCCCTTTTTTATTAATTAATTTTAATCAAGCACACAGCCCCCGCAGCTGAACGCAAACCCTGCAATAATCACACGTGGAAACTGCTCGGACTCACGGGAAGAGCTGCTCGGCTCAGCCACAGTCCCGAGTTCTAAAGTGAATTAATTCCAGATAAGCAACTTGCCAAAGGCATCACAGCTCCAGAACCACACCTGGAGCGCTCCAGGCCAAGATGGAATTGTCTGATCCCCCCAGGCTGCCGGTGGCACGGGGCTCCGGTTACCATCAATCATTCAGGAGCTGCACACCGGCACAGCTCACGGTTTCACAGCTCCCTCCAGCCAGGAGCAGCTGCCCCGAGGCTGCTGAGGATCAGGAGACATTCACCCCACTGCCAGGGCTGGAAGAGGCAGGATTCTTAGGGGAAGCAGTTTCACCTCTCGGTTCTGGAGCTTTGGGGATGATGAAAGTACCCAACTCTGAACTGCAAGCACCAAAAACATCTTACAGCAAAACCAAGTGACTGAAAACACAGGAACCTGGGGGTTGGAGGCAAATAAATAGAATACCAAAGATAAGCCAATAGAAAATATAAAGAAATGGGGCATGTAAATGCCCTCTGTTAACCACAGCTGTGTGATGCTGCTTGCCTGGGTCCTCACTGAGAAAACCTGGAATTCTGGATTTAAAAGCACAGTTAAGGACCAGATCCAATGCAAAACCAAACACCAGCGAGAGCCTGAACTCCAAAGCAGCCTGGGAGTGGTCAGGAACTCAGGACCCACTCTGCAAATGGAAACCTGGGGTTTCTCCAGCGGCCCCTGGATCGCTGGGAGCTCCCACAGTCCCCCCCTTCCCCGGGGACAAGGGGACTGTCCTGGTCTCCCACTTCACTCCTTCCTCCTGCAACAGTTAAAGCTGAAGCCAAGCCTAAATCTTCCTTCCCAGAGGAATCTGGAAGGAAAAATCCAGCCTGGTTTGCAAGAGGTGCCAGAGGAGTCGGCCTCAGCAACCCTTCCTGGGCCACGCAGTGGCACTTGCAGTAAGCCTGACCACCACTGGCACCCCGCTAATTGCTCGTTAAGGAAGCAGAGCCCCTGGACACTGCACCCAGCAAGGGACAGGAGGCACTCAGGGAAGGAAATGAGGCTCATTCTTTAATTGGGAAATTAAAGAGGTACCTCAGAGCCAGCTGAAGGGGAAAACAAAAGGAAGAACTTGGACAAATCTTTATCAGAACCAAACCCAACCTCCATAAAGCTGAGAGGCTGCTTTGCTAAGGCCATGAAAAGCTGGGATGTTCCCTAACCCTGTGTCTGTGAATTAGGGGGAAAAGGGCCACCCCAGAGACAGGAAATAGCTGGGACCAAGTTGCCAGCAGGGGTTAAAACATCCCTGAAGGGCTCTTCAGCTTAACGTGGAAGTTGGATTTGCTGTCCATGGAGGGGAAAAACGGATGGAAAGTAAAAACAGGGCAAGGAAACCGCACAGGAACAGACCCTGAGGGAGCTTCACGTGATCCCACCAACCCCAGCCAAGGTCTGGGATCATCCCACAGCCACACCTCAGGGATCACACCCTCCCCTCCCCAGGGCCGGCCTGACCCAGCCCATTGCCATTCCAGCCGGGACTCTGGGCTCGGGGAGGATGTGCCACAACGGATCCACCCCGCAGGAGAGCCGGGCAGGATAAACCCCCCACCACACTGCCAGGAGCAGAAAACCACGCTGTGGGTGCCTTTATCCACACCCCCCTGAACCCCGGAGCGGAGCTCTGCAGCTCAGCCTGCGGGGTGGGCATTTATGGAGCTCCAGCCACAGACCCCAACACCCCTGAGCCACCCTGGAACCCACCCACCCACACCCGCGGGAACACTGCGTTTGCCCCGTGCCCAGCATCGTGCCAGGCCACTCACTTGTACTCGGTGCTGTTGGAGGGTTTCCTGGTGCCCGGGATCTCCTCGCCGTTCTTCACCCAGTAGCTGGCGGCCAGGGGGCTGGGGCTGCTGGTGAGGTTGCACTGCAGCGTGACAGCCACGCCGGCCACGTGCAGCACCACGTCCTCGCTGGCGTTGATCCGCGGCTCTGCAACACAGGAGCGCCCATAGCAGCCAGCCCCGGGCACGGCGGCCGCTACTCTACTGGCACGGGGGGCAGGAGGGAGGGCACCACACGGGGAATGGCACTGCACCCACACCGACAAAGCACAGCCAGCCACGCCGCCCGGCGCTGCCCGCGGCTGCAAGAGAGAGCTGGTTAATGGGCTGTGGCAGAGCTCCCGGCGCCACGGGCGTCCAGGTGACACCAGCAGCTCTCGGCACGCCTCGTGTCTCCCACTGCAGCGTCCTGGGGCTCTCAAAGTCCTGTGTGAGACCTCAGTTACTCCTGCAGGAGCTTCTTGCTGGCTGGCACTTGGTTCTCCTCCTTGAGGTTGCAAACGAAGCCATTTTTACACAAATAGCCCTCAAATGTAACCTCCTCAGTAACACTCTGCCCAAAGGCTGATGTGAGCCTAAACGCACCCAGGAGATTCCAAGGGCACCGCTTCCCTGGCAGCTGGAACAGGGCAAGGCAGGAGCTGGGGCAGAGCAGCGCTCAGAACGTGCCAGTGAGATGTGAGGGCACGCAGCAGGGCACAGCCAGAGCTGCAGCTGCTTTGTTGCTGCAGGAACCTCAAGCACAAACATTTGTAAAGAACAAAAAAAGCCTCGCTGCTGCGTGAGCAGAGCCCAGGAGTTCAGGATTTCTGCACTTTGCTGCCTGCTTGGGCAGCACCAAATGCACATTTTAGGGCAAAGCCCCTCAGAAGTGCCGGAATCACGGCGGGCACTGCACTGCTGCCTGGGAACCCCGCTGGCCGCAGCTCCTGCAGGTGCCTGCTGCTCCCCAGCACTGGCACAGGAGCTGCTTCCCAAACTTGGCAAAAAGACCTTTCTGCTGCTGGGCCCGAGCCTCACACCGCCTTTGGAGCACTCTGGGAAAAACCACCCCACACAGGATGGCAGAGGTTAAAAAATTCACAATTCCTGCTGTTAGCCTTCCAAAAACCCTGTGGTTAGTGTCAGCTCGGACTGCAGCCCCAGCCCCAGCTCCCCAGCTGCTGTGTCCCCTGCCTGGGATGAATTCCTGCTCCCTTCTCCCACCCCTCTGGATGCAGGGGGCTGAGGAAGCAGCTCCCTGATTCCTGCCAGTCACCCAGGGAGTTTCGATCCTGGGAACTCCGCCGTGCCTTGTGGAAACAACTTGGGATATAAATTTATGACCCACGGAGGCTCTGGAATGCAGGTTATGGAACAGAACGAGGGGATGGAAAATACCAATTGTGTCAGCACCATCCCAGCTTTGCACACAGGGAACATCCCTGTATCCCGTGGCACATCCTTACATTGCTGCCCAGGGAGGCAGGGAGAACAAACATCCCCCCACCGATAAGCTGGAGCATTCCAGCCCTGGATATTGTTTTTAAACTCCGCCTTCCCCAGCTCTTTAAATCATTGTTTAACTGCAGGAACACTGCAGGTGCTGTTGGTATTATCACGCTGCTCCCTCTGTTTCTGCCTCATTTCTCCCACACTGGGCATTTTATCCTTTCAAGGATTGTTTGGGCCCAAAATGGTTGTGTTTTTCCTGTGTTATGCACCATTCCTGGCCTGCCCGGTGCGCTTTTCCACCCCCACAGAGCTCATCTGTGTTCCCACAAAAACACTACCAGAGCTCTGGGAATATTTTTGGAGCATGTCTGAAATAGTAACTCAGTGGCTGACCTGCAAGCTTTTTGGTTTCAGTTTAGCCAACCTGAAGGCAGCTGCAGTCTCATCTCCAGCTTTACCTGCTTTAAGTTACTTTGATCTGGTTATTGGAAAAGCAAACTGATGGATCGATCTCCTGATTTAATTCCAGGAGATGCTGCAGTGGGAATAGTGGGACAGCAGCAGCCAAGGGAGGATGCTCACCAAAAAACCACTTTCTACACATCACCTAAAGCGCCTGTTTTATGTAAGCTCGGGTTGGTTAAAACCCAAGCAAAGCAACTAAAAAAAACCCCAGTAAGCGCAATTCTGGCTCCAAATGCGGAGCGAGGAGGAAGGCAGCTGGTGCTTCCTGGGTGCCAGATTCCCAAAGCACGCAGGTCTCTGCAGAGGCCAGGGATGCAGGGACGCAGCGCGTGCTCTGGGGCAGCGCGGGGTGACATCGGTGTCACGGCCAGCTGGAGATTCCAGCTGTGCCGAGCCAGACCGTCCCCATGTCCCAGCCAGACTGCGCTCAGGCACACAGTGCAGCAGCTCAGCCCACCCAGGCAGGCTCGGCTCAGAGTCTCCACGTGCAGGGACACCTGGGGAACCTCTGCTTGCAGCAGGGCCAGGCAGGATCCGTGTCCGCGGGCTGCGTGTCCCCGGCAGGAGCAGCGGGAGCAGCTCGGCTCTCTGGGCACGGGCAAGGCACTCAGGGCTTCCATCCCCATCTCCCAGCAGAGCCCCAGAGCAGAGGCACCCTGGCACAAGGCACTTGGCAGGAGGGCAGGACACAGCTCCCAGCAGCAGGTGCAGCACGGTGTTCATGGCACAGAGGAGAGGCTGCGCTGCAGCGCCTGCAGCAGCTGGAGGGGCCTGAGCCAGGCAGGGACGGAGGGAAACGCCCTTTCCATACAGACACACTTCCCTGCAGCTGGTCCCAAAGCCTGGCTCTGCACATGAGCAGGGTTTGTCCCTCAGAGTCCCTCTGGAGCACCAGGGACTGTGCCACGCCAGGGACTGTGCCACGCCAGGGACTGTGCCACACCAGGGACTGTGCCACACCAGGGCTCCCTCCGGCACACAGCCCTTCCTGGCAGCCACATTCCCAGCTTCATCCCAGCGCAGGAGCACTTCCCAGGACGAGAGGCTTTGCTGCTGGGGCCACCCGAGCACTGCAGCCCTTTGGGAGCCCAAAGGACACGGCAGGGCCGAGGGGCAGGGCTGAGGCTGAGCAGCTCCAGCGCAGGGAACCGGGGCTGCTCCCACAGCACCGGGGTCAGCGGCCGGGCTCCCACGGGCACCAACGCTGCTGCTCCCGTCTCCAGAGGGAAGGTCTCTGATCCAGCAGTGCCCACGGCAGCGCCAGGCTTTGGGGACAGCTTTGGGACGGGTTTCCTCAAGGTCCTCAAAATAAATAATCAATTACAGAGTTGGTATTTTGTACCCAGTGGGGCATAAAAGGGTTATTTAGGCACAGAGCACAAGAGCAAGAGCACGCTTTTGCTCTGCTCTTCTGTCAGCTGAGGACACTGAGAAACCACCCACAAGTTCTCCTGTACCTCCACACTGCAGCTCTAACCTGCAGCTCATCTGACACTTCCTTAGGCCAACGCAAGTTTTACACCTGGCCCTAAACTCTTCCCTACCGAATGTGAGCACATCAACTCCCAAATCCAGCTGGGACGAGGAGCCAAGTGAAGGCAGGGAAGCCTTGTCACGACCAGAAAGCCGCTCTGGGCCAAGCACAGTCCCTGCTCTCAGAGCTCTGCTGCTGCCGGGAGCTGCACCCTGACGGGGTCCCTGAGCTCGGGCTGGGGTTCAGCTCCGGGGAGGATGTGCCCCCCTCCTCGCTGGGCTGGGAATGGCTGCACCACCTCGGGACTGCTGCATCAGAGAACTCCTGAGGAACATGCTGCTGACCAGCAAGGGAAAGAAACACCACGACTTCACGGAAAAATCCACACATGAAAGGTCACGTGGAACTGAAAGGGAAGGATTCGTCCAGAAGCAGATGTGTAACCAAAGCCAGGTGAGGAGGCATTCCCAGAAACTCCAAGAGAACAGAAGAAAATCAAAATAAAACGGTTAGAGCTGGGAAGAACACGGAAATCAAAGAGAAAGGCACTCGTGGAGAAGGCAGGGAGGCCGGAAACCTCCTACAGAACTAAGGGGAGGAGGGAACAAACACAGATCCAACAGCGGGCTCGTCTCACAGGGAAGCTCTAACACACATCCCGAGGTTTCCCCCAGCGCTCCTAAGGAGAAGAGACACGGAGGGCACACAGGGGCAGCACTACAGGCGAGGAGCAGCCCGCGGGCGGGGTTGGCACGACAGGACAGGGTGGCACGGGGTGGGGACACGGGGACAGGGTCACCACACTGCCTCTAGACACTACAGTGCCACTACTGGGGGCCGGACTCACTCTGCAGGACGCTTATAGTAGCCTGGGCTCGAATCCACGTAATGGAGGGGTTTTGCCTCAAGTCATTCCTCCTGGGATCGTTGCTGGCCCTGCACTCGTAAGTGCCAGAGTCTTCCAAGGTAAGGCGGGTTACTCTCAGCACACTCACCCCATTGGCCCCGTAGGCAGTGTTTATGGTGACACGGCGCTTCCGAGCGCCATCCCACAGCTGTTTGAAAGCCTCAGCCCGGTTGACTTCGGCATACCACCACTGGATCTCTGGAGTGGGGTTCCCAACCACATCACAGTACAGTTCAAAGGCGTCCCCCGTGAGCTTAGTCTCTGACATGGGCGACTTGACAAACCCGGCTGCAGGGAGGGGCAGCAGAAACGCAGTGACAGAGCGGCAGAAAACAACAGAGCTCCCACACAGCAGCAAAGCACGGGGCACAGAACATGGTTAGAGACAGGGCACGGGCAGGGACACGGCTG